>CM067298.1:115403886-115579979 GCA_034231615.1 Meghimatium bilineatum | reverse complement strand
GGTGAAGAGTTTGTGTGCGTATTATTCCCGTCGCGCGATAATTTTTCATGAGCTTAATTATATATGTCTTTTAAATTTGTATTTTAAACAACGAATATCTAGGGAATTGGAGTATCTGATCTCAAGCCAAGTGACAACCCACAGCTCCCATGACAGTTAATTGAGTATGGTCAGGTACATTTAGTTGGACTTTGATGGATTTTCAGATGTTTGACTTCATTTCATGACTTATTGAAAAATAACCCACATGTTTGTAATCGGTGGTTCAGTCGTAAAGGGGGGGGGGGGGGGGTAGGAATTCTCACTATTTACTCAATATTGTCTGTTAGTTGGTTGGCTAGCTGGTTGGTTGTTTGTTAATTAGTTGGTTTGTTAGTGGGGAAGTTTGTGTTTTTGTTAGTGGGTTAATTGGGTCAGTCAATCAGTCAGCTAGTTAGTTAGTTAGTTAGTTAGTTAGTTAGTTAGTCGTCAGATCATCATCATTGTACTTCTGAAACGCCTATAGGTGCTATGATCCCACACTCAGTATGTCCTTCATCATGTGGTAACTGACTGTTCCGGTTCTGTATTGGTTGATAACATCTCTTTTGATTCATATGTGTCGCTCGTTTCATGCAACACCACGCTTGACTCTTAGGTTCTACATTACAGCCATAGACAGGGAAGACGATATACGCCACGCATTATCAACCTGGCCTAACTTCGTCATTACATTCATAATGTCAGCACGGTCCATTGATCTACCACAAATCACAGTAGCTGCGCTGGCAAGTCTTGTCTTCTCTTTCATTTTCCCTAACACCTCCATGCCCATGTAGAAAAATGAAGCTTTCAGCTAAGACTTCATAATTCATTCTGGTTACGGATGAAGTCATTGGTGACTATTATTCCTATTATCCATGCTGTGAAAAAAAAGAACTTTTGTACCACAGCCCTTCAACACAGACACTAGTTTATTTTTCAGTTGACAGGTCCCCTATATCGATGATCGGTCACGCGTAAATGGACTGACTGAATCTTCTGAAGAATTGTTACTTTGATGTCTTCTGTTTACCTGTGAACAGACTCCAGTATAGATCTGTCAACAGAACGTAAACAAGACTTCATTCGGGACATTTTTTTTATTATTGTCGTTTCTTTCATTGGTCGCTATTTATATACTGTAATCATATGCCAAAAAAAAGAGCCAAATTCGACCAAATTTCTAATGGTCGGCCTTGTGAAATTTGTGAACAATGCAATAATCACAAATCAGCCTGTATAAAGTTCGTCACTGTCGACGGACTGTTTACTTGCAAATAGTCTCTTCCCTCATTGTATTTCTACGCTTAGATAAACAGTATAACGTTGTTTCTTCTTATGATTTGAATATTTACTATAGCACACGCAAAAAATGTCTTAACGCAATGATAGGTCAACAGAAAATATATCATTGTATACTGATATGATTGGAAAGTATACCATTGTGTAATGTTGTGATCGGAAAATGTATCATTGTGTAATGTTGTGATCGGAAAATATTCCATTATGTAATGTTGTGATCGGAAAATATACCATTGTGTAATGTTGTGATCGGAAAATATATCATTGTGTAATGTTGTGATCGGAAAATATTCCATTATGTAATGTTGTGATCGGAAAATATACCATTGTGTAATGTTGTGATCGGAAAATATATCATTGTGTAATGTTGTGATCGGAAAATATTCCATTATGTAATGTTGTGATCGGAAAATATACCATTGTGTAATGTTGTGATCGAAAAATATTCCATTATGTAATGTTGTGATCGGAAAATATACCATTGTGTAATGTTGTGATCGGAAAATATTCCATTATGTAATGTTGTGATCGGAAAATATACCATTGTGTAATGTGATTGAAAAAGATGCCATTGTGTAATGTGATCGGAAAATAGACCGTTGTATAATGTTTTAAACAGAAAATAGACAGATGTGTAATGTTGTGAACGAAAAGAAGACGGTTGTGTAATGTTGTGAACACAAAATAGACCGTTATGTAATGATGTAAAATTAAAATAGATCGTTGTGTAATGTTGTAAACAGAAAATAGATCGTTGTGTAATGTTTTTGAAGAGAAAATAGATCGTTGTGTAATTTTTTTGAAGAGAAAATAGATCGTTATGTAGTGTTGTGAGCCGAAAATAGACAAATGTGAACAAAAAATAGACCGCGATGTAATGTGAACAGAATCTATACAATAGAATAATGTTGTTATCAGAATCTATACAATAGTGTAATGTTATCAAAAAATATACCTTAATGTAATGTTGTGAGCAGACAATATACAATAGTGCAGTGCAGTGTTGTGAATAGAAAATATACAATAGTGTTGAGTTGTGAGCAATAAATGTCCTACAGTCTGTTGTTGCCAACATGCGATATTCTGTAGTGTAGTTTTGTGAACAGGAAACATGCAATGTTGTAATGTTGTAAATAGGGAATATCATTTAGTGCACTGTTGTGAACAAGAAACATGCCAGCGTGCAACTTAGCTAAGATACACAAACATGTCTGGTGTGTATTGTTTTATCAAGTTTTAGGTAACCCCTACGGCAGCCTTCCTATGGTTATAATAACATATTCTCAATAGGAATTCAATTTATTGTGTTAACAATGTGATAAAGAGCTATTGGTTTGTCATGACAAGTATTACAATCATTTCTCCTCTGTTCATAATTATAATCACTCTTCCCGTCATGATAGATGAGTTGATTCCTCTTTGTGAATACTAGCAATTACTCCAAATTCTGACAGTTATTAGAATCCTTCCTTGTTTGTGCATTCTAATCGTTCACTATTCCTGATAGTTCGAATTATTTCTCTGTCCCGAAGGGGCAGTAAAGAATAGCGACACTGCTACATGTCATGCAGGCCACAAGAGGTGACTAAATTGATGAGGGGGTGGAGTTGGATAACTCATCCCTTAGAAGGTTAAAGTAATCCCAGAAGCTGTGTTGATATCGGAATGTCAGGTGTTGATATCGGAATGTCAGGTGTTGATATCGGAATGTCAGGTGTTGATATCGGAATGTCAGGTGTTGATATCAGAATGTCAGGTGTTGATATCAGAATGTCAGGTGTTGATATCGGAATGTCAGGTGTTGATATCAGAATGTCAGGTGTTGATATCGGAATGTCAGGTGTTGATATCAGAATGTCAGGTGTTGATATCAGAATGTCAGGTGTTGATATCGGAATGTCAGGTGTTGATATCAGAATGTCAGGTGTTGATATCAGAATGTCAGGTGTTGATATCGGAATGTCAAGAGTTGATATCGGAATGTCAGGTGTTGATATCGGAATTACAGGTTGAAAGACATAAATACTGAAGTTAGCTGTGAAAACGCATTCCGTTCTCCGGACTACATCTGCAAGTTTTAAAACGGACGATAAAGAAATAGAAGAATTTCTCCTTTGTAAATTATAACAATTCCCCAATTATAAATAGTTTTAAAATTATTTCTTCTTTGTGAACTATAATTATTTATTGCAACGTAGACAAGAATTTATTATTATAGTGATTTATTCTTTGTGAAATCTAAAAACTTCTCCAGTTGTAACATTTACTGAAGAATCAATTCTGTTTATTACATTCTAGCTAATTCGTCTCTCCAGTTCTGACTTGTATTAAATAAAGAATCAAAATGATATACATTATTCTCAAAGGAAATAACATTTTAATATATATATAAATCCATTTACAAAGAAATGACAAGTGCTAAAAGGGCATATAAAAGGGATTCTCAAACTGTTTAGACAGCGTTGAGAGCGCCTATGTAGTGGATCGACTTCATTTATACATTGGTAGCATATCCTATCCAGGACGTAGCTATCAACCTAGCATTTTTTGGCTATAGTGATTTTCTACGCAATATAAATACGTTCAGTGCAATTGCTTTCTGAACTGTCCGGATGCGTAAATGCCAATTGCCTGTGGCGGAGATCGAACTTGGTACCTTGGCCGTCACATACGCGCTCTGAACGACTCCGCCACAGAGCCGGATTTCATTTATAGGTTAAGTAAAAATTATTTCTAAAGGTGAAAAGTAAAAGTCACTCTTTTAATAATTGTCTTTAATCTTGTTTGGTTATATTAAAAATATAATAGAGGTCGAAGCTGTGGTAATCCAGTCACAACGACCTAATAATTGCAGAATTGATTGTATTCACCTCATTGTACTCGTGTTGCCCTATGTGTGCATAGTCTCATTGACACTCTGCTGCCAAGATTAACACGTATGTCTGTAGATTCAAGCTGTAATCTCTAGGGATTCCAGAAAAATGTGTGTGTGTGTGTCTAAACAATATTTACACATAGATACCAATATTACTCTAATAAATATCAAACAAAGTTAATGTATAACAGTAATCATGAAATCTTAATGCAAAATTAACGTTTCAGAATAATCCTGAAAACGTATCTTGTTTTATTGTTGCGCTCTGAACGATTTCATATTTCCATTTGTAGATGTATATTCCATTTTTTATATGATTCTTATTCTTGATTATGAACCAGTATTGATGCTAAGGAGCATTCCTACATGTTCTACTTGCCATTCCATCATCCATTTAAGTAGTGTTCTATTCGTCATTCCATTAACCATTTCAGTAATATTCTACTCGCTATTCCATCATCCATTTAAGTAATGTTCTACTCCCAAATCCACCATATCCCACTTCCTTCTAATCCCATCCATCTAACCATACATCAATAATAACCTCCTTCCATCTAATCCCACATCCATCATATCCCACTTCTATCACATCCCACTTCTATCTAATCCCACATCCATCATATCCCACTTCTATCTAATCCCACATTCTGCATACCCCACATCCACCGTATCCATCAGATTCCACATCCATCATATTCCACATCCATCATATTCCACATCTATCACATCCCACTTCTATCTAATCCCACATCCAAAATATCCCACTTCTATCTAATCCCACATCATATGCCACTTCCATCTAATCCCACATTCTGCATACCCCACATCCACCGTATCCATCATATCCCACATCCAACCATAAATCCATATTATCCCACTTCTATCTGATCCCACATCCATATAGTCCTACATCCATCATATCCCACTTATATCTAACCCCTCATCCATCATATCCCACTTCTATCCCACATCCATCATATCCCACTTCTATCCCACATCCATCATATCCCACTTCTATCCCACATCCATCATATTCCACATCCATCATATCCCACATCCATCATATCCCACATCCATCATATTCCACATCCATCATATCCCACATCCATCATATCCCACATCCATCATATCCCACTTCTATCCCACATCCATCATATCCCACATCCATCATATCCCACATCCATCATATCCCACTTCTATCCCACATCCATCATATCCCACATCATCATATCCCACATCCATCATATCCCACATCCATCATATCCCACATCTATCATATCCCACATCCATCATATCCCACTTCTATCCCACATCCATCATATCCCACATCCATCGTATCCCACATCCATCATATCCCACATCCATCATATCCCACTTCTATCCCACATCCATCATATCCCACATCCATCATATCCCACATCCATCATATCCCACATCCATCATATCCCACATCCATCATATCCCACATCCATCATATCCCACATCTATCATATCCCACTTCTATCCCCCATCCATCATATCCCACATCCATCATATCCCACATCCATCATATCCCAAATCCATCATATCCCACATCCATCATATTCCACATCCATCATATCCCACTTCTATCCCACATCCATCATATCCCACATCCATCATATCCCACTTCTATCCCACATCCATCATATCCCACATCCATCATATCCCACATCCATCATATCCCACATCCATCATATCCCACATCCATCATATCCCACATCCATCATATCCCACTTCTATCCCACATCCATCATATCCCACATCCATCATATCCCACATCCATCATATCCCACATCCATCATATCCAACATCCATCATATCCCACTTCTATCCCACATCCATCATATCCCACTTCTATCCCACATCCATCATATCCCACATCCATCATATCCCACTTCTATCCCACATCCATAATATCCCACTTCTTTCCCACATCCATCATATCCCACATCCATCATATCCCACATCCATCATATCCCACATCCATCATATCCCACTTCAATCCCACATCCATCATATCCCACATCCATCATATCCCACTTCTATCCCACATCCATCATATCCCACATCCATCATATCCCACTTCTATCCCACATCCATCATATCCCACATCCATCATATCCCACTTCTATCCCACATCCATCATATCCCACTTCTTTCCCACATCCATCATATCCCACATCCATCATATCCCACATCCATCATATCCCACATCCATCATATCCCACTTCAATCCCACATCCATCATATCCCACATCCATCATATCCCACTTCTATCCCACATCCATCATATCCCACTTCTTTCCCACATCCATCATATCCCACATCCATCATATCCCACATCCATCATATCCCACATCCATCATATCCCACATCCATCATATCCCACTTCTATCCCACATCCATCATATCCCACTTCTTTCCCACATCCATCATATCCCACATCCATCATATCCCACATCCATCATATCCCACATCCATCATATCCCACTTCAATCCCACATCCATCATATCCCACATCCATCATATCCCACTTCTATCCCACATCCATCATATCCCACATCCATCATATCCCACTTCTATCCCACATCCATCATATCCCACTTCTTTCCCACATCCATCATATCCCACATCCATCATATCCCACATCCATCATATCCCACATCCATCATATCCCACATCCATCATATCCCACTTCTATCCCACATCCATCATATCCCACTTCTATCCCACATCCATCATATCCCACTTCTTTCCCACATCCATCATATCCCACATCCATCATATCCCACATCCATCATATCCCACATCCATCATATCCCACATCCATCATATCCCACTTCTATCCCACATCCATCATATCCCACTTCTATCCCACATCCATCATATCCCACATCCATCATATCCCACATCCATCATATCCCACTTCTATCCCACATCCATCATATCCCACATCCATCATATCCCACTTCTATCCCACATCCATCATATCCCACTTCTTTCCCACATCCATCATATCCCACATCCATCATATCCCACATCCATCATATCCCACATCCATCATATCCCACATCCATCATATCCCACATCCATCATATCCCACATCCATCATATCCCACTTCTATCCCACATCCATCCTATCCCACATCCATCATATCCCACTTCTATCCCACATCCATCATATCCCACTTCTATCTAATCCCACATCCCTGTAAACCCATATCCATTATATCCGACTTCTATCGAATCCCTCATAACCCACTTCCATCTTTGTTTACCTATTGTAATTCGTTCTTAACTCTCTCATAGGAAGGTCTTCATGAAGGTGTCAAAGTAGAATCGGTTCAAATTGAAGAAAAGGTATGGTCAGACACGCTTGTGCGGAAATGACAAAGAGCGCCTTACATAATACACTTAAAGCCGTTTGTTTTCGACCTTCCAGATAACAGAAGACACTTAATATGCTCCAACGTGTGATATTTTTGCCCATATCGTATCACCGAGGACAAACAGTGTATGAATACATACCGTTGACCTGAATGGCAAATGTCTTACCTGTTGCGAACTTTTACCACGTGACGGTGAATTCTGTTTACACTGAAGTGACATCTGTGATTTCCATGTCTGCACTGGAGGGTGGGGAGGGGAGAGAAGGAGGGAGGGGGAGATAACGAATAAGTAATATGTAGCATCCAGTATCATGTTGACTAATGGACTTTAGAAAGTTTCTCAAAAAATGTCTGCCACTGGGGTTCTTGTTTGGAATGCGTGCCTATCTATTTCATTATTTCCCTTGCCTATGTTTATCAGTTTATGTTTCTAATTTATTAATTTAAGTATAAATTTATTTAGGGTTAGAGTTAGTTATGTGCATGTTAAACACAACTCTCCTAACCCTAATCCTAAAATAATTAATATCTAAATTAATTATTGCTCAATTGTTGATATAATATTTATATTAGATATATCTAAAATAATATGATACGCACACATTATAAACATGAACCGCAACAGGTTGTATATTCAATCAGTCTCAAGCTATCTCCGGTACCATGTTGTCTTGTTGTGTGCCTTACTGCGTTGTCTCGAGATGTATTGTTGTGTTCTATTGCTGTGCTGTGTTGTCATGCTGTGTTGTTTCGTTGTGCTCTCGTGTTGTGCTGAGTTGTCTTGTTGTATAGTGTTATCATATTGTGTTCTCTTGTTGTGCTGTCTCGTTGTGATGTGATGTCTTGCTTTAGTGTCGTTCTGTGCTGTATTGATGTCTATCTTCATGTCTTATCTTGTCTTGATGTTTTGATGAACTGTCTTGCTGTGTTGTCACTTTGTGCTATCTCGTTCATTCTCTGTGTTAGCATGATATCTAAATATCGTCTTGTAATCGTAATTCAGCATTGACCGTTCGATCCTACAATCACAAGTTCGATTCTTCTTGTGATATAATTTATAACATAGAAGTATGATCTAACGTGTGAAAGTATGGCCAAATGTATAGTCCTATCTATTGTGTGAAAGTATGGCCAAATGTATAGTTCTATCTATTGTGTGAAAAGTATGGCCAAATGTATAGTCCTATCTATTGTGTGAAAGTATGGCCAAATGTATAGTCCTATCTATTGTGTGAAAGTATGGCCAAATGTATAGTTCTATATATTGTGTGAAAAGTATGACAAGTGTATAGTCCTATCTATTGTGTGAAAATATGGCAAAGTATATTTTTCTATCAGAGATTGTTATTAACTTACAATTTCCCGTTATGTCTACAACCTTTTTTTCATAATGTCATGGTATTTTTAAAGGTTCCTCTGACAAATGTGTGCAAAATAATGTGCAACACTTGTAAAAGAAACCTTGTCGTCGGAAATCAATTGATCTTGCTCTCTCTCTCTCTCTATCTCTCTCACTCTCTGCCGTCCGTGTGTTAATCACATGAATTCCTTCTTGTTGATCATAAAATCATGTTTCACGCTTATATTCTCCTTACTCTTCTGCCTTTAAAAAAAAATTCCCGAAGATTAGCTAGATGTAGTCTGGAGATCGAAATGCATTGTGTCATGGTTTGTAACTTGCCTGCGATATCTACACATTTCGGCCTCATACATCTTACTTAATTATGTGACTATCTATGAAATGGAATTGCTAATGTCTAACTTACACATCTCTATTCGCCTCTTACAGTGTCGATATTTGTATCCCCTTTCAAGTCTCGGTAACACACATGTCTACTCAAGCCTCAATAACACACATGTCAACTCAAGCCTCTATAACACACATGTCAACTCAAGCCTCAATAACATACATGTCAACTCAATCCTCAATAACATACATGTCAACTCAAGCATCTGTACCACACATCAACTCAAGCCTCGGTAACACACGCCAACTCACGCCTCGGTAACACGTCAACTCAAGCCTCGGTAACACATATCAACTCTAGCTTCGGTAACACACGTAAACTCACGCCATGGTAACACTTGTCTACTCATGCCTCTGTACGATAACACACATATCTACTCAGCCTCGGTAACACACGTCTACTCAAGCATCGGTAACACACATGTCTAATCAAGTCTCGGTAGCACACATATATACTCAAGCCTCTGTACGGTAACACACATATGTTCTCAGCCTCGGTAGCACACATGTCTTCTCAAGCCTCTGTACGGTAGCACACATGTCTACTCAAGCCTATGTACGGTACCACACATATCTACTCAAGTCTCTGTACGGTAACACACATATCTACTCAAGCCTCGGTAACACACATTTCTACTCAAGCCTCGGTAGCACACGTCTACTCAAGCCTCTGCACGGTAACACACATATCTACTCAAGCCTCGGTAACACACATGTTCTCAAACCTCGGTAACACACATGTCTATTCAAACTCTGTATAGTAACACACATATCTACTCAATCCTTTGTACAGTAATAGACATTTCTACTCAAGCCTCCTCAGTAACATACAAGTCCACTTATATTCTAAGCAGATAATATCTTAGGAATGTAGTCATAATGGTGGCCTATTTTTTCCGTGTTTTTTAGCAATGCAAAAACTAAAGTTTCAGCTCTGTATAACTGTGTTTCGTATGCGATTTAACTTGTATTGTTACATTTAACTTGTATTGTTACATTTAACTTGTATTGTTACATTTAACGTGTATTGTTACCAGTGGTTTTCAACATGCATCCAAGTGACCCAAAGCAATTCACAGAGGTGGAACTATAAAAGAGTTAATATCTTTTTATGTCAAAATATGGCCGAAAAAAAATATGGAACTATATGTAGATATGGAACAATAATTTATGTATGTAGACGGGGAGCAATAATACAAAGTCTTCTGTGTGTAGATGAGGAACAAAAATACAACGCCATCTATGTGTAGATATGAAACAGTAATATAAAATCGTATCTGTGTATATTAGGGAACAACAAAATGCCACCGTCTGTTTGTAAATGGGGAATAATAATACAGCATCGTCTGTATATAGATAGAGGAACAAAAATACAGTTTCGTCTGTGTAGATGGGGAACAAGAAAGCGCGCCGTCTGTATGTGGATGGGAAAACAACAAAATGCCGTCGTATGTGTGTGGATGTGAACAGCAAAAAACGCTGTGTGTGTGCGTGTGCGCGCGTGCCCGTGTGCGTGTGTGTGTAAATGAGAAACAATAATACAACGTCGTATGTGTGTAGATGGAGAACAACAATATGCTGTGTGTAGACGGGGAAACCACAAAAGACGATGTGTGTGTATGTATGTAAATGAGGAACAATAATACAACGTTGTCTGAGTGTAGATGGGAAACAACAATATAACGCCACCTTTGTGTGGATGGAAACAGCAATACAGCGCCGTCTGAGTGTAGATGGGAAACAACAATATAACGCCACCTTTGTGTGGATGGAAACAGCAATACAACGCCGTCTGAGTGTAGATGGGAAACAATACAACGCCGTCTGAGTGTAGATGGGAAACAACAATATTACGCCACCTTTGTGTGGATGGGAACAGCAATACAACGTCGCATGAGCGTAGATGGGAAACACCAATATAACGCCACCTTTGTGTGGATGGGAACAGCAATACAACGCCGTCTGAGTGTAGATGGAGAACAATACAATAATATCTGAACGTAGATTGGGAACAATAATATAACGTCATCTATAATATCATGTCTTCTGGAAGTTTCTGCCAGGTGAGATCGATTCCATATATATCATCTATTGTTATTGATATCATCATCAAATGTTCTTCATCTTATGAGTACGTTACATAACCCCTGCAGATGTTCTGTGTGTGTTCCGAACAACAGAATATATTGTGCTACATTTACAGCTTGTCTGCAATATATGCGCCTTTGGCCTAACAAATCCGACTTCAGCAGGACAGCTGTGTCACTTTACCCTTTTTATGGAATGGAACAACCAATTTCACCCCCCCCCCCACAAACCTTCCTTGGTCACCTTTTACAACGTATATACCAGGTAACAGTGGCATTATTTTGGGGGGCCCGGAAACACGAGTGACATTCAATCTACAGTTAGCATTAAAAAACATGAGACGTGTAAACATAAAACAGAACACAAACCCCCAGTTGATATATCAATTGTTTTATATGTGTTACATTCACCAAAAACTTTATAATATTTCAAATGTTTTATTTAATACATTTGCAAACTTAGAATTTTACATTTCTTCAATAGCGTCCTTACCGACTGTCTAAGATGTAATATGTTGTTTTTCATGCCACTCCAGCTACAGTTATAGTTAGAAGCTAGACTTACGTAAAACACATGTTTACATAATCGCTTCAATCAGACACGACAGACTATAACTAAAACTAGTGGGTAATGATGCGCACACAAGAAAACATATCAATTACAATACACAAATAATATTCAACGTTTCAACCAAAAGACGTTTTTATTGGTTAAAACGTTGAATATGATTTGTGTATTGTAATTTGTATGTTTACTTGTGTGCGCTTCATTGCCCACTAGTTTTAGTTATAGTCTGTCGGTCTGATTGAAGCGATTATATAAACCTGTGTTTTACTTAAGTCTGTTGTTACGTTTCACGCAGTTACATTGTATTGATTGTCATAGTTATAAGCTAGTAGGTTCTAGTAGAAAGTCCTGGTGACTGGGTTATCAGATCTGCGACGAATACTATTTTTTTTAACATTTGTACCGCTTTGTTGTAACCAAATTAGACTAACGTCTGCGGTACCTCACCATAAGAGGTACATTTTACTTAACCTAACCTAAGCAACCTAAAGCTAGTAATGAATTCCATTCTAGAATTTGTTCTATAGAACATTTTACTCTTCTAAAGAAAACTGTTCTATTCCTAGAATTTGTTCTATAGAACATTTTACTCTTCTAAAGAAGACTCTTCTATCCCTGACGCTGAAAGGGCAACAAAGGGATTAGCGAATACATAGAATATTTCACTAGCTTTGCTCTCAAACAAATGTAATTATCTGATTAACTTTCAGCGAATTAATGTGATTTTTTCATGCGATGTCATATGTGATTAAACTACATAAATAGTTAATATTTGTGCATGTCCAGTTTTTATACACGAACTAAATACTTTGATCTTTGTCGGCATATTAATTAGTTTCTCTTGCTACATTTGTTTTACTTGTAGCCTAAACTAATGCTATATGGGTTTAAGTGAGAATAGTAATATGGTAGTCTTAAACCATCTTCACCTGTCACATTTTGACATCTATAACCATGTTTCTAGATTGTCTTGTTTATATGAAATCTCGTTGCATGATGTGGTGATTCATGCACAGTTTTAAGTAATTCATGCTTCAGTTGCATTTCATTTTGATTTGGAGTGTGGTGTTCCAAATCTTTATTACATATTTAGTACTTGATGAATTAGAAACTTTATAGCTTCTGCTGTCAGAGAGATTTTTATATAAAGCAGTATCTATTATCAAACACAACGGTCTATCCAGTGAAGGAAGTACATGATTCACAATCCAATCTTGGAATATCTTGCCATTTATCTCTGTAGGATATTCCCTATTACCTGTAGATTTTCACACAAATATGAGTTTAGTATTATTTAGAAGGCCTTGATGGTTGCTTCCTGCATTTGCAATTATTTGGCGCTGCCCTTTAGCTTGGTTCTAGTCTCTTAATTGCCCCATCAGATGATTGCAACTATCATTCATTACTGTCGTGCGCATGGATCCAAGTTTCATCTAAATACACTATATCATAACGTTCTCTTCTCATTTCTCTGACACCGCGTAAATATTTTGGAAAAATCAACCTCAATAAGCATCCACACAATACTTATGAAGGCGCAGGCACGCTGGGCAGGCCATCTTGTGCGTATGGAGAACTCGCGATTGCCAAAACAAATATATTATGGAGAACTCAAGGCAGGATTTCGAAAAGCTGGTGGACAGAAAAAGCGTTTCAAAGACACGCTCAAGTCATCCTTGAAACATCTTAACATTGACGTAGGCGCTTGGGAGAGCCTCGCTCAGGATAGAACAGCATGGCGTTACAGCATTAGAACGGGAGCACTAGCGGCAGAGGAATTCAGACAAGAAACTGCAAGACAGAAGCGGACACGTAGAAAAGAAAAAACATCTCAACCTCACACAGATACCTTCTATTGTTGTCAATTCTGTAAAAGAACATTTTGTGCGCGCATTGGACTTGCTAGTCATTTAAAAACGCACTATTAACTTTATTATTTTATTATTTATTGTTATTATTATTATGGCTGAGTTTTTGGTCATCGTCGATCACGACGGACGAACATCATCATCATCATCATCATTTGCTTCGCATTGCAACTACATGATGCTTTCTACAAATACGGTTTCTACCACTAACATATTATCTACTCGTGAATCCGAAACTATTAATAGTCCTCCACAGTGTAGATTTGGAAATGTTAATGTCTTTCTTAACAAATTGTTCAATGTCCTTAACGTCACTGCCTCATTCTTCTGGAGAAATATTTTGCAAATTTCTCTTCGGATCAATTATCTGTCAAAATTATCCCACTCTTGGCCCAATTTTCGTGTGTAAACGACTTGAATTAAAAATTTCATATTTCGCTTTCCAGTGGTGTAATGATCGTTTTTTTATCCCCAAAAAGCATGAATAATCCCCTTTTCTGTGTTTGAAATAGAATGATGTAGTTTTCCTCCAGTAGCTTCATTGTAGACATACTTTAAAATCTTATTTGTGATCTACTCTAATGTCATAAACTTTACTCGCAGACGCATATTTCCTTCTAAACTACACAACACTTGTAGAAACACTTCTGATGGACAATGTGAGCGTTACACCGAATACGACCTAAAACAACGTCTATCGTGTGTTCAAAAGTACAAAATATTACAATTTCACGCTTAAATCATGTAAATTTACTAAATATTTTAACAATATGTGTGAGTTGTGTATTAACGATTAGATTTTTGATGTATATATATTTTTAAAGTACGAAAATTTAAATAAATGATAAAATTTTAAAGAATCATTTATTTCATATAATCTATACTATTTTAAATTCATACACAAAATGTCAATACTGTGCGTTTTATTTTTACGGAGATATGCATTTTGAAATTGCGAAAAACAAGTGAAGCGTGCTATAGTACAAGAATTATGCGTAACATTGACTACTGGTCGCATTGACTACTGGTCGGTGCAAGATCTGTTTTGTCACATACGTGGATTATTCATATCTGATATCGCTACTAACTATGAGGTTGTGGCTGCTCCGAACCAAAACTTTCATTATTTTTTATGGTAAATAGCTGTGATATAACCAACTTGGATTAACGTCTGCTGTTGAATAAAGCGTACTTTACTAGAAGAGATACATATTATTTTGTTTTAAATATATCGCTGAGTATTTCTTCCTTGAACTCATAACATCATAATCCACCTGCTACCTGGGAAAACATGTTCATTTTCTTTCTTAAGTAATTTTTATCAGACTTCAAATGAAGTGTTTAAAAAATGTAACATTTCTCGTGTCATTATCTCGGTTGACATGAAAACTGTGCACATGTTTTTGTACACCATACAAGAGACATTTACTACACATCACGATTGGTAATACGAGACATGTGCGAGGATGGCATGCATAGCACATCTGAAAGGACACTAGGACATGTTACGATATTAGTGAAAGATAAAATAATGAAATTTGGTTATAGTTAGCTAGCTAGTCGTCGGATCATCACCATTGCACTCTGGACATGTCCATAGACGCTCTGATCTCCATTGCATTTTTTTTAACTCGCATGGCAGAGCACTACATGCAATTACGAGAACGTAATGGTGCATGATGCGAGCACCGGGTTGAGGAAACTTGTTCACAGTAACGCTCCTTTCTGACAACGCCGAATTTCAAGAACTATACTATTATTCTGGACATGGAAAATAAATTATCACATTCATCAATTTCCTTTTTCCGTTATTTTTTCCTCGTAAGGAATTTAAAATACTAGCCCGAAGCATTGCTCTACCTCCCGACACAGTAGCAGTCCAAGCCAAAACAATTTGTTCTCTCATTCCCTTGAACACCTACATGACTGGGCACGAATATTAACGTGACATTTTCCAATATCAAACTTTCTACTGCTTGAAGCCACTGTTCACGAACAGCAACCCCATTTGTATTTTCTGATCATTCTCATGAAGTCACTGAGATACAGACATCACTTTTCCTCTGTGTTCTCATCAAATTCAAGGATTAGTTCACTGTCATAATCTTCATAGTCATGATACGTGCAGTCACAGCAAGAACACAACTCTTCTCATTCATGGTCTTCCCTGTACGTTGAGATGTAAAGGTCCAACCACTGCGCTGCGCCTGCTTTTAACCAAAATAAAACATGCAACCGTATATATAATCATGTCCACTGTCCTGAAATTATCATTGATCTTCTTCTTCTGCGCTCGTTCTCAAACTCCTGCAGATTAGCAGGATGTAGTCCGGAGAACGGAATGCGTTGTGTCATGGTTTACAACATTGCTGCCATATCTGCGTCATTCTGTCTGACAAATCCGACTTCAGCATGGCATTGGGACATTGACCATATATGGGATGGGACATCCAACTCCATTCCATAACCTCCTTAGTCGCCTTTTATGACATGCATGGAAGGTAAATAGTGTTGCTATTCTTTGTTCCCCTTTCGGGCCCCGGTAGCACACGAACATCACTGATCAATACCCGCACATCAGACTCTACAAAGTTAGGGTACTAGCCTTAGCGTTTTTTCTACTGATAATTATTATTACTCGGAATGAGGTCTGGCATTCTACGGGAGCACTTATCTATTTCGCACCTGGCGCGAAGTCTTCAAATATGCACACACTTTGTATGACGTTTCAGCACGCCCCATCCATGATTTTCTTCTATAAAGTTTACTATTATTCACTTTCAGAATTTCAGAATGCAGTGGTTGTTCTTTGTCAGCTGTGGTGTGGAAGTAGATGCGTCCTCTGCAAAACTGTATTATGTGCATGACCAGTCTCCTATATAAAGACCTGTGTACAGATAATGTATACATGACATGAAAGCTTGATTTTGAGTACTTCCGTGCAATTTTTTGGGTCGGCTTTGGTTATTTCTGGCATGCGACTCGTAGTATATAAATGTTATTTGTCTATCACAAGTGATGATGACCATTTGTTACATCCATTTTTTAAAATTCACAGTTAGCATTATGTTCTTTATTATGAGTTAGTAAATTACTAATAAACCCTCTTCGGGCCGCAAATATCCTGGGACAGTTCGGACATGGAATGACCACTGTAGACGGTTTTTTTGTTTATCCGTGACTTTCTAATAACTTTTCGCTATTGTGCTGTTGCATTTCTCATCTTTTCACAAGATTATGCGAATTTTTTTACTGTAGATCGCCATGTAGATATCTATTTTATGCAAGTTCTTCTCATTATCTTGGTCTATTTCAAAGGTTTCTAGTGAGGTCTTTAATACGTTCTTGTATCGCTTCTTTTGGCGACCTTGATATTGTATGCCCTTCTGTAATTCACCATAGAGAAGCATCTTTGACAGGAGATGATCTGGCATATTTACCAGATGACCTGTCCAGCGAATCTGTATCTGCATCGGAATAGTGTCAATACTAGAGATACCAGATCTGTCAAATACAGTGGTTTCTGGAATTTTGTCTTGCCATCTTATTTTTATAACTTTTCTGAAACATGTTGTATGTAAGTGTTTAAGTTTCCTCACATGTCGTTTATACACAGTCCAAGTTTCACCTTCGTATAACAGCACTGGAAGTACCACTGCCCTGTAAACTTTAAGCTTGGTCTGTAGGTTAATGCCATTTCTATGTCACACATTTGTGTATAATCTGCAGCTTGCTATTGGCGATGATGTAAACTTCATCATCATCGTTGACATTTTGTGGTAGTGTATTATGTTGGTATGTGCATCTATTCACAACTTTCAGTGCTACGCTATTTACCTTTATGCAGGGTTCGTGATAGCTTTTGTCAGGTGTTGGTTGTAACAATACTTCAGTTTTCTCCGTGTTAATAGTAAGTCCAAAGTTGGTACAAGCTTTGGAGAATCTGTCTATAATAATGTGTAGGTCAGCCTCAGAGATTGTCATGATTGTCAGGAGCAAATAAGAGATCATTGATTGTGTGTGATTTGATCTTGGTTTTTCTCGAAACAGCCGAGATTGAACAAATTTCCCTCAATGAGATATATAATGTCTACTCACAAGTCCAGATCTCTGAAAGCATCACCCAACATAGCAGAGAACATGATGATAAATATGGTATGTTCTAGTACACATCCCTGCTTAACTCATTCTGAGACAGAAAAGGGTTCAGATAACTCTCATCATTATGAGCTGTAGCTTGCATTCCACGATGCAGTTGCTGCGGCATTGTGATAAATTTCTGTAGGAAACCATTTCTTGCCGTAATCTTCCTCAGACCATCTTTGCTTATTGTGTCGAATGCCTTTATTAAGTCTGTGAATGCTGTGTACAGGTCATCGTCTTCTTCGTGATATTTTTCTTGAAGTTGTCTTTTGGGTAAAGTCATATTTGTTATTCTTCGTTCTTTTCTGAATCCACATTTGCTTTCGGATAATAATCCTTCATTAAGATGAAATGTAAGAATTTTTCAAAAAGGATTCTGGCAAGTATCTTCCCAGCAATAGACAGTAGGGAAATACCTCGATGGTTATTAGAGGAGTAAGATTCCCTTTGCGTTTATAAAAGTATATAAATAGTGACCAATGAAAATCGCAGCAATAATCAAAAATGTAACGAATTAAGTCCTGTATAGAGGTCTTCTGATGACGATAGTCTCGCTTTAGTAGTAGTGTCCAGCACAGAGTAACATGTGAATAGGATATATTTACTGCGTTGTTGTTAGAGAAAACTACGATATAGATACCTTGGTTGATTTTCCAGTTCCACTGCATCGCTGCACTACTCCCCTATTCGGGTCAATTCACTCTGTAGCTAATTGACTCACAACTCTTTTATTGCTACCCTGCCTATATACCAGAATGTCATTATCGTACAATATAGGTATCCAAATCCCTGCTCCCTGTCTGTTTGTAATGTGTACAGTATATGCATTAAACAATAATGGGAACACTTTGGAAATCCAGGGATTATAGCAGTTGGTGCCATGTCTAACTATCACATTTAAGAACCACCTGTTGCAGGAATAGAGCTGCAATAATTCAGTCAATAAGATAGAAACTTACATCGAGATGAAGCAGCTAAGTCATCAAGTAGTCTTGTAATGTCATTGATGCATACTGATCTATGACAACACAAACATTTTCAATATCTATTTCCTGTTATTGATGCATACTGATCTATGACAACACAAACATTTTCAAGATCTATTTCCTGTTTGTTAGAAGCGGTGTTACCCCGTGATTTACTTTTTGCATTAAAAACACCGCAGAAAATTATTTGAAGATTGATTGAACTAAGCAAACTTTCTGAGGTTATCAGAACTCTGTTTATTCACTGCTGAGATTAGTGTGATTAAGATTAATTTTGCTGATAACAGATAAAACATATGGATGCTGTCACTATATTTGCAGATGAATGAATGCATCGGAGTGAAATATCTGGTTGGATTTTGCTTGATGTTGTTCATCTATCACAAGTGATATTGGCCATGTGTTACATCCACTATTTGAACTTTTATTACAGTTATGTCCTTGTCTATGAGTTGAGCTCGTAGGTAGCTTATAAGATATGGTTTGGTCCCAGATATCTTTGGGCAGGTGCACATGAAATAACCTTTGAAGGTGTTTGATAATCCATATCTCTTTGGCCATTTTCCGCTGCTGAGCTGCAGCACTTCTCCCTTTTCACAAGATATTGTCATTGCTACGGATGCCAGTTCTGGTCGCGAACAGGTGTATCTCTAATCGTATTTTGACATATGATGCTAATAACATTTATGAGACAGTCATATCACCTATGATAATGTTCTATTGTCACCGATTACTAATATAACTAATAAATAGCAAAAATATCTAGCGTAAAGTAATTTCAATGACAGATAAAAAAAAAAAAAAAAACGAACAATACTTTTTTCACAAGTTGAATTTATGGGGGTTTTTTGACAAAAAGTCCCTTGTTCAATGGTTTTTTTATATTGAAAACATATATATATATTATATTATTATATCATATATGAACATGATTGTGAAAGTTCAGACGGGGTACTTTCGAGAACAGTGGCTGGATGCAGTGAATAATTCCTGTGTGCGTATAGTGACTTTTATTTTTGTGCCGGGACACGCGGGAGTCCGGGGTAATGAAAGAGCAGATAGGTTGGCCGCCCACGCTGCTACTACGGAGCGATGGATCGGGCAGACATTTTGAATGCCCTACGTGAAAACGCACGAACACATGACTGTACAAGTGACGATGACTCTTGTTCCATGATTAGAATAAAGGAACTTGGTTTGAAATGTGGTGTCACTAGAAAGGAGAGTTTTCGTGGGCGAAAAAGAATGATGGTCAATCAACACCGTACTGGGACTGTCAGTCAACATGTAATGGCGGATACACTCAAGGAAAAAGCTGAGCACCTATGGACTTGTCCGGAGTGCAATGACGATGATCCAACGACTAACTAACTAACTATATATATATATATATATGGATACCTTTATTTCTCGGTTCTGGCATAATGGCCGGGAATTTTCGTTAATCATACTTTTGTTTGTATTATCTATATCCTCAACCATGACAGAAGAAGCTTCCCCCCCCCGGGGTTACTCATTACAGTATTTAATATTTTTAATACGTGTTCAATGTTTTGTCCATTTATGAAAAGCAAAACGAAAAAAAACCTTAGCCACTTATGCTTGATATATGAAATTAATTAGGTTATGAAATTATCGAGGTTAACTGACCTTTGTATGTGAGGAAAACCAGAAAAATGTCGCATTTTACCATATTTTCAGCTTAATTATTAGTACCAAATGTCATATTCCTAGTAATAAATGTCGCATTATTAATATGTCATGCTCCTAGTAATAAATAGCATGTTCCTAGTAATGAATGTCATGCTTCTAGTAATAAATGCTATGCTCCTAGTAATAAATGTCATGCTCCTAGTAATATATGCCACATTATTAGTAATATATGTCATGTTCCTAGTAATAAATGTCATGCTCCTAGTAATGAATGTCATGCTTCTAGTAATAAATGTCATGCTCCTAGTAATAAATGTCATGTTCCTAGTACCAAATGTCATGTTCCTAGTAATAAATGTCACATTATTAGTAATAAATGTCATGTTTTTAGTAATAAATGTCATGCTCCTAGTAATAAATGTCGCATTATTAGTAATAAATGTCATGTTTCTAGTAATAAATGTCATGCTCCTAGTAATAAATGTCGTGTTCCTAGTAATAAATGTCATGTTTATAGTAATAAATGTCACATTATTAGTAATAAATGTCATGTTCCTAGTAATAAATGTCACATTATTAGTAATATGTCATGCTCCTAGTAATAAATGTCACATTATTAGTAATAAATGCCATGCTCCTAGTAATAAATGTCACATTATTAGTAATATGTCATGCTCCTAGTAATAAATGTCCCATTATTAGTAATAAATGCCATGCTCCTATTAATAAATGTCACATTATTAGTATTATATGTCATGTTCCTAGTAATAAATGTCACGTTCCTAGTACTAAATGATATTATCTTTTTTTGGGGGGTAGTTTACTCCCCTTTCTCTGCGTGTTTACACAAAATTTGCTTTGTTCCCTTACTGACGATGTATATACAACCCTGGCTGTAGGTTATTGGTTTATACAATTCAAATGAAAGGTGTTGGTGACACGAAGGAGTTTGAAAAAACTGCCTTAAGTGATCCCAATCGTAGGACAAGACGATAAACCAGCAGCAGTAAGTGTGTTCAATATCTTCTGAGTTCGTTCTCAAACTCCTACAGATTAGCAGGATGCAGTCCTGAATATTTAATGCGTTGTGTCATATTTATAATTTCTGCAATAACTGCGCCTTTCGGTTTGACAAATTTGACTTCGGCATGCGTTCGAGATTAATTCACAACCTCCAAACACAGTGGCATAACTTTAGAAAGCAGCTGTACATCTTATAGAAATAAAGGCTGTGGGATACAACTTCGCTAAGGGGAAAAGTTGGATGATTAAGAAAAATCACTGAATGTTATCAGGAACCTCTTTCTGATAGATCGTTATTTTTTATAATGGCAACATCGCAACTTAGACACATATATATAACAACTTATATCAGAGAGAAGGAGGTCTATAACAACTTAGATAAGAGAGAACGAGATATATAACAACTTAGATAAGAGAGAACGAGATATATAACAACTTAGATAAGAGAGAACGAGATATATAACAACTTAGATAAGAGAGAACGAGGTCTATAACAACTTATATCAGAGAGAACGAGATATATAACAACTTATATCAGAGAGAACGAGATATATAACAACTTAGATAAGAGAGAAGGAGATCTATAACAACTTAGATAAGAGAGAACGAGATATATAACAACTTAGATAAGAGAGAACGAGATATATAACAACTTAGATAAGAGAGAACGAGAAATATAACAACTAAGATAAGAGAGAACGAGGTCTATAACAACTTAGATAAGAGAGAACGAGATATATAACAACTTAGATAAGAGAGAACGAGATATATAACAACGTAGATAAGAGAGAACGAGGTCTATAACAACTTAGATCAGAGAGAACGAGATATATAACAACTTAGATAAGAGAGAACGAGATATATAACAACTTAGATAAGAGAGAACGAGATATATAACAACTTATATCAGAGAGAACGAGATATATAACAACTTAGATAAGAGAGAACGAGATATATAACAACTAAGATAAGAGAGAACGAGATATATAACAACTTAGATAAGAGAGAACGAGATATATAACAACTTAGATAAGAGAGAACGAGATATATAACAACTAAGATAAGAGAGAACGAGATATATAACAACTTATATCAGAGAGAACGAGATATATAACAACTTAGATAAGAGAGAACGAGATATATAACAACTAAGATAAGAGAGAACGAGATATATAACAACTTATATCAGAGAGAATGAGATATATAACAACTTAGATCAGAGAGAGCGAGATATATAACAACTTAGATAAGAGAGAACGAGATATATAACAACTAAGATAAGAGAGAACGAGATATATAACAACTTAGATAAGAGAGAACGAGATATATAACAACTTATATCAGAGAGAACGAGATATATAACAACTTATATCAGAGAGAACGAGATATATAACAACTAAGATAAGAGAGAACGAGATATATAACAACTTAGATAAGAGAGAACGAGATATATAACAACTAAGACAAGAGAGAACGAGATATATAACAACTTAGATAAGAGAGAACGAGATATATAACAACTTAGATAAGAGAGAACGGGATATATAACAACTTATATCAGAGAGAACGAGATATATAACAACTTAGATAAGAGAGAACGAGATATATAACAACTTAGATAAGAGAGAACGAGATATATAACAACTTAGATAAGAGAGAACGAGATATATAACAACTTAGATAAGAGAGAACGAGGTCTATAACAACTTAGATAAGAGAGAACGAGATATATAACAACTTAGATAAGAGAGAACGAGATATATAACAACTAAGATAAGAGAGAACGAGGTCTATAACAACTTAGATAAGAGAGAACGAGATATATAACAACTAAGATAAGAGAGAATGAGATATATAACAACTTAGATAAGAGAGAACGAGGTCTATAACAACTTAGATAAGAGAGAACGGGGTATATAACAACTTAGATAAGAGAGAACGAGATATATAACAACTTAGATAAGAGAGAACGAGATATATAACAACTTAGATAAGAGAGAACGAGATATATAACAACTTAGATAAGAGAGAACGAGATATAAAACAACTTAGATAAGAGAGAACGAGATATATAACAACTAAGATAAGAGAGAACGAGGTCTATAACAACTTAGATAAGAGAGAACGAGATATATAACAACTACGATAAGAGAGAACGAGGTCTATAACAACTTAGATAAGATAGAACGAGATATATAACAACTTAGATAAGAGAGAATGAGATATAATTCAACATAGATCAGAGAATGAAGTATATAACAACTTAGATAAGAGACAACGAGATATATAACAACTTAGATAAGAGAGAACGAGATATATAACAACTTAGATAAGAGAGAACGAGATATATAACAACTTAGATAAGAGAGAACGAGATATATAACAACTTAGATAAGAGAGAACGGGATATATAACAACTTAGATAAGAGAGAATGAGATATAATTCAACATAGATCAGACAATGAAGTATATAACAACTTAGATAAGAGGGAACGGGGTATATAACAACTTAGATAAGAGAGAACGGTGTATATAACAACCTAGATAAGAGAGAACGGGGTATATAACAACTTAGATAAGAGAGAACGAGATATATAACAACTTAGATAAGAGAGAACGAGATATAATTCAACATAGATCAGAGAATGAAGTATATAACAACCTAGATAAGAGAGAACGGGGTATATAACAACTTAGGTAAGAGAGAACGGGGTATATAACAACTTAGATAAGAGAGAACGGGATATATAACAACTTAGATAAGAGAGAACGAGATATATAACAACTTAGATAAGAGGGAATGAAGTATATAACAACTTAGATAAGAGAGAACGGGATATATAACAACTTAGATAAGAGAGAACGAGATATATAACAACTTAGATAAGAAAGAACGAGATATATAACAACTTAGATAAGAGAGAACGAGATATAATTCAACATAGATCAGAGAATGAAGTATATAACAACCTAGATAAGAGAGAACGGGGTATATAACAACTAAGATAAGAGAGAACGGGGTATATAACAACTTAGATAAGAGAGAACGGGGTATATAACAACTTAGATAAGAGAGAACGGGGTATATAACAACTTAGATAAGAGAGAACGGGATATATAACAACCTAGATAAGAGAGAACGGGGTATATAACAACTTAGATAAGAGAGAACGGGGTATATAACAACTTAGATAAGAGAGAACGGGGTATATAACAACTTAGATAAGAGAGAACGAGATATATAACAACTTAGATAAGAGAGAACTTGGTATATAACAACTTAGATAAAAGAGAACGGGGTATATAACAACCTAGATAAGAGATCCGATTAAAGTTATGATTGCTATGTTGATGACGTAGAAAGACATTGAGAAGAAATATCAAGAAAAGATAAACGTGTGATTCCGTGGCATGTAAACTTATGAAGACCGAGGTTGATTTACTAATCAACGATCCACATGGATCATCAATATGCACACGCTTCTACGCTAGAAGAGACAGAACACAGAGCTAACCGTAATGTTGTGAGAACGGTTCAATAATCAAATCCCATTTTTTTTAAATCATGCAATTCTTTGCATCAATTTTAGAATCCTAAAGCTGACTGCTGCTTAAGACATTAGCGTGGGTGTTGGAAAACCTAAGAAGACACAGCATCAGAAAATAGTCAATCAAATAGAACAGACCAGCTCTCCACACATGCCCTCCTCACACATTGCTAGTTCCATGAGGAACTCAGAATTTTATGATGGAATCTCCTACAAGTTTTTGTCCCTTCAATAACAAATATGCACATTAGAATAATCGATGTTTAGAATCTGGCTGAGAGTTTATTTTTAGCCTCATGTTCTTCTTTTATTGTGTACAAGGTCTCGTCCAGCGTCGATTGCACATTCTGAGGGATTAACTTCATTGATCATACCCATGAATAAAAGTTGCTCGTTTCTACAGCTATACATGTCGATGAAAAGGGGAGGGGGACAAGAAATAGTGGCATAGAGTGTCCACCCCGAGGCGCCAGTTGGGGGGGGGGGGGGCCTTAGGGACTATAAAATCGTAGAAATTCCTCCGCTTGCGGGGTTGGGTCGTGAAATTGTTAGTTTTTTTTCTCCGGGAGTCATGCACGCCAGTTACGTCACTCCATCCATCGATGATGGATGTGTCGGACTATAGGTGCAAATAAAGTGTCGGCGCAAGACATTTCCATCCTCTGGACTACATTTTGCTGGAAATCGAGTAGGACCATTGTCCTGCTACAAAAGAGATCCGACGGGAGTTTGAGAATGAACGCTGAAGAAGAAGACGTCACGGCCAAGAATGTGTTTTTATATTCGTTTATGTACGAGTATATTTCGTATATTTGTACTTTACATTAATAATGTAGCAGCAACAAGGATTATATTAGCAACAAGGATTATATTCGCAAAAAGAATTACATTAGCAACAAGGATTATATTAGCAACAAGGATTATATTAGCAACATGGATTATATTAGCAAAAAGAATTATATTAGCAACAAGGATTATATTAGCAACATGGATTATATTAGCAACACTGATTATATTAGCAAAACTGATTATATTAGCAACATGGATTATATTAGCAACAAGAATTATATTAGCAATAAGGATTATATTAGCAACAAGGATTAATTAGCAACAATGATTATATTAGCAACAAGAATTATATTAGCAATAAGGATTATATTAGCAACAAGGATTACATTAGCAACAAGGATTATATTAGCAACAATGATTATATTAGCATCAAAGATTATATTAGCAACAAGAATTATATTCGCAATAAGGATTATATTAGCAACAAGTATTATATTAGCAACATGGATTATATTAGCAACTAGGATTATATTAGCAACAAGGATTATATTAGCAACAAGGATTATATTAGCAACATGGATTATATTAGCAATACGGATTATATTAGCAACATGGATTATATTAGCAACAAGAATTATATTAGCAATAAGGATTATATTAGCAACAAGGATTATATTAGCAACATGGATTATATTAGCAACAAGAATTATATTAGCAACAAGGATTATATTAGCAACAATGATTATATTAGCATCAAAGATTATATTAGCAACAAGAATTATATTCGCAATAAGGATTATATTAGCAACAAGTATTATATTAGCAACATGGATTATATTAGCAACTAGGATTATATTAGCAACAAGGATTATATTAGCAACAAGGATTATATTAGCAACATGGATTATATTAGCAATACGGATTATATTAGCAACATGGATTATATTAGCAACAAGAATTATATTAGCAATAAGGATTATATTAGCAACAAGGATTATATTAGCAACATGGATTATATTAGCAACAAGAATTATATTAGCAATAAGGATTATATTAGCAACAAGGATTATATTAGCAACATGAATTATATTAGCAACATGGATTATATTAGCAACATGGATTATATTAGCAACAAGAATTATATTAGCAATAAGGATTATATTAGCAACATGGATTATCTTAGCAATACGGATTATATTAGCAACACTGATTATATTAGCAACATGGATTATATTAGCAACAAGGATTATATTAGCAACAATGATTATATTAGCTTCAAGGATTACGCTACTGGTGTATTAGCAACAAGGATTACGTTATTAATGTATTAGCAACAAGGATTATGTTATTAGTGTAGCAGCAACAAGGGTTACCTTATTAGTGTAGTAGCAACAAAAAGGATTGTTATTAGTGTAATAGCAACACGGATTACCTTATTAGTGTAGTAACAATAAGGTTTACCTTATTAGTGCAGTAGCAATAAGGATTACCTTATTAGAGTAGTAACAACAAGGATTACCTTATTAGTGTAGTAGCAACAGGGATTATCTTATTAGTGTAGTAGGAACACAGATTACATTATGCGTGTAGCAGCAACAAAGATGACCTTGTTAGTGTAGTAGCAAAAAAGGATTACCTTATTAGTGTATAAGAAAAAAGGATTTCGTTAAAAGTGTATTAGCAACTAGAATTACCTTATTATTTCTTCTTTTTCAGCGTTGGATGGTTTGGCATGCGCTTAATTTTCTTTCCCTTTTCACGTGCACTCTTTCTTCTCTTCTGTCAACCAATGAGCGGATGTTTACATGTTATTCCATTGCACGGATTGGAGTTGTCTTCATCCCTCCTGCGATTAGTTGAAGTCCTATATTGTGTTCTTTAGATGGGTGATCAGAAATTATTTTGCATTTTTTTCCTCATAATTAAACATTATAAGTGTATTAGGAAAAAAACATATAAAATAGTTAAAATAATTATTAAAATATAAACATTTTTAAAATAACTGAATTAATTGTTTAAAAAAACATTACTAGTGTATTAGTCAAGAAGGATTACGTTATTAGTATATTAGCAATAAGGATTGTGTTATTAGTCTATTAGCAATCCATTCTTTGTACTACTGCCTGCTAATCTGTAGGAGTTTGAGAACGAGCACAGGAGGAATAGTACTTAAAAACACATTAAAGTGGTAATAACTTAAATGTTTTCGTAAATAAAAGGACCATCAAAGTGACAAACTTTCTTATAATTATTTTATCATAGTCGTATCTACTACGGTCCTGTAAACATGATCATTGCTGATTCTTGAAATGATGCTTCCATCTCTCCACTTACACAAGAAACGTCTATGTAATATCAAAGAATCATCATTTGCTCTCTGAGGACGCTTATGTATATACTTCACTTCCATAATAATAATGTATTAGTAAATGCTAATAACGAAGCAAACTTGACACAAGCATCTAATGAAGCAGTCCCTTATTATATGGTTATCTTTGTAATGAGAAGCAAATAGACATGGTGATAAGCCACATATAGAGAACAAATAATAACAATAATAATACACTGAAATGCTACTTCCCCCTTGATTTTCATTAGCTTTTACACAAAATGTAATCATAGTGAGTAATGAAAACCACGAGGATAGTCGAATGAGTCATTAAGAAAGTTGGATTTACCATTATTCAGTAGGACTGGTATGTAGACTGTCATGGCTGAAGTATATCATGTATTGCTTTTTCATTGTTGATTCTTTGTTAAATGGAGGATTAAAGCCTCTGACAGAAGCATGGCCCTTTCTTCTTAAGACCGGATTCGTATGTTAGTTATAAGGGTGCCCTGCTGGCTTTTATCTATGTGTGACCTTATGGTTTGGAACAATTGAAAAAACGTGTCTGCAATTATTGACAAAGAAAATCAGTAGCGCTTGATTCATTGTTGATTTTAAGCTCCTTTTGTAGCGTATTTTCAGTAGCTTTTCCAATGAATGGAAAACGTGTCTTCGCCTTGTATCTTGAGTTAGTTCAGGTGTGCTATATATCTAGACCATGACAGGACGTCACGAATGAAGTCTTGTTTAATTTCTGTACGGAGGTCTTTACTGCGGACTGTCTCGGCTAGAATAACTTTTTAATCTCCACCGTAACCTTTTTTTAACAATACATTATTCTTCTTCTTCTTCTTCAGCGTTCGCTCTCATATAACCACAACGAATATTTCGTGTGATTTCCGCCAGGGAGCGTGAAGTTCGTTGTGCTGCAAGTTCCACAGTAGAACTGTGATTATTTGCACCCCGGTTGGCCACTTGTGGTCAGAACGTCCGAGGTCCAGCACATCCGTTTACGTTATTCCTTTATTTCGGGTATGGTCACTAGTCCGTGACAGCCTGTGTATCTGTCGCCGGGCACGCTGGTGTGTAGTGCCTCTTCGCCAAGACGCTTGTCGAGCGCATCTATCTGGAACGAGGTGCTCCACCGTCTATAAACCCATCTCATGCAATTGGACGAACTCTGCCTGTGTCCATCGGGTACTGAACCTTTTCTCATCCGCGAGCCTGGTTCCGTATGAGGAAGAACTCGCCAGAAGAGTTGGAACCTGGCTCGTTCGCCCTCTTACCTGAGGCGTCGTTCACAGACATCGTGAGCCACTCGCACAAGTGTGAGTCTCACGCCACGCGTTTGAGAGCAATGCGTTCTCGAGCTGAGCGACCTTGTCCCAATAGTGCCTGAGCTCATCGGGTACTGAACCTTTTTCCTCTGCAAGTGTATTTCCGGTATAGGAAAGAGTGCCAATAGAGTTGGGCCAGGGCTGCCATCGTTGTCCCCTTCTTGACTAAGCCCATCGGGTTGGGAACCCTTTCTCTTCGCGAGCATATTTCCGGTATAGGAAGGCTCGACATTAGAGTTGGTTTAGGTCTTCTTGCTTTTCCGAGCGCCCACGATTGGGTCTAGGTCTCTGCTTATAAGGATCACAGGTAACTAGAAGCTAAAAGAGCTTATAGTTCCCCTTCCCTAGGAACGTTTCACTTTTCATTTGCAGTTTGCGCTGCCCTCTGGTGCTGTTCTGCCCTTTCATTATGTCATTGTACTCATAATGACATTTATTTGCTTCTCTACATGCAACTGTCTTTACGTGCCTTTTACATTGGCCGCCCCTCCAATGTTCTGACTGGACTAACAGGCGTCACTGTATGTCGACAGTGTTGCTGTATGTGGTGATGCAAATGGTGTCGGAGATATTGTCTGTCTCTTTTGCAGTCAAATCTCTTTCCATCTGCTTCCTACACATTCTCGGACACGTACCCCAAATGATTTGGCCAGAATCAGCTCGAGCTGCTGTTTTCTGTTACCAGGGTGCACCGCGAGGAGGTACATTTGGGATCTTGGTTATCTGCTAACCCTGAGTCCGCCTAGAGCAATGCGTTCCCTTTGCACCCCAATACATTATTAATAAGCGATGTTGATATATAGAATAGGGAGAACTTTCTGGAAAGATAAGAAAATGAACACACAGTATCTCACAGCAGTTTCTATGAAAAAAAAAGAACTATTAAAAGAAATAGAGATCAAATAAATAAAGTATTTTGAACATATTAAAAGACATGAAACTTTGCTGAAGACCTTACTTGGGGGTAAAGTCGAGGGGAGACGAGCAAGGGGTGGACAGAGATACAAGTGGGAGAGTAACATCACGAGATGGACAGGTTACAGTCTGGCAGAGAACGCCACCAAAGCAAGAGGCGGGGTTTTGGAGGTCCGCTGCACCAACCTTCGTTGCTGAGACGGCACTTAATGATTGTGATGATAATAATAAGAATATTATCAATTAAACAGGTGTAAATTTCATTGAAAATATGTTTGTTTTAGTTATAACACTATTCTAGGCTTGATATCAACTTGTCCAGTATTGCGTATTTTATATTTCTTTTTATGATGTTGTGTATCGCCATATATAGACAATAGAAAAGTGGTTATATAGACGAATGCTTATATTACGATTTACAAGAATTAAAGCTAACGGCGGGTTCAGAAAGAGTCAAATATCATCCAGGCTTGCTGAATAAAATTAGAATATGGCAACTTTAATATTTTTGACACCTTGTGAGACAAGAAGACTTGGATAATATAGTTAAAACAGGTAAGATAGAAGGCAAAAAATATCGAGGACGACATCATAAGTAAATATATAGTCTGATATCGAGGCATGACAAAGAGCTAGCAATGAACCTAATAGAATATACTGGAAATAAAGAGTTGTGGAAATCCCTAATCGCCTACGCCAATCGGAATGACACCTGATGATAGTGATTCTCATTTTACACCCACCTTATCTGATACAGATTTACAAGCAATGTTTTATCAGACTCTTCTAAAAATAATCGTCTGCATATTTTCTCTTCAAGACCTACCCGATATAATGTAGACCTCCGTGCTCACTTTCTCGTTCATTCATTATAACGTTATCATCAATGTTGAACGATCTACGTTACAGTGAGTGTCGTCAGCACGGGCTTGTTTACGTGTTCTAGTCAGCTATTTCAACCTAAATGTAATCTCAATCTTATTTATACTCCGCTGAAGACGGATGTGTCGGGCCATTGGCGTAAATAACGCGGCGACGCAACGCATTTTCATTCTCTGAACTAAATGCTGCTGGAAATCTAGTAAGACAATTATCCTGCTACGAGGGAGATTCAGTGGGAGTTTGAGAATGTGTCCTGCTACGAGGGAGATTCAGTGGGAGTTTGAGAATGTGTCCTGCTACGAGGGAGATTCAGTGGGAGTTTGAGAATGTGTCCTGCTACGAGGGAGATTCAGTGGGAGTTTGAGAATGTGTCCTGCTACGAGGGAGATTCAGTGGGAGTTTGAGAATGTGTCCTGCTACGAGGGAGATTCAGTGGGAGTTTGAGAATGTGTCCTGCTACGAGGGAGATTCAGTGGGAGTTTGAGAATGTGTCCTGCTACGAGGGAGATTCAGTGGGAGTTTGAGAATGTGTCCTGCTACGAGGGAGATTCAGTGGGAGTTTGAGAATGTGTCCTGCTACGAGGGAGATTCAGTGGGAGTTTGAGAATGAACACTGAAGAAGAACATTTATATTCTTCCATTGGATATTCTTCTTCTTCAACGTTCGTTTTCACACTTCTGTAGATTATCAGAATTAGTCTAGAGTACGGAATGCGTTGTGTCATTGTTTACAGCATTTTTGCTATATCTGCGCCGTTCTGCCTGACACAACCCACTTCCACATAGCCTATGTGTCACTTTAACCCTATATGTATGGGACAGCCAATTCCACCCTATAACTTCCTTAGTCGCGTCTTGCGACATGTATGGAAGGTAAACAGTGTTGCTATACTTTGCTTCCCTCTCGTTCCCCGGCAACACAAAGGGCAACCGCCTCGTACGACATGACATATATGGGAGGTAATATTGTTGCTATTCTTTAACTCCATATTTGGCAACACATGGGATATGCTTCAATCGATTATCAATTTAGTTTCAGTCACTATCTCCATTTTTTTTTAAAATATCATGTCCAAATTAACGTCTCAAACAATGTCAGTACCCCCCTCTTCATCCCCCATCCCCCACGGTATACTGTTCAGTTAAGTTCTGAGAAAAGGATGATAGTGAATATGTTTTACATATAAAAATCACTTTGCTACACTTGAATATAGAGATCACTTTGTTACACTTGAATATAGAGATCACTTTGTTACACTTGAATATAGAGATCACTTTGTTACACTTGAATATAGAGATCACTTTGCTACACTTGAATATAGAGATCACTTTATTACACTTGAATATAGAGATCACTTTGTTACACTTGAATATAGAGATCACTTTATTACACTTGAATATAGAGATCACTTTGTTACACTTGAATATAGAGATCACTTTGTCATACATTAATATAGAGATCACTTTGCTACACTTGAATATAGAGATCACTTTGCTACACTTGAATATAGAGATCACTTTGCTACACTTGAATATAGAGATCACTTTGTCATACATTAATATAGAGATCACTTTGCTACACTTGAATATAGAGATCAATTTGCTACACTTGAATATAGAGATCACTTTGCTACACTTGAATATAGAGATCACTTTGTCATACATTAATATAGAGATCACTTTGCTACACTTGAATATAGAGATCACTTTGTCATACATTAATATAGAGATCACTTTGTCATACATTAATATAGAGATCACTTTGCTACACTTGAATATAGAGATCACTTTGCTACACTTGAATATAGAGATCACTTTGCTACACTTGAATATAGAGATCACTTTGCTACACTTGAATATAGAGATCACTTTGCTACACTTGAATATAGAGATCACTTTATTACACTTGAATATAGAGATCACTTTGTTACACTTGAATATAGAGATCACTTTGTCATACATTAATATAGAGATCACTTTGCTACACTTGAATATAGAGATCACTTTGTCATACATTAATATAGAGATCACTTTATTACACTTGAATACTTGTATTGCCTCAAAATATATTCACATTGTCCGACGTGGGAAACGCTGCAAGGTCAAAGAGATGCAGAGACCCTCCCATCAGTTATAATATGCAGTGAGTATAATCTTGTGAGTATCCTGGAGGAGTAAATATTGTAGTCACTGATAAACAAGTATCAGTTTGAGCATAGGCGAGGGAAATAATAGAAAATGGGGGAGGAGGGGGGAGAAATTTCCGTAATGAACTGTTTTGATGTGTTTTTTTTAATCTGCATGCATGTTGTCATTCAAATAAGATAATTATCATGTGGTCAACATACATTCTGTGTAATGATATAATGTCATAAATGCTATAGAATTATCATATGGTCAATATTTCTCTCGTTTTCTCACTCTCTCTCTCTCTCTCTCTGTGCGTGTGTGTGAGTGTGTGTACGCGTGCGTATGTGTGAAATAATTGGATAGAAACAGTAACAAATGAATGTGCATGATATTTTACTTAGCAGAATGTATCTCTTAAGGAGAAGTACGCTCCTTGCAACCGTCGACGTTAGTCGAATTTGATTATATCAGAGCTTTATAAACAATTTTATAAGCAAATAGTGGAGATCGCGGTTCTGGTAATCCAATTACCACAACCTTCAATGAATAAATTGAATACGTGCATGATGTTGCTATATTCGAAGTCAGAGACCTAGTCGCTAAATGATAAAAGCACTAGTTTTCTAGTCTTGTAATTCAAGTTTCGATTTTCAATTCAACTAGAGAAATATTTAGCGAATAAATAGCTCCTGGACCGACACAGTCTAAGAAAATGATTGCCATCTCTTCTGGAAAAGTAAAGACCGTGGTTGTGTTGCTCACAACTCATCCCAAGGGATAAAGTTGATCCAAGGAAATACGAGCGTGAAATATAATAATCAATTGTTCAAGACGGCTCAACCATGAACATCATCAATAAAGACCTTTCAACAGAATTAATTAGGATCCCATTGGTGAATGGTTTTTTAAATTATTGTTTGGTTTTCGGTTGTTTACTATTTACATACTTAATCGTATACAAAAAAATAGCCAAGGCGACTACACGTATATAAATATTCAACAAACGAAAGCCCAAAGGATAATACAAAAACGTCACAAATGGAGTCCTAATTAATTCAGTAGGAAGGTCGTCTATACCACCGTTCGTCTCTGCTAAGTCATGACAGTCTCCACTAAGGCTGTCAAGAAATACAAAAATAGGTAGGTGTGTTACCAAAATGAAACATAAAACAACTTAACAACGAGATACAGAGACAGACGACGTTTCGACTATAAAGCCTTCATCAGGACAAACAAATGGCCACAATAAAACAAGTCTTACATGGAGACAAATAGGGTTATAATGAGGACAATAGCAGATAGGTAATGAGGGAAGAAAAGATGTGGAAGCATGACAGGTGAGAAAAACGTATGGGGAGAAGTTAGTAGTAAGTAGGGAGGAGAAAGTAGACTGAAGAATGTCAGATGAACAAAGGAAAAGATATGGTAGCAAGTAAATTACATTAAAATAAAATAAAAATACTCACCTCAAAAGTGGCAACAGAGAATGAATGCTACAGACAAGCAATCATGATGTAAGGGAAGAGCAAAATGAGATGATACGAGGGATCAGGTGGGAGAGAGAAAAAGAGGCCAAAAACGGCAGGAACAGAAGAGAATGAGCAAACAGAAGGAAGAGAATATGAGCAGATAATTGTGATATATGAGAATAAAATGGTAGTAAAATAACTTAACTGATGCAGCGACTAGTCTATGGTCCTCCCATGTGAATGAGCACACGCATAATGGCAATAAAGTAAAGAATGGACAGTGAAAGTCAGATTCCTATCAAGGGTCATGATAGCACGTATTTGTACAGGTTAGAAAAATAAAGACATGCCACAGTAATAGACAGTACCCGAGGCGCTGAAGTGAAAAGAAAACACACCCGCGAAAGGGGAACAATAGAAAAGACAATATCCTGGTATGGTCACAGTGCATACCAACTGATGAGAGTAAAAGGGCGTAAGTAAATAGGTAAATAGCCATAGAGAAAGAAGACAGAGTATAAGACAAATGCAGAGGTTAAAAAAAAAAAAAAAAGGGACGTGGTGGATCGACGAAATCCCCTAGACGGAGATACGTCACGCAAGAAAGTGATGTGCGGGTGGGAGGGAGCCCAGAGGACACAGGGAGGGTACAACAAGGGAGGGTATGGGACTATCACGGGGAAGCACGTCGTGAGATGGTATCAGGCTGATATAGCGAGACATAGGAAGAGGGTGCCGGAGATAAGGGCACCAGAGAAGATAGGGAATAAGGAGACAGAAAAAGAAGACCATAGCGGGAGGAGGCAGACCCGGAGTTACAGCCAAATCATGTGAGGAAGTGGAGGGTCGTAGCGTCGTAGGTGACAAAGTAAGGGTCATCTGTCCACAGTGTCGCAGTAAAAGGAGGTCGGTGTAGCAGAGGTTCCAATAAAATGTGACGGAAGATGGACCAAGGTCACAACGACAAGTACCTTGTAGGCCAGGTGTTGGGAAATGAGACCGGTCGCATAAACCGAAGATGATAAAGGGATGAGTTAGCCGCACGTCGCAACCCCTATGTGGGTATTGCTCGCACTGTACACTAGCTCATCTATGGGAACGACGATAAAAGGACAGAGACTCTGGCCACGATACACGATCCTTTGGTTTGGGGCATGCACCGTGGGGAGCGAAGTGTCCGATGAAACGAGGTTCGCATCTGTGTGAGACCAACCGTACTTTGCAACCCGTTTGGGGGCGTTGCCCGTACTGCACGCTGGCTCCATAAATATATATGGGGGAACCACTGCATCCGAGCCATCCAAGTCGTGTGAAGCAGGAAGCCTGTTGGCGCTGCAAAGTCTATTTTTCTTAAAAAACAAAAAAAAACCACATTTGTCAGTCATCAAACAGTCACCACATACCACATGCTACGTAACTGTATGGGTAGCCGCCCCAATTGATAAGAAAGTGGCCAGAAGAATTATGATAATAGGTACGTGGTGTCGCCCACGGGCCACAGAGAATGGCACAAGAGAAAGAGCGGACATAGCCCTAAGCAATGGAAATAGAGAAAGTAGACAGAGTATGACAAAGAATCTAAAGGAGAAGAGGAGGATGAAGCATGGGTGAAACAACCCGTAGAGAGAGAGAGTAGACTGGGGTAGCGAGGGGATACAGATCAACCATCAAACCGACGTACCAAACCGCAACAGACCCACCCCGGATGAAGCTGCACCGGTCCCAGTCCCATGGCGTAACCACCCACCAACACACCAATCGCAACGTGACATGTCACCGTAGCCCCAAACCCTGGGTGGGGGCCCCGGCCGAGCCACCACAATAGAGAGCAACAGTATCAAGGAGATGAGCAGGAAGAAATAAGGGTAAGGTAAAGATTATAGGAGCAGCAGGGAGGCAGAGCAGGGGGGGGCAAAAGGGGGGGGGTTTAAGAGATTATTGAAAGTATAACTGGTCATTGATGCCATGGGGCTTAAGAGTGCCAAGGTTGAGAATAAGGCGGTTCTCTAATGAGAAACGTTGCCGGTCACCAGAGTGGCAAGAGACCAGGCCAGTGACCTGAATGTCCTGTGCCCCCCCGGTGAGAATTGCTGTTGAAGTGGAGGGCCACCGGAGAAGATCCACAGTTACGGATATCCCGTAAGATTTCGGCAAACCTAGTGGCTAGGAATCTACCCGTCTCACCAATGTACATCAGGTTACAGCGTTTGCAAGTTATCACGTACACGACGTTACGGGAGACACAGGAAAAAGTGTGATGGATATGAAATACCGATTTAGGAAATCGGATAGAGGAGGTAAGGTAGACAAACGGGCACGTGAGGCACGGGCGGTGGCACGGAGAGGTACCGGTAGGAGGTCCCGCCGGCCGGAGGTGAGAGTGAACCAGAGAGTCCCGTAGGTTCCTATCTCGACGGAAAGCCACAAGAGGTGGTTGTGGAAACGCCTCTTTGGTAAGGCGATCAGATGAGAGGATAGAGAAGTCCCGTAGGAGGATCTTGAGAGCTGGAATATTATGAGGGTGGAAAGTGAGGATCAGTTTAGGACGAGTCGACGGAAGCTGAGGAGTGCGTGATTTGGCTGTGTTTGTTCAGCGGTGAAGACCCAAGGGGCTGATCATAAACTACGTCAACAGTTTTTTTGCCAATGTTTACCGGTGTCCCCCTTATCAACAACTGTCAAGAATCATGCATCTCTCGTCCAGCCTAATTATGTGGAAAAAATTAATAACCTCCAAAAAATGAGCCGAAAAACCATATATATTCACATTTATAAACAAATCAATCTCTGACAATCTGATTGATGCATTTTTTTAAAAAGTGTTGTTGGCGTCAACTTTCGTGAACCAGCCTTCTTCTCATCACACTTTGTCATAACTCTTCTCCCTCAATTGCTGATGTAATGTCATAACTCTTCTCCCTTAATTGCTGATGTAATGTCATGGACATCACCTGTGCGTGATATCTAATGATTGACTACTCGGTCCTTGATATCTAACGATTGAAGGTGACTAAATTATCCAGACATGTGTGTATATATACACACATATATTGAAATACATTGGTTACGTTTTGTTTAGTGTTAGTGAATTGTGATATATATATTTGCAAGACGTCAATCGAACCATTGACAGTGCGTGTAGCTATGTGCGATGTTTTCCTTGTATCTGCTATAATAATACGATGTAGAATGTGAGAATTGATTATTATTGGGCACGTTAAAACCATATTTCACTCGGACACGTTTGTTGTGGTGTATTCATTTATACTTGTGGTATTTTTATATTTGTATGTTATGTGCGTATCTTGAAAAAAAGGCATTTTGGTCCAAAACGTCGATTATGTCCTGTGTATTGTCATTTGTATGATTATATTCTGTGTGTTGTTGTGTATACCATATTAATTCATGTAGACATCCGTCAGTGATAGTGTGTCAGTCGTCATCCAGTAGAACTCCATTACCTGTCTTCTACGTGAGTATTATTTTCACGTTAAACCGGAAATGTGTTGAAATCATCCAATATTTCACTGTCCACTGTTCTCAAATGAAGCTGGTGTGCTTGAAAAGAAAATGTAATGTTATTGTTTCCTTAGTCAAAGAAGCCGGTATGAGAAAACAAAACAGAAATACCTTTCTACCGCACGAAAAAAAAACATTGGACTCATATGGACATATAGTAGAATTAAATAGAACAGATTGCCACTAAAAGCATTAAAATAGACAATGAGAGACGCTTCACAGAACAACTATCAAAGAGAGTATGACTATGGGTCTCAACAACATACAAGAATTACACAGAGTAGCATCATATTTCTCGAAGTGAAAGCACTGGTTTCTACCCTATGTAACGTATTAGACGCTGAAATAACATAGGGACGTCCGTTAATTTCATTAACAATTAGGAGGCATGGGGTCTGGAAAAGGTTTAACAGTCGTTGACATCATGACAAATGTTAATGTCAACAGAACTGTTTTCTATACACCAATTAAATTATGTGAGTATGTAAAATATGTTTATTAAAATGTGAACATAAATTTTGGAGTGACTTTTCATTTGTTCGCACATTTTCTGTACAAACTATTTTTAGGATGGGGGGGGGGGGGGAGAGTGTACAACCTTTTAGACATAATTAAGCAGGGCGTGGGGTGCCTGAATTATTGTCAAATTGTTGACACGGGGGGAAGGAGATTAACATTTGCCAAAAAAACATTTTGACGTTAATTTATGGTCAGCCCATTTTCCCTCTTACATGTGTATGATAGTTATTGGAATAATGTTACCAGTCAACATGATACACCTTCTCATTTTTCAATAATTATAATAATAACTATTTAATTATTTAATAATTAAATAATTCTAATTCCTTCTTATGTAAGGGTTACATATTTATTTCCTATCACAAAACTGGAGACACTTTCTGTGTTGTAACACCGCACCCCACACCCACGCACATTTATTTCGTCAAACAAACCCAGATGCATAACTATGAATGAGAGAACAAAGACATTGTTAAAGATTTTTTTTAATTGCTTATTATAAAAGAACATATTGTCTCTTTGTGTGTGCATGGTGTATGTATATATTTATCTATGTGTTTATGTGTGTATGTATTTGTTTATGTAATATGTATACATTTATTTATGTGTGTATATATCTTCATATATGTGTTATGTATGTATGTATATATTTGGGTATGCATTTTCCTATTTATGTACGCAATTATTCATATATTTGTGTATGCATTTTGTATGTAGCTGTATGTTTGTGTTTGTACATGTGGATGTTTTTATGAATGTATTTATATATGTATTTTGTATGTTGCTGTATGTATTTTGTATGTTGCTGTATGTATTGTGTATATGGTTGTATGTTTGTGTTTGTACATGTGGATGTATACATGCATATATTTATGTATGCATTTTGTATGCAGTTGTATGTTTGTGTATGTGGATGTATTTCTACACAAAATTATTTTTATTTAAAGCGCCACTTTCGATCACATAAACATACTAAACAAAACATACATTTAGAACTCCCTGGTATAGGGGTTAAGTAATTAGGTTTGTGCTCAGGGGTTGTGGGTTTGATAAGGGGTCGTGACAGTTTGTTTACAAGTGCACTTTTTCGTAGCTCCCAGAGGATTATCGCTTGAGTTACGGAGTTACGTGATATGAATGGTATTCTTTGCAAGCGGCGTTTAGTTTCATCGAGAAAGAGGGATGGGGAAACCCGAGTACAATGAAGTCAATCCTCAAAACCTTTTTGAGTTGATTGACAGAAAAATTGCAAAATATTACTCACATTTAAATCAAATGTAAAGACAATATCAACCTCCTGGTTCTGTCTTCCTACTTTACACTACAACATGTACAGGTAACAAGCACTTACACACAACATGTACAGGTAACAAGCACTTACACACAACATGTACAGGTAACAAGCACTTACACACAACATGTACAGGTAACAAGCACTTACACACAACATGTACAGGTAACAAGCACTTACACACAACATGTACAGGTAACAAGCACTTACACACAACATGTACAGGTAACAAGCACTTACACACAACATGTACAGGTAAAAAGCACTTACACACAACATGTACAGGTAACAAGCACTTACACACAACATGTACATGTAACAAGCACTTACACACAACATGTACATGTAACAAGCACTTACACACAACATGTACATGTAACAAGCACTTACACACAACATGTACATGTAACAAGCACTTACACACAACATGTACATGTAACAAGCACTTACACACAACATGTACATGTAACAAGCACTTACACACAACATGTACATGTAACAAGCACTTACACACAACATGTACATGTACCAAGCACTTACACACAACATGTACATGTAACAAGCACTTACACACAACATGTACATGTAACAAGCACTTACACACAACATGTACATGTAACAAGCACTTACACACAACATGTACATGTAACAAGCACTTACACACAACATGTACATGTAACAAGCACTTACACACAACATGTACATGTAACAAGCACTTACACACAACATGTACATGTAACAAGCACTTACACACAACATGTACATGTAACAAGCACTTACACACAACATGTACATGTAACAAGCACTTACACACAACATGTACATGTAACAAGCACTTACACACAACATGTACAGATAACAAGAATTTACACACAACATGTACATGTAACAAGCACTTACACACAACATGTACATGTAACAAGCACTTACACACAACATGTACATGTAACAAGCACTTACACACAACATGTACATGTAACAAGCACTTACACACAACATGTACATGTAACAAGCACTTACACACAACATGTACATGTAACAAGCACTTACACACAACATGTACATGTAACAAGCACTTACACACAACATGTACAGATAACAAGAATTTACACACAACATGTACATGTAACAAGCACTTACACACAACATGTACAGATAACAAGAATTTACACACAACATGTACATGTAACAAGCACTTACACACAACATGTACATGTAACAAGCACTTACACACAACATGTACATGTAACAAGCACTTACACACAACATGTACATGTAACAAGCACTTACACACAACATGTACATGTAACAAGCACTTACACACAACATGTACATGTAACAAGCACTTACACACAACATGTACATGTAACAAGCACTTACACACAACATGTACATGTAACAAGCACTTACACACAACATGTACAGATAACAGGAATTTACACACAACATGTACATGTAACAAGCACTTACACACAACATGTACATGTAACACGCACTTACACACAACATGTACATGTAACAAGCACTTACACACAACATGTACAGATAACAAGAATTTATACACAACATGTACATGTAACAAGCACTTACACACAACATGTACATGTAACAAGCACTTACACACAACATGTACATGTAACAAGCACTTACACACAACATGTACATGTAACAAGCACTTACACACAACATGTACATGTAACAAGCACTTACACACAACATGTACATGTAACAAGCACTTACACACAACATGTACAGATAACAAGCACTTACACACAACATGTACATGTAACAAGCACTTACACACAACATGTACAGATAACAAGAATTTACACACAACATGTACATGTAACAAGCACTTACACACAACATGTACAGATAACAAGAATTTACACACAACATGTACATGTAACAAGCACTTACACACAACATGTACATGTAACAAGCACTTACACACAACATGTACATGTAACAAGCACTTACACACAACATGTACAGATAACAAGAATTTACACACAACATGTACATGTAACAAGCACTTACACACAACAAGTACATATAACAAGCATTTACACACAACATGTACAGATAACAAGAATTTACACACAACATGTACAGATAACAAGAATTTACACACAACATGTACATGTAACAAGCACTTACACACAACATGTACATGTAACAAGCATTTACACACAACATGTACAGATAACAAGAATTTACACACAACATGTACAGATAACAAGAATTTACACACAACATGTACATATAACAAGCATTTACACACAACATGTACATATAACAAGCATTTACACACAACATGTACATATAACAAGCATTTACACACAACATGTACAGATAGCAAGCACTTACACACAACATGTACAGATAGCAAGCACTTACTCACAACATGTACATATAACAAGCACTTGAACAGAAAATAACCAATATACTGAAAAGTGTCGGTAGTGCAACCATCATTAGAAAACTGTTTACCACCGCATTTATGAATGTCCAGCGCTGAATGATGTCATATGTGTATCCCTACAAGGAAAGATAAATTGAACACAGTATATGGAACAAAACAACAGCTCACAAACACATGCATACATCACGTAATGACATTGGGTCAAATGGCATGTTCCATGGACCCCTGGATCAGCAACCAATCAAACAAACGCATCCGTTACCCAGGTAACACGTGAATAATGTTAACAAAAACAGGAAGTCTTTAAATTTGAACTAAGCGTTCTGTTAGTAACTGTGAAAATTGTCACTTTATTTTGTAATGTGCCATTTCCGAAGAGATTTGTTCATAACATCTTTTTTTCTGTTTAATATTCTCATTAATTGTGTTTATTTTCAATATCCATCTTTATGAGTGCAAAATCCGAATATTCATGTCACAGGTCAATCGGAATGTTTAGTACCCCTGTTCGACGTCTTTGATTAAACCCCTATTCTACATCTTTGATTAAACCCCTATTCTACATCTTTGATTAAACCCCTGCTCTACGTCTATGATTAAACCCTTGTTCTATGTCTTTGATTAAACCCCTGTTTTACGTCTGTGAATAAACTTCTGTTTTACGTCTTTGATTAAACCCCTGTTAGTATAATTATTTGTTATTATTTCATAGAACTCTTTACATCATTTGATAGTACCACATTTCAAAAGCTTCCGCTGTTTTATCATCTATCATCCATTTTGTTCAACCATGTTTCAAAGATTTACTCTGTTACACGCCAAAAATATACAATAATTCCTGTCTACGCATCGATATTGATGTTACTTGTTAGAAATATTTTGTTTCTTAACTATGCCTCTTGTGACTGTGGCTATATATATATTCCCGTACGGCAGTCTCTCTGACAAATGTGCCCTAACAGGAGAATCCTCTAGCATGCAAGGAATCAATATTGATCTTGCTTGAATTCACGCGTCCATATGTACACAGAAGCAAGAAAAAATATGTTTATTGACATATCAACACATGTTTAAGGTTCCAGTTGGTCTGCAGGAAATAGTTTCGACTTGCAAGCTTTTGTCTAGGTTTTTCTTCTAATTGTTTCCGAGACAACTAAATATTCAAGTATTGTGCTCATAAACAAGAATATTAGAAATATGAAGTACAACTAGGAATTTTCGATGGAAAAATCAAACTTCTAAAATCTCTCCTTCTTCTGCCCTCGCTCTCAGCCTCCTGAAGAGTATCAGGGTGTAATCTGGAGAACCGAATGCATTGTGTCATGGTTTATAGCATTGCTGCATCTGCGCTTTTAGGTCTGATAAAAGAAACATCAGCATGGCTTCTGAGCCACTTTGACCGTGTATGGAATGGGACAACAAGCTCCACTCCATAACCTACTTATTCGTCTCTTATGGCATGCATGAAGTGTTACTATTCTTTGCTCTCCTTTCGGGCTCCGGCAACACACGTGCATAAATTTCTCCCGAAATTCAGACTGATAAAATTTGTTACAAACTACTTCACCTGTTACTAATACTAACACAACCCAAACTTAAAAGGTTTTTTTTAACCCATTTCATTTGGAGGAACGCTTTTCAACCTAGGAAGTGAGAGAATTCAGTTATATCAGGATATATAGCCATACAAATTAATTGAGCTTGCGGTAAACCTGAAACTTTCAAAGACTGTCCTTGTGACAGCTTTAAGACAAATCAATGTTGTATATTAATGAATAAAGAAAACAAATACAAGTAGTGTAGTTTGAAAATTACAATAAAATATTAAATAGCCTGGACGATTTCACCAACCGTTCCTTATTGAACAGATGATGCAAGATTTATTTAAGCCACAGAACGATGGACCTGTAGGATAATCGATATTCGTAAAGCTCGTACTCGTCTAATTGGGTCAAAGTATGTATTTTTACTTGTGCCTCGTTTAGATAGCTAAAAAAACAATAAATAGCTATATAACGTTTATAGATAGCCGTATTTAACATGCTTCTTCTTCGGCGTTCCTTCTCAAACTCCCACTATATCTCTACTATAGCAGGACCAAGGTACAAACAAGATTTCCAGCAGGATGTAATCCAGAAAATTGAAATGCATTGTGTCGCTATTTTATTTGCGCTAATGGCCTGACACATCCGTTTTCGGCGGAGTATTTAATGTTCAATTACTGAGAAAGCACGTTTAACGTCATCTTCTTCTTCTGCGTACGCTCTCAAACTCCTGCAGATTAGCAGGATGTAGTCCGGAGAACGGAATGCGTTGTGTCATAGTTTGTGTCATCGCATTGCTGCGATATCTGCGCCTTCGGTATCACACATCCGACTTCAGCATGGCTTTGGGTCACTGACTCTATATGGGATGGGACAGCCATCCCATAACCTCCTTAGTCGTCTTGTACGACATGCATGGAAGGTAAAAAGTGTTGCTATTCTTTGCTCCCCTTTCGGGCCCCCACAACACACGGGCGTAAAGTCATCAATTTACATTCTGTTTTAACCTTCTTGCATGATTTTCTATAAGCGTAATTTTGCCTTGCAACAAAATCTGTTTCCTTAGGCTCTAGATTTCGAACAGGGGTTCAAAATGGATAGCTGCGCGACTCCCCCCCCCCCCCTCCACTAAGGGGACTTGGGGTGATCTCGGAGAGCACGAAACATTTTGGGAATGTAGTGTATTAAAGACATGATTGCTTTTCCGTTACAAACATAAGGATATGAAAATAATATATTTTAGCAAAAACAGAAGAAATAATTACAATAGTTTCATTTCTTTTGTTGTATGTTCTTCTGCGTTCGAACTCAAACTCCTGCAGTTTAACAGGATATAGTCCGGAGAACGTAATGCGCTATGCCTTGGTTTACAATGCTGCTTCGATATCTGCGCCTTTCGGCCTAACACATCCGACTTCAGAATGGTTTCTCGGTCACTCTGCTACTATATGAGATAGAACAGGCAACTTCACCCCATGACCTCATTATTCGCCTCTTACAACATTCATGGAAGATAAAAAGTGTTGCTGATCTTTGCTCACCAGTCGGACTCTGGAAACACACGAACGATTTATGTTATTCGTGTATTATAATCTTAATCCTGTATTGTAATCAACGTAATGTTAATCATGTATTGTAACGAACGTAATCTTTCGTAATGAACGTAATTTTAACCAAGTATTGTAATGTGCGTAATCTTAATCCTGAAATGTAACGAAAGTTAATCCGATATTGTATTGAAAGTAATGTTAATGCAGTATTGTAATGAACGTAATCATAAGCCTGTATTGTAATGAAAGTAATGTTAATCGTGCATTGTAATTTTTGTTTGTTTTTCGTTCGCTCCATTGTAACCATCACGGATATCCGTGCGATTTCCGCCGGGAGCGTGATTACGTTGTGACACCGTTATGCGCCTTGTAGGCCTAGCATATCCGATTTCGGCATGCCTTGACAATTCGGGTGGGCTACCCTTAGCCTGTGACAGCCTCTATATCTGTCTCCAGACACGCGTAATGTAGCCTCTTCGCCAAGACGATTTTTTGCTCTCGTCTGACTCAAACGAGGTGTTCCACTGTCTATGAACTTGCCTCGTGTAATTGGACGTGCTGTGCCTGTGCCCATTGTGTACTGAACCGTTTCTCATCCGTGAGCCTGGTTCCTTAAGGGGAAGAAATCAACAGAGGAGTTGGACCCTGGCTCTTTCGCCCTCTTAGCCGAGGTGTCATTCACCGACATCGTGTACCCCTTGTCCAAGTTCGAGTCTCACACCACGCGTTTGAGAGCAAGGCGTTCTCGAGCTGAGCGTCCTTGTCCCAATAGCGCCTGAGCCCATCAGGTACTGAACCCTTTCTCTCTTCAAGTGTATTTCCGGTGTAGGAAAACCTGACAGTAGAGTTGCGCCAGGGCTAAATCGTTGTCCCTTTTGTGCCTGAGCGCATCGAGTACGGAACCCTTTCTCTTCGCGAGCATATTTCCGGTTTAGGAAGGCTCGACATTAGAGTTGGATTAGGTCTTCTTGCTTTACCAAACGCCAATGAATGGGTCTGGGTCTCTGCCTGTAAGGAACACAGGTAACTAGAAGCTCGCCTCGAGCTGACGGAGCTTGTAGTTCCCCTTTCCTATGAACTTTTCATTTTCTATTTGCAGTTCGCGCTGCCCTCTAGTGCTGTTCTGCCCTTTCATTGTTTCATTGTACTCGGTATGAAACATATTTGTCTCTCGCCATGCATCTACCTTTACGTGCATTTTACATTGGCCGCCCCTCCAATGTTCGGACTGGACTGACTTGCTTCACTGTATGTCGACAGTGTCGCTATATGTGGTGCTGCTGGTGGTGTCGGAGATATTGTCTGTCTCTTGTGCAGTCACATCTTTTTCCATCTGCTACCTCCACATTCTCGGACACGATCCCCAAATGATTTGGCCAGAATCAGCACGAGCTGCTGTATTTCTGTTTCCAGGGTGCACCGCGTGGAGGTACATTTGGGATCTTGGTTATCTGCTAACCCTGGGTCCGCCTAGAGCAATGCGTTCCCTTTGCACCCCGTGCATTGTAATGAAAGTAATGTTAATTATGTATTGTAATGAAAATATTGTTAATGCTGTATTGTAATAAAAGTAATGTGCATGAAAAAAATAGACATCCTAAAAATATATCAAGATACACAATGATGTCATTTGTTTAACAGTTGTTTGTAGGTATGTTCCCTACGACGTCATCGAAGAAGTGGGGATATTGATAATTGGGGTTAAAAATTGGAGAGGGCATGAGTGGGACAAATTTAATAATTTCCTTTGCAAAATGTGCAGTAGTGGCAGATTGAAAAGTGTGGGTACCATTGATTTGTAGAATAAATTATCAGCGCTTGTTAGTAGCAGCATAACGGTTCCATGTTTGAGACTTTCGTACTAAATAGTTAAACATCTTAATTAACAACTTGTTCATCTAGTAATCTATTGTTCTGTTTATAATCTATTTATATAGATAATATAATATTACAGTTATCTCCATGGGTTCGAATCCGTCTCGTGACGTCGTGTTTGTGATTTGGATTTGTTTCAGTTTCCTGGGAATATTCGATAGGAAGCTACAGAGTTTAGTATTGTACTCACAGAAGCTGATGTGTCCTTTTTGTAGGACTGAGTACAAATGGGATAATCCGAGTACATCTAAGTCAATCATCTACGCCGTTTAAACAATTAATAATTAATTTAAATCAGTTACTTGATTAAAAATTGGTGGCCTTCATTGATGTGTTGTATATTTCAGTATATGAAAAACTTCAACAAATGTATTGATCTTGGTTTACCAAGAAATGCGGTTCTTCTGTTAGTATTTTGTGCGTGAATCCAGCTCCAATTCATGACTGAGATGACTACTGACAAATTATAGATGTGGGTAGAATTGTATGGTCTTGGTTTCGTAGTCTAGCCGGTGTGTGCTGTGATAGCAATATTATTGTTATTTGTTGTTAATCGAACACTCATGTCTTTGAAATCAGTGAATTTTCAAAACTATTTCTAGTGTACACATATTGCCATCCGTGAAGATAGATTGTAAATATATTTATTTATTTATATATATTTGGTGTTGCAATTTTTTATTTGTAAAAATAGATTGTGAGTTAATTATTATTAGTAGCTATTTATAAGCAATCATTAAAATGATATATTGGAAGCTATGCTGCGGTTATTAACAAGAATACTATAATGCAGTGATGTTAATCGTTTATAATATAGTGATATTAATCGTTTATAATATAATGCAGTGATATTAATCGTTTATAATATAGAATATAATGAAGTGATATTAATCGTTTATAATATAGAATATAATGCAGTGATATTAGTCGTCTTCAAAGAAGGTAGCCTGTAGCATTTTGTCATAGTTTGGAGAATTGTAAAAGGCTATTTTCTGGCTCTCGTGCAGCAGGTTAATTGGATGATTCATCCGTGTTTCCTGTTGTAATGGAACATTTGGATTACCAGTTATGATGCCTAAATTAACATCTGTAGCACTTCCAGCGCCCTTATCACCATTACCTGTTACGTCAACATCCTCGCCGCCAACGCCTGATGCTGCGAAACATGTGCCTGCATCGTCACCAACCATGAAGATGAGACTGAGCAACATTCTACATACTGCTACACATCACAATAAAATTAAAGGTACACGTTTTTTATGTACCATGTAATCAATGTAGATGCCTGCATGTTAGTTAGTGTTTTTCGATTCCAAGGAATCACGAGCAATAGAACCCATGTATCCTTATGTGCAATGGGAATATGTCCCCTAATCTTTATTTCATACCCAAAAAGACTCCAACTCTCAGCAGTCTACAATGCTTCAAGAAGAAATTTGAAACAGGGTTATGAAGTTTTGCTAATCACTGGTAATTACTCATAGAAATCTACGTTTCGACCAAAAATCCTTTATCAAGAACACATTCAAACACAATATCATTGTTTGTTCCTATTACTATCAGAACTTCATTACTCTGTCCCAAGTTTCGCCTGTTTGATTAGAATTTTGCTGCAGTTATTACCTAGTACCTCTTTACTAAGAAGCTTCCTACTCAGAGAGGGTACATGCCTATGTGTTAGACTGTGTCTGCTTTGTCACGTAAGTAAGCCAACCAGACTTTTCTCTTTCCATCACTACGGATCATACGATATTTCGTTCTCTCATTACAATTATACGATATTTAGTTTTTTTTTCGTTACAATATCTATTATTATTATCCTATATAATAATAGGATAAGAGTTTATTATTAGAGTTTATCCTTTTATATGTCAACGTGAGTACCCTTCTATTTTATTTTATTCTGTCTGCTTTCAATAAACATTTACTGTCTTGCTACGTTAGCCTTTATCTTATCATGGTGCTATACCATAATCTAAAATGAGTGTTTTTCAAACCTTTTCGTGCCATCGCACCACTTTAGTGTGGATTATAGAGACCAACATCTATATCGTATAGATTATATGGGCCAAAGACCACCCAGCACATCTCCATATTTTTCAAAATTATATTTCATTTTATTAGTACAGTATAATAGTGTAAAATCAAGAGAAATGTAAAAATATAAAATTAGATTATTTAAAAGAAATATTATAGTATTATTTTTAAATACCCAGTTTGTAGTGATTTATTTTCATTCTGAAAATAAAATATTTTGGACATATTAAAAGATATGACACTTTATTGAAGACCTTACTAGAGGGTAAAGTCAAAGAGAAGCGAGCAAGAGGTAGGCAGCGATACAAGTGGAAGAGTAACATAACAAGACGGAAAGGTTATATTCTAGCAGAGTGTACCACCAAAACAAGAGACAGGGGATGTTGGAGGTCTGTTGCAGCCAACCTTCGTTGCGGAGACGGAACTTGGTGATGATGATTTTCATTCTAGTGTAATGACAGATTTCCGTTGTCAAAAAAAAACACTTCACATTACTACGATTAAGCAAATCGGCGCCGACGATTTAGAAGGCAATAAATATTTTCTTACCAACAGAATTGAAAGATTTTCTATTTTTTCTTTGAGATTATAAATTATACAAATTAGCAAATAAATGTAATATATTTGCACCACTTTATTTGTTTACTAGTCTATAAAGCGTCATTTTCCCTTTTCTCCCGTTAAAATTATTTACATCTTCCTGGAGTTGCTTCTATAGACCACTGTTTCTCAACGTGGACAACGGAGACTTGCAAGTGGAGCCAAGGAGATCAAATTTGAAATTGGGAAACCACAGATTTGTCCTGGAGGCCACAAAAAGTTAACTTCTTGATGTAAAACAACAAGAATTATAGCGATACCGTTTAATAAGCTTGGTGACTTATATAGAAAATGGGGTGCAAAGGGAACGCATTGCTCTAGGCGGACCCAGGGTTAGCAGATAACCAAGATCCCAAATGTACCTCCACGCGGTGCACCCTGGAAACAGAAATACAGCAGCTCGTGCTGATTCTGGCCAAATCATTTGGGGATCGTGTCCGAGAATGTGGAGGTAGCAGATGGAAAGAGATTTGACTGCACAAGAGACAGACAATATCTCCGACACCACCAGCATCACCACTTATAGCGACACTGTCGACATACAGTGAAGCTAGTCAGTCCAGTCCGAACATTGGAGGGGCGGCCAATGTAAAATGCACGTAAAGGTAAATGCATGGCGAGAGACAAATATGTTTCATACAGAGTACAATGAAACAATGAAAGGGCAGAACAGCGCTAGAGGGAGCGCGAACTGCAAATAGAAAGTGAAAAGTCCCTAGGAAAGGGAACTACAAGCTCCGTCAGCTCGAGACGGGCTTCTAGTCACCAGAGTTCCTAACAGGCAGAGACTCAGACCCATCCATCGGCGTTTCGTAAAGCAAAAGACCTAACCCAACTCTAATGTCGAGCCTTCCTAAACCGGAAATATGCTTGCAAAGAGAAAGGGTTCTGTACCGATGGGTGTAGGCAAGAAAGGGACAACGATGGCAGTCCTGGCCCAACTCTACTGTCAAGGTTTCCTATACCGGAAGTAACTTGCAGAGAGAAAGGGTTCCGTACTCGATTCGCTCAGGCACAAAAGGGACAACGATTTAGCCCTGGCCCAACTCTACTGTCAGGTTTTCCTACACCGGAAATACACTTGAAGAGAGAAAGGGTTCAGTACCTGATGGGCTCAGGCGCTATTGGGACAAGGACGCTCAGCTCGAGAACGCCTTGCTCTCAAACGCGTGGTGTGAGACTCGAACTTGGACAAGGGGTACACGATGTCGGTGAATGACACCTCGGCTAAGAGGGCGAAAGAGCCAGGGTCCTACTCCTCTGTTGAGTTCTTCCCCTTAAGGAACCAGGCTCATGGATGAGAAACGGTTCAGTACCCAAAGGGCACAGGCACAGCACGTCCAATTACACGAGACAAGTTCATAGACAGTGGAACACCTCGTTCGAGTGAGACGAGAGCAAGAAAATCGTCTGGGCGAAGAGTCTTCACTACGCGTGCCTGGAGACAGATATAGAGGCTGTCACAGACTAAGGGTAGCCCACCCGAATTGTCAAGGCATGCCGAAATCGGATGTGCTAGGCCTACAAGGCGCATAACGGTAGCACAACGTAATCACGCTCCCGGCGGAAATCGCACGGATATCCGTGATGGTTACAATGGAGCGAACGAAAAACAAACAAACAAACATATAGAAAATAAATGACTTTTTTTTATACATCAGTGGTCCACGGAAATCACATATGTATTCCAAAAGCTAATAACGATAAAAAACAAAACAAATTGAGAACCACTGTTCTAGACGATAGCCACCATAGTTACTTGCCAATCTCGCTGGTAGATGTCAAGTATGTTGGTAGATGTCAGGCATGGTGGTATGTAAAATACAGTACACTAGTTTGTGTATATGTATATATGTATATATACATAAATAAATAACTAAATGTGTTTTTGTGAAAATTTCCGTTAGCATTAAATATATATGTACATGTTGTTTACTATATGTATATACTCGTAGTGTCACCTTTCCTGCATGGGGAAAATACATGACATGACTTCAAATGAAGCACATAAGCCACTTTTCTTCCCCACCCCACACCACACACACACACACACACACACACACACACACACCACACACACACACACACACACACACACAACAGTGCCATTAATTCAGCATATTGCTACATAAAAGTCCTACAATTGCTCATCCGCCGCCGCACGTGTGTTGTCGGGGGCTAGAGAGAGGAAAACAATAGTGGGTTACGTGTCATGCACGTCGTGCGAGTTTTTCTTTTGGGAGGTGGGGGTTAAGTTGGCTGCGCCATCTCATACAGGGTTGAAGTGACCCAGAAGCAATGCTAAAGTCGGATGTGTCTGACCGAAAGTTGCAAATATCGCAGGCAAGCTGTAAACCATGATATAGCATTCCGTTCTTCGGACTACATCCTGCTAATCTGCAGGATTCTGAGAACGAATGCAGAAGAAGAAGAATTTAAATCGACTAAAAATGTTCAGCTACCAACCCGCCTCCTTAATGGGGTCATATCTACAGTCATCATCACCAGGTGTCATGCCGGCTGGCGTAGGCGATCATGACTCTCCACAGCTCTCTATCTCCAGTATTGTGTATCAGAATCTGCGTTGTTTCCCTGCAGTGCCAGGTTGTCACACTAATATTTTCTCACGTTGTCACCATCTGTCTCTGTTGCCTTCATCTTGCCTGTTGGGACTATGTTCTCCAAACCTCCTTGTCTCATAACGTGACCAAAAAAATGAAGATTCCCTTTTTCTTATATTATTGACTAAACTCCATCTCGCATTTAACTTGTTCAATACCTCCACATTAGTTTTTCTGGCAACCCATGGTATTTTTAGCATTCTTCTGTAGAACCACATCTCTACTGCTTCTAAATTTCTAATTTCTTGTTTGCTTATTGTCCAAGACTCGCATCCATATGTTAGTATAGGAGTTATATAGCACTTGCAGAATTCTCTCCCTCACCTCTAATGACAAGGTTACGTTACACAATATATTATTTATGTTTCTGAACGTTGTTTTTGCCTGCCCTATTCTGCTTCTGATTTCTGCAGTACGATATGATAATTATCTTTCTTTCTTTTCGCTTTATACGCCTTTATGCCTTGCAGCGTCAGGGATGGAAGAGTTCTCTGTGTGGATCATATATATTTGTTTTCGTTGATTCTTTTATTTCTGTAACCCATCTTTTTTATGGTCTACCCCTGACCTTGTATCCATTGTGTCTGTATGGTAATGCTTTTTGAGGGGCACTATCTGATAGTAGTCTGGAATCCTGTGAAAACCACTTAATCTGCTGTCTTTTGATGTAATCCATGATTAACAATGTGTTTGTTAGTCGTCAGATGTTTCATTTTCTGATTCTGTTTCTTACTGTTACTACAAGAATTCTACGTAGACATGTCATTTCTGCTATAACAAGTTTTCTTTTGCCTTTTGTTGTTAGTGTCCACGTTTGACATTGGTAGAACAATGATAGTATTATGATTGTTTTTGATAGTGCAGTTTTAGTATTTATGTTCGCATGCTTGTTTTTGAATATAGAAAACATATGTCTTAAGATCTGGTATGCTATATTACATCTGTGGTGGATTTCTTTTGTGTTTTTCTTATTTAAAGATATGCTTCCAAGGTAAGTAAATTCTTTCGTCTGTGTAAGTTGTTGATCATCGATGAAAATAGTAGTGTTTCTTTCTGTTTTTGCGATTGACATTACCTCAGTTTTTTCTGTGTTTATATTCATGTTAGTTCCTATATTTAGTATGGCGTCTATTTATATATTGTTGTAGTTATTGCTGTTGATATTATTTATATATTGTTGTAGTTATTCCTGTTGATATTATTTATATATTGTTGTAGTTATTCCTGTTGATATTATTTATATATTGTTGTAGTTATAGCTGTTGATATTATTTATATATTTTTGTAGTTATTCCTGTTGATATTATTTATATATTGTTGTAGTTATTCCTGTTGATATTATTTATATATTGTTGAAGTTATTGCTGTTGATTTTATTTATATATTGTTGTAGTTATTGCTGTTGATATTATTTATATATTTTTGTAGTTATTGCTGTTGATATTATTTATATATTGTTGTAGTTATTGCTGTTGATATTATTGCTTGATCATCTGCAAAAAAAGTTCGCTTAGAAGATTACAATCAAATACAGTAGATTGTAGTAGTATCAGGAGTGATAGTAAAACATGTAATACAGTAGATGCGCGTTTGTTTCTGTATACAGGTCGTCTGTAAAGTCGCTGCGTACTCATTTATATTGATAGTGCCACATCACATGAATTGTTTTATTCTTCTTCTTCTTCGGCGTTCGCTCTCACATAACCACAGCGAATATTTCGTGTGATTTCTGCCGGGAAGCGTGAAGTACGTTGTGCTGCAAGTTCCACAGTAGAACTGTGATTATTTGCACCCCGGTTGGCCACTTGTGGTCAGGACCCCAAATCCGTGACAGCCTGTTTATCTGACGCCAGACACGTTCGTGTGTAGTGCCTCTTTGCCAAGACGCCTGTCGAGCGCATCTATCTGGGACGAGGTGTTCCACCGTCTATAAACCCATCTCGTGTAATAGGACGAACTCCGCCGGTGTCCATCGGGTGCTGAAACGTTTCTCCTCCGCGAGCCTGGTTCCATATGAGGAAGAACTCGCCAAAAGAGTTGGACCCTGGCTCACACGCCCTCCCACCCGAGGCGTCGTTCACAGATATCGTGAACCCATCGCCCAAGTTCGAGTCTCACACTACGCGTTTGAGAGCAAGGCGTTCACGAGATCAGCAACCTTGTCCCAATAGCTCCTGAGTCCATCAGGTACTGAACCCTTTCTCTCTGTAAGTGTATTTCCGGTATAGGAAAGCTTTACAGTTGAGTTGGGCCAGGGCTAAAATCGTTGTCCCTTTTGTGCCTGAGCCCATTGGGTACTGAACCCTTTCTCTCTGCAAGTTATCTCCGGTGTAGGAAATTTTGCCAGTAGAGTTGGGCCAGGACTGCCATCGTTGTCCCTTTCTTGCCTGAGCCCCTCGGGTACGGAACCCTTTCTCTTCGCGAGCATATTTCCGATTTAGGAAAGCTCGACATTAGAGTTGGGTCAGGTCTTCTTGCTTTACACAACGCCCATGATTAAGTCTGGGTCTCTGCCTATAAGGAGCACAGGTAACTAGAAGCTCGACTCGAGCTAACAGAGCTTATAGTTTCCCTTTCCTGGGTACTTTTCCCATTCCGTTTGCAGTTCGCGCTGCCCTCTGGCGCTGTTCTGCCCTTTCATTATGTCATTGTACTCAGTATGAAATATATTTGTCTCTCGCCATGCATCTATCTTTACATGCCTTTTACATTGGCCGCACTATTAAATGTTCGGACTGGACTGACTAGCGCCACTGTATAACGACAGTGTCGCTGTATGTGGTGGTGCTGATGGTGTCGGGGATATTGTCTGTCTCTAATGCAGTAAAATCTCTTTCCAACTGCTTCCTCCACATTGACGGACACGATCCCCAAATTATTAGGCCAGAATCAGCTCGAGCTTCTATATTTCTGTTTCCAGGGTGCACCGCGAGGAGGTACATTTGGGATCTTGGTTATCTGCTAAACCTGGGTCCGCCTAGAGCAATGCGTTCCCTATGCACCCCACATGAATTGTTAATATTTAGAACATATCATTGATACTACACCATTTATGAAAAAAAAAATACTGCTCATGTCAAATGTGTATTGGGTAAAGGGGATCATAACACAACAACGTTCTTTTTTGCATGTTACATGCATGGATGACCGCCAAACCTTAAGTGGCTCTCTGAAACTATATTTACTAAGGCACCTATTGTGTTAGGCTCTCTTTCCGTACTTCAAAAGATATAAAATAGTTCCAGTCCATATGAGTGTGGTATCTGTTAGCTACTTCCAACCTTCGTGTTATCGCGTGCATTTATTGTCCCGGGATGTGCTGGCATTCGCAGTAACAAGAGAGCAGAAATACTTCATCAAATGCATCAATAGACGGGAACTAGATAATGGATAAGAGATGTACTGAAATTTCTTCACGAGTGTCCCCTATATGCAGACATGGATTGATGAAACATCAAGACTGAGGTTTGGAATTTGATATTAAGAGTGAATCGTACAACTGGACACCAACAGTGCAAAATGAGGAACGTATTCAATCTATTAGCCACAGAAACAATTAACCTAAATAGCTCTCGACGTTTTCTTAGAGAGAACGATCACTTATTGGCCTGCCCGGAGTGCAATAATGTCGGTTCATAAATCATCCGTGGAACGCCTCATGATCAGAAATAGCACCGCCTAAGTATGATATATTTCTCTCTCTCTTCTTGCTCTCTCTCTCTCTCTTTCTCTCTCTTCTTGGTAGAAATGACATGCATGATGAATGTGTTTTACAGTCTCTGAGCTCAGTTCAACAGTTGCACGGTTCAACAGTTGCACGGTTCAACAGTTGCACGGTTCAACAGTTGCACGGGTGTATCTTACCTTCTTCTTCCTTCTTCCACATTCTCCAGATGAAGTCAGATACTGATATGAACTGTACTGTGGTCACCAGTCCCGAGATATGATGAGAGATGGGACGTCTCAGTCTATTGTGGCCAGTTTGTAGTCGGAAGATAATAGTGTGTTCTTTACGTGAAATTTGCTGGTATGGGTCATTTGGTTCCGCAGATAGATGCATCTGCTTCTACTTTATCTTAAATTCTATTTTTATCATAGTCCTACGTTCATTGTATGAAATATCACTTTTTATTTGTTCTAGTGATCCTCATTCCTTTTGCCAGAAGATCAGCCTTTTCATTTCCAAGTATTCCACATTGACCAAGGATCCACTGCAGTACTTTTTCTTTGGTGGTATTGCTGGTGCTACCTTAGTAAGAGGTGAGTTACTGGGTTCTGTTAGTGTCTAACTTTATTTACTTGTTCAACGCTCAAAAACGTATTTCCTGGTCAATTTTTCTGATTAGCTTCATGAACTAAACAATCAGTTCCCATCATCTCTAACTTTTATTTTGTAATATATCAAGACAGAATCCCACTTCTTCTTCTTCTTCTGCGTTCGTTCTCTAACTCCAGCAGATTAGCAGGATGTAGTTCGGAGAACGGAATGCGTTGTGTCATGGTTTACAGCATTGCTGCGATATCTGCACCTTTTGGCCTGACACATCCGACTTCAGCATGGCTTTGGGTCACTGACCCTATATGGGATGAGACAGCCAACTCCATCCCATAACCTCCTTAGTCGCCTTTTACGACATGCGTGGAAGGTAAAAAGTGTTGCTATTCTTTGCTCCCATTTCGGGCCCTGACAACACACAGGCGAGAATCCCACTTATAACCGGTCTTATATGTCAGAAACCGGTTTTATTCTATCGTTTAAATCGATCGTTTGCTGAACCTGCTCTCTGTCTACTTAAATATACTAAAGCTCATTCACGGCAACATTCAAACCCTGAAATATAGAAGACAGTAGTGAACAGTTAAAACACTCGTAATTTATATGTGACTGCGCCGTTTAGGTAGATGGAGTACATATGGAGTAACCCGAGTGCAATGGAGTAAATCTCTATTCCGCTTCTGATTCCAGTTTATTTATTTTGTTGATTACCTAATTTTTGTTCTCTAAATTTTGATGTCCAATATGCATTCCGCTACTGTTAGCTGTAAGCAACCAATATGAATTTGTTTATGATTTTGGCCGTGAAACGTGAAGTATATTGCGCTATATTTTTAATTTGACAATCAACAGTAAAACCTACGTGCAGAATCAAAACAAGCCTTCGTACAAGATTATTTTGATTCTTTCTGTGCTTTTTGTTGATAACTATGTATATAATGTGGGTCTCCTGCTAAACCTGACCAACGAAATGCATGGAGATAATCGAAAACATAAAGTATGATGGCTTGTTTCTATTCTGCTAGTAGGCCTTTATTATCGATCTGATTGCGCCATATGAGCCTAGCACATCAGTTTGCGACATTCATGTGATTCGGATAAGCTTACATAGCTGAGTTTAGTCTTCCAATCTGACGTCAGGCAAGAACGTGTGTATCTGCTCCTTGTTATCATGGTTTATAACCAACTGTATCCTTGGACTTTTCCAAAATATTTCCCTAGATGGCGGTCTCTGGGGTGGAGACGGTAAACAGGATTTGGATTTGGAGCGACTACGACTATCTCATACGAGTTGTTCGGCTGCTAGCTAATTTGTATAATTAGACGGTCCATTGCCTGTTGTGACCCCCTAGTAGAGAACTTTTTCTCAAATTTGAACCTGGTTCCGGCTTAGGAAATGCTCGAATATCCACATTACTTGCTGATTCATCTGTTAGTTTCACGTGTGTTTGCGTGCGTGCGTACGTATGTAATCTCTGCTTACCTTTTGCCAAGAACGCAGTGTCAATCGCTCTTCTAAGATTGTTTATTACTCTTCCACGTATCCTGAACCCTGGCATTCCTTCGATATTTTGCAGATTTTCCATGTATTGATGATAAATAGTCGGAGTGGCAAGATACATCCTTGCCAAACGCCTCTTTTTATATTAATATATTATCATAATACATAGTCATATTTTATCATAATATTTTATATAATACATCGTCTTTCGTTTCATTATGACTGTATAGTGTCAGCTTATTCTCATTACTTCTGATTATGAAAGCACATGTTAGAGTGTTTAGATATATTCAACATCTGACGGGTGGTGTTACTTTTTTGTATTACTTCTTAAGTTAACGTTGCAACTACAACCGTTTACCTGTAACCAGATCGTCTGTTTTATAAACTTAAACATATCTGTCACGTCAACTCGGACATCAGTTTCACGCCGACATACAGTTTTACACAATGACCTTTAAAGTTAGTCCTATATTACATCTAATATTAGGTTACACGATTCACACAAAATATTTAAAACTGAATTGTCAACGTATATGTATACAACAGGGGTGGTCAACATTCTGTAGTCAATGCCCCAATTTTTGAACATTCTAGTTCAAATGCGACAATTTATTCATACTTTAGTTCTTCTGGATCGCAGTTGAACATATCTACATAGCAAGTCCGGCTTTCTTAATACATGCTATTGTATTTGAAAGCTCATCAGTGTTCCCGTACAGCTTTCTGGTGAATACATGTTGTCTAGTCGTGTTCCTTGATACCATAGTTGCTGGTGCGCCTCTTGGCCTGGTATATCCGACTTCGGCATCAGCGATTTATTAGGTGGGATTGTTGTCTTGCTCGATGTCAGAGATGGTCCAACCAATCTTAGTTTCGAGCCTCTGTTGACTCGATTTAAATTCGAAGATAGATTCAAATACAGAGATGTTAATATTGCACTTGTGTCATCGACAGCACAAAGAAGTGAGCTTCCTTTTAACTTGGGAAGACATTTAATTCCGTTACTCTCAGAATTCTTTTATCTTGAGATACAATATTTTGACTCAAACAATACCTTAGTCAGTATAATAAGTTAGATGATACGGGTTTGAGAGAGTTGTTATTTAATGTTGTAACTGACTAATTTAATGTTGTAACTTTCAAACTTTCATTACTAGGTGTTTTCCTGTTAAGGAGTACAGGGAGGATGTTAAGGCTGTGGAAATAAAGGCCGCTTTGCCAAATCTGTCGCCGCGACGTGTACAGGATGAATTTTTTTTATTTCACCTCCGAAAGATAAAAATCCTTGTCCCAACCGCGGATTGAACCAGAGAACACAGGAATCTGAGGCCGGCGTTCTAGCCGTACGGCCACGCGCTCCAACGATTTCATAAAATTGAGAAATGCAGCGAATATGTTGTATATATAATTAATACGTTGTATATGATTAGATTTCATTGTTTTAAATGTATTACTAGTTTATCATGCGCTATTTGTTATTGATAATCATACAATGCACAACCATTTGCGCTTGCGCCATGGGTTGTCCACCCCTGCTTTACAGTGATTTCAGATTCAGAAATATGTATAATAAGCATTAATCAAAAAGACATAATTAATACCCTTGAAATGAGGATTTATAGGTAGGGTTTACTAATAAAAGAGTCACAAATAAATAAGGAGATCATGAAATAACTAAAAATGACAGGAGCACTGTTAAACGAAATTACCGCCAGACTAATAAAATATTTTGAGCACATAAGAAGAATATCTTTTAATTAAAGGAAGAAATGTCAAAGAAAAAGTAAGGAACTGTCAACAAAGTGAGCGTTGAGCAAGAACTCGACACAAATACTAGTTGGAGAGAAACATTAAAAGCAGGGTTGCCAGATTGAAATTCTTATAAAATGTCAAATTGTAACTGAAAAGAGCAAGAAAAAAATGTCAAAACAAAATTGAAAACTTCTTTTCTTACTTGAATGACACGCATCGGACAAATTCAGCTTTACGGCTTTTACTTGATCATCATCAAATACAGGACACATTGCCACTTTCAATTTCATTGATATTGTTAGGGAGTTTTTGGTGGGTTTTTTTTTCATTTTATATAGTGATGAATATAATAGAAAAGTATGTCTCTACATAAGATGGTAGTTATACATTTCTCCGTACATGTCATTAAATGTCTATCCTGGATCTTACATAACGATCCTAAAATATTCTTTTGTTAGTCAAATCAGTTTTGTTTCTTCCTTCCACTTCTTTTGTTAGTCAAATAAGTTGTGTTTTTTCCTTCTATTTCTTGTGTTATTCAATGAAGTTGTACCACGTCCTTCCACTTCTTTTGTTAGTCAAATAAGTTGTGTTTTTTCCTTCTATTTCTTGTGTTAGTCAATCAAGTTGTACCACGTCCTTCCTCTTCTTTTGTTAGTCAATCAAGTTGTACCACGTCCTTCCTCTTCTTTTGTTAGTCAATGAAGTTGTACCACGTCCTTCCTCTTCTTTTGCTAGTCAATGAAGTTGCGTCTCTTCCTTTTCTTTTCTCCCGTAAAACTAATTCATCCTTCTATTTATTCTTTTGGGTTTGTTCTCAAACTTATGGAGATAGCTGGATGACTACTTCTTCTGCGTTCATGCTCACTCAAACTCCTGCAGATTAGCAGGATGTAGTCCACGAAAGGGAATGTGGTGTGTCATGATTTAAAGCTTTGCTGGGATATATGCGCCATTCTGTTTGACACATCCTACTTCAGCAAGGCCTCTGTGTCATTTTGACCTTATATGGAATGAAACAGTCAACTACACCACCACAATTTCTTAGTCGCCTGTTACTAAGTGCATGGCAGGTAACAATGACATTATTCTTCGCACCCTTTTCTGGACCAGCAATACAAGCAGAATGTATTCCTGTCACATATATTCAGTTATAATTATATGCAATTTGTGAACAATAGGTCATTGAAGTGAAGACCATTGTTGAGATGTGTTTGTTTTTTTTAATTTTATTCTGTTTTATTTTAATTATTATTGTCTCACATTGTGAATTGCGTTTGTGACCACATAACAATATGCTTGAAGAAAGGTTAACAGTGCTAACAGATCGTCAGTGGTGAATGATCACAAGCAACGAGACAATAGCTAGTTAAACGCGAAGGGAGAAATTGATTAATTGTGGCACAGATTTCCACGGTGACAAGAATTGTCAATATAATTATTTTTTTCTTCTTTTTTTTCTTTCTCTAAATGCATAAAGTCGAGAAAAGATGGATTCTTGCTTCACTTTATATTTGGTTAGCTATGGAAACGTTTTGTTTTCTGTCACTCTTCAAATAAAGAGATCATGTTTCACGTAGAATCATCGATCTACTGAGATTCATGTGATCTGTTTATGATTACAAGATTAATATCCCTTTATTAAATATAATACTTAACTGTTATATCCTGAATAGCACATTAATAATTAATTATTATTATTCTTGGGCAAATATGTTAACCCAATCAGATGGTTCCATGGTATCATGGCTGCCGGTGCGTCTCTTTGTCTGGCATCTCTAATCTAATCACCTGTTCTTGTTTGGACAGAACTGTGGTCCTGCTCCATTAGTCTGTTTCCATGGACTAAGTCATGTGGTTCTATGGCTGGACTAAGCCATATCTCCACGTCAAAAACTGGCGTAGATGGGATTAATACTAATTGAAACAAATCATGTACTGAACATTGTCCTTCAACTGTTCTTTAATTTTTAGGCATTACGTATATGCTTCACTAACATTGCCAGAATTATGTGAGACAGTCTGACCAACTCGAAGCTCGAGCCTTGACAATGCTATCTCTATTTTTGGGACTATTCGAATCTCTTGCTAGATTCTCCGACAAGAAAGTTGGAAAGTCTCTAATAATATAAAACTGTAAACAAATTGAAATTATCTTGTTGGTAGAGATACAAGTTGATCCTTTTTTTTTTTTTTTTTTTTTTGTTGGTTGGTTGTTGTTCCAGTGGTTTTTAGTCCAATGTCATTGTGTAATATATACGTGTGTTTGTGAGCCGTTGCTTTGTTCCACTTATGGTGTTATATTTATCTAGCCTTGAAGGGAGCAATATGTTCATAATATAATCTAACACTAGAGATTTGTGCACAGCGCAACATGAGTGCGTAACTGTTATACTCTGTTCATATGATTTCATTGCAGTACATTGTTGCTGCGAAGTCAGAAGATGGTACTCTAATTCCAGTGCGTTGTTGTTGTCTTTGAGATCTGGGCTGTACAAATATTTATAAAGTTGTCTCCCAATGTCCACCGCCCATCTATTCAGCCAATTCATCTATTCTCACGTTTACATCTTAATGACAACAAAAATAAGTGTCTGAATTCAAATGCCGCTCAACCTCTGCCATGGAAATATTATAGTTGCATAGTGTCGTCATCCTTAATTTTAATGACAGCATTGCCATCGCCAGAGTGCATTGTCCTCTCCTGCTCGCATTACCGATCGATCACGTTTTCACACATATAATTTCTGATGGAATGTCGGGCTTCAGTTACCTCGTGACATTGTAACGATGACAACTCTGTTCATGTAAATTATAGCCAATAGACAATTTCCTTTCATGGCATCGATTGATTTTACCTGATCTGCACTACGTATACTTTTACCTATAATAACCCCATTAACAAATACTAGCCAATTTTCAAGGAGTTGCAAGCTTTCACAGAATTGTTATTATCGATTGTTTTTAAATGTAATTTTGATTCGGAGTATGTACGGACAAAAGATATTGGACGAATTTATTAAAAAGTACGATGCTCGGTTTATACACGAATCGGCTTATAGTTGTATTATGCGGTAATAACATATTGTCGGTTAAATTTCTCATAATAAATATTGTAGCGTGTGGGTATGTCTCATAATAAAATGTGGTAGCCTGGCTTTAAAAAAAAAACATGGAAAAATCTTGCATTGATAAATCTACATAAATAATATAAAAGAGCATTGAAGCCGATATTTGCAGATAAAGTATTATTGTTATGAAGTGAAGTTACCATCAGCGCATATCGTTTAAGCACATACATCTTTCAATATTCGTCTAAAATATCGGTGGACAAAATGCATCCTGCGGGTCAAATTCCCCCCCCCCCCCCGCTATTTATTTTCTGGTTAACATGATTAATCCAAAAGTGAAATGCGCTCTTGCCCAAAATTTTGAAAAAGGAACTCTTACTTGAAGCTCAAATACTTTTTGTAATAGTTTGTGTCTCCCATGACATATAAAGAAACTTAAATCCGACTCCACAAGGTTGCCCGCATCTAGTCTAAAATAACCAATGCAGTGTTGCCACTCACAGTTCCAGTTTGATGTTGATTGATTAATCTTATATTTATTTTCTTTCTCTTTTTGTTTGTTCCAAATGTACTCCTAGCTCTTGCCTTGTGTAGAGAGATCGTGATTCATAAAAATCCTTGAAACCGCCAGTCCCTCAGGGAATGTCTGCACTATCGTTGATATCCTTACACATACGGTGTAATGCTTTCCAAGCTAGTTAATTCTAACCATCTATGTATACGAGTCAAGGCAATAACAGGGTAATTTTGCGGGTCGAAAAGTACTTCGATGTATAATCAACTCACTTCATCGTCTCAATCTCCTTGTGGTTAGAGGTAAGTAGTCCAGAGAAAAGAATGAGCTGTCATTGTTTACAGCTGAGTTGCGATGTTTACACTTGTCTGCCTGACCAATGAAACTTTAGCATGGCTTATAGATTACTACGACTCATGGCAAAGTACAGCGAACACCCTCCTAAAATATCTTAGCTCTCTATGGCGACATGCATGGATGTTTGCAGTTTTGATATTGATTGTGATCTTCCTGACAGCTGCACTACACATACTGTGGTGAATGTTGATAGATATACTACATACGCTCAATATAATTCATAGGATACATGCCTACATTACAGTTTGTATCACCATTGTATGAGTTTTACTTGGAGTCTTGATAAAAGGTATCGAGGAATTACTGAACAATTTTCACCGCATACCAAGGCACGACATTTATGACCAATTTCTTAGCTATTAGCACACATCAGATGTTGATAAATTTGTTAGCCCGTTGGCTTGCTCTATTATTCACGTTTGTCATGCCGTGACAGGTCGTCACACCTGTCAGCAGAAATATTGTAAACACTTTTTCAAACATGTCAGTCTGATGACAAATATCTCACAGAGATCAAAGTAAAGCTGTTGTGACCTTATTATCTTCCATAGCATCATTAAAGAGTGCCGATAAAACACTCCCTTGCCTATTTTTCTTTCGATTGGAGAACGTGCAACATCACATATTTTACATAATCATTTCCGTATTACCAATGTTTACCATCATGGTTTATTTCTTGGTTTCCATATCTTGTCATGCCATATTTTGGAAACTCCGAGACCAATGAATAGGGCTTATTCATGACCGTCTAGCGGAAAGTAGACCTCTGCACATAAAGTAAACAAGCCTTCATTCGTTACACTTTTTACTATTGTCGTGTTTTTCATTAGTCACTATTTATATACTATATACTTATATACTTCTCTCTCTAATATTATTTTGCAAGGAACATATGAGGATGGAAGGAGAAGAGGAGTTGGAGAAAATCCTGGATTGATAGCAACAAGGAATTTCTGGGCGTGATTTTTCTACACTTCTCCAAATGACTGAAGAACAGTTCTAAAGCTGATGTATCCAGTGTGGTACCCATATGACCCTGACGGAATATGTGCCTTATTAGTTTATATACCTGAAATCTCCTTGACTATTTTTGGCATGTGATTCCAAATATATAAATAGTGGCCAATGAAAACGCGACAATAGTAAAAAAGTAACTAATGAATGCTTGTTTACTTTTTATACAGAGGTTTTCAATACTTCACAAGGTCGTGACTTCATCATCATGATTAAGTGCCGTCTTCGCAACGAAGGTTGGCTGCAACGTATCTCCAACACCTCAACTCCAAGGTCGTAACTTATAGTAATTTAAATCACCCCTGTCGGGCTGAATTTTCCCCACGGATCTAACAGTGCCCATTCTCGGTATAAGATAATGGCACCAAGAGGATGACATGATAAAGTGTAAAAACAAATGTGGCGATCAGAAAAATGTCGCTAACCAAGCATGTTATATCCCATCCCTGATGTGCTACGGATTAGTATGCTGATAACAAGAAATACGTTTATGCTAATTGAATCGAGTTCGTGCACTTGTGACATGATACACGATATTGTGACATGACACACACACACTTGCGACATGATTGTTAAAGTTAATTCGTAGTGTGAACCGCTTGAGCAGCGGGTACAGTCTAAAACATAGGGGAAAGTTCTATCAACTGGAGCACAAATTTTGTGTTTGGCATCTTTTTCTTCTATTGCGTTCATTCTCAAACTCCTGCAGATTAGCAGGATGTAATTCGGAGATCGTAATGCGTTGTGTTATGGTTTACAGCTTTTGCTCCAATATCTATGAATTTCGGAATGTAACGTCCGACTTCAGCATGACCTCTGGGCAACTTGACTGACTATCTATGTTCAGACAGCCTACTTCATCCCCAAAACCTTCGTAGTCGCCTCTTACGACTTATTTGTCAGAAAACTGTGTCACTATAATTGCTTCCCTTTTAGGCTCCAGGTAACACACGGGCGAATATGTGACAGTATTATATACTACAATAAATGGTATAATAGTGAAGTCTACACAATTCATGAAGATCAAACTGTAAATTAATTCAATGTAGACACAAAAGCTAGTACTAAAACTTCTGGTCATATGATGTAACAAGTATCGACTTGCCATATTTGATCGTATATGGTAGGGTTATTGTCATTAAAGTTGCACTTTAGCTGACAAAGTTTGGCATATTAAATTGTTTGTCAAAACAGCAGTGTGTCAAACTACTTAATCTAATAACTGTCATGCTAGTGTGTACAACTTGAACATTAGATCTCTGAATTTTGCATCTGTCTTCTACATTGTCCAAGCACTTGGTCCACTTATTTACAGATAGATAACTTGAGTGTTTGTCCTTAATCATCAAATCGATGAATCGAACTCAAGATCGTTGAAAAGAGCAATAATTGCTGAAACCTCAAGATCAGGTCTATAACATGCAGAAACAATTCATTCATTCATTGGTACCATGAATTCCAGCGTGGGCGATCATGTCTTTCTACAGTTCTCTGTTTGTAAATACATTTAAATATAGTTTCTGGTGATTCTGCATCATGCCAGGCTTTCAAGCCTTCCAACATTTTCTCACGTTGTCTTCCTCTGTCTCTCTTACCCTCGATCTTTCCAGCTGTTACGATGATTTCCTTGGGCTGGAGAAACAATTACAGCTGGAGATTAGAGAAATGGTTGATAGATATGACATTTCGTATAGAATGTACAAGACTACACGTACATTTGATTTGAACTCCTAGAGAAGACGAAGTCGTGGAAAACATGCGAGCAACTACGAAGGATAGTATAAGGGACTGTACATAGTTTACGGCAACAATTTCGTGCCAATTATGACACATCTCCCCCTTTCCCCTTGTGAACATATTGTCATGGAATCAGGATCCCCTGCTTAATTATGTCAATAAATGTTCCACCCCCTTCCCTCTCGGAATTTTATTTTTGCAAAAACAGACACAAAAACATTATTTATTTATTCATTTTTTTTCCAACAAAAAAAATTGAAAGGCGAACATGTTCATTGTTATATGAAAACCAATATTTTTGACGTCAACTTTGTCAACCCCGCCCCCTTCTCTCCCCCCCCCCCCCAGCCCAATCTACTTATATTAACTGTCAAATTTTTTTCAGACCCCTCCCACACCTGGTTTGGTGACGTAATTAATGGACAGCTCCTAAGATAATGTCAGGGAGGCAAGACTCTTGGGTGCATCAGAAGAAGATGACAGGAAATAGTACACAGGGTTACCATACGTCTTCTTTTCTCTGGATATGTCCACTTTTAGGGTTATCATGTTTCCATCTTGTGAAAAGAATAAAAAGGTATTTTAATAGAATCGTGGCACATCATGGTAAGCCTTCAATTTCGGTCCGGCTGGATTTTTAATATATGCAAAAATGTCCTTGTTTTTACTAAAAATAGGCAAATTTTCAGGTTTTACTTTTCGCACTTGAATTATAATTTTTATAATTAATATTATAACAAAAAATATAAACACTCCCAACTGAAACTATTCAAAATTATTTCAATTAATATATTTATGGTATGTTTCAAATTGTGTTTTCCGTGTTCTTAAAATTAAAGTGTTCTCGTGTTTTAATTGGGTAATTCTTGATGGGGTACCCAATTAGACGTATGCAGAATTATCTTTTCAATGCCTGATTAAGAGGGGAGTTCTCATTGATGATAAGTGTTTTTATTAAATTAGTAATTTAAAAATATTCCTGGAAACATGTAAGAGTGGTGACGAGTTCATCGAATTGTCACATCAAGAAATGGACAAAGTATTTTGAAAGAAATGGACAAAGTATTTTGAAAGAAATGGACAAAGTATTTTGAAAGAAATGGACAAAGTATTTTGAAAGAAATGGACAAAGTATTTTGAAAGAAATGGACAAAGTATTTTGAAAGAAATGGACAAAGTATTTTGAAAGAAATGGACAAAGTATTTTGAAAGAAATGGACAAAGTATTTTGAAAGAAATGGACAAAGTATTTTGAAAGAAATGGACAAAGTATTTTGAAAGAAATGGACAAAGTATTTTGAAAGAAATGGACAAAGTATTTTGAAAGAAATGGACAAAGTATTTTGAAAGAAATGGACAAAGTATTTTGAAAGAAATGGACAAAGTATTTTGAAAGAAATGGACACAGTATTTTGAAAGAAATGGACAAAGTATTTTGAAAGAAATGGACAAAGTATTTTGAAAGAAATGGACAAAGTATTTTGAAAGAAATGGACAAAGTATTTTGAAAGAAATGGACAAAGTATTTTGAAAGAAATGGACAAAGTATTTTGAAAGAAATGGACAAAGTATTTTGAAAGAAATGGACAAAGTATTTTGAAAGAAATGGACAAAGTATTTTGAAAGAAATGGACACAGTATTTTGAAAGAAATGGACAAAGTATTTTGAAAGAAATGGACAAAGTATTTTGAAAGAAATGGACAAAGTATTTTGAAAGAAATGGACACAGTATTTTGAAAGAAATGGACAAAGTATTTTGAAAGAAATGGACAAAGTATTTTGAAAGAAATGGACAAAGTATTTTGAAAGAAATGGACAAAGTATTTTGAAAGAAATGGACAAAGTATTTTGAAAGAAATGGACAAAGTATTTTGAAAGAAATGGACAAAGTATTTTGAAAGAAATGGACAAAGTATTTTGAAAGAAATGGACAAAGTATTTTGAAAGAAATGGACAAAGTATTTTGAAAGAAATGGACAAAGTATTTTGAAAGAAATGGACAAAGTATTTTGAAAGAAATGGACAAAGTATTTTGAAAGAAATGGACAAAGTATTTTGAAAGAAATGGACAAAGTATTTTGAAAGAAATGGACAAAGTATTTTGAAAGAAATGGACAAAGTATTTTGAAAGAAATGGACAAAGTATTTTGAAAGAAATGGACAAAGTATTTTGAAAGAAATGGACAAAGTATTTTGAAAGAAATGGACAAAGTATTTTGAAAGAAATGGACAAAGTATTTTGAAAGAAATGGACAAAGTATTTTGAAAGAAATGGACAAAGTATTTTGAAAGAAATGGACAAAGTATTTTGAAAGAAATGGACAAAGTATTTTGAAAGAAATGGACAAAGTATTTTGAAAGAAATGGACAAAGTATTTTGAAAGAAATGGACAAAGTATTTTGAAAGAAATGGACAAAGTATTTTGAAAGAAATGGACAAAGTATTTTGAAAGAAATGGACAAAGTATTTTGAAAGAAATGGACAAAGTATTTTGAAAGAAATGGACAAAGTATTTTGAAAGAAATGGACAAAGTATTTTGAAAGAAATGGACAAAGTATTTTGAAAGAAATGGACAAAGTATTTTGAAAGAAATGGACAAAGTATTTTGAAAGAAATGGACAAAGTATTTTGAAAGAAATGGACAAAGTATTTTGAAAGAAATGGACAAAGTATTTTGAAAGAAATGGACAAAGTATTTTGAAAGAAATGGACAAAGTATTTTGAAAGAAATGGACAAAGTATTTTGAAAGAAATGGACAAAGTATTTTGAAAGAAATGGACAAAGTATTTTGAAAGAAATGGACAAAGTATTTTGAAAGAAATGGACAAAGTATTTTGAAAGAAATGGACAAAGTATTTTGAAAGAAATGGACAAAGTATTTTGAAAGAAATGGACAAAGTATTTTGAAAGAAATGGACAAAGTATTTTGAAAGAAATGGACAAAGTATTTTGAAAGAAATGGACAAAGTATTTTGAAAGAAATGGACAAAGTATTTTGAAAGAAATGGACAAAGTATTTTGAAAGAAATGGACAAAGTATTTTGAAAGAAATGGACAAAGTATTTTGAAAGAAATGGACAAAGTATTTTGAAAGAAATGGACAAAGTATTTTGAAAGAAATGGACAAAGTATTTTGAAAGAAATGGACAAAGTATTTTGAAAGAAATGGACAAAGTATTTTGAAAGAAATGGACAAAGTATTTTGAAAGAAATGGACAAAGTATTTTGAAAGAAATGGACAAAGTATTTTGAAAGAAATGGACAAAGTATTTTGAAAGAAATGGACAAAGTATTTTGAAAGAAATGGACAAAGTATTTTGAAAGAAATGGACAAAGTATTTTGAAAGAAATGGACAAAGTATTTTGAAAGAAATGGACAAAGTATTTTGAAAGAAATGGACAAAGTATTTTGAAAGAAATGGACAAAGTATTTTGAAAGAAATGGACAAAGTATTTTGAAAGAAATGGACAAAGTATTTTGAAAGAAATGGACAAAGTATTTTGAAAGATCTAAAGGTATAAACTTGATTCGCAATTGTTAAAAATTGCTTGATTCTGCGATTCTATATCTCCTCACAACGGAGATGAGGAGCTTTTTATTTCTATTTTACGCTTGCTCAATTGACACAGGAAAGAAGTTGTTGCATCTGTCAGAGGTGTCTCATTTTTTGTAATGTAACTTAAGAGACATGTCTTGTCAACCTCTTCATAATTACTTACAAAGTAATAAAACATTGATAAAACACATTAAATTTTCACATAAGTATAAGATGTCGCTCAGGAATAGAAATAATTAGAACTACGTTTGAAGTAGATTTGCAGTAGTAGTACATGGTAGATGTGGGTTTTTAATTTCATGAAAGTAAGACTATTAAAACTTTATTTTTTATTGTTTTTGGTTTTTTTTAACTTTTAGCAAAGTAATTTATTAAGATACATATGTATTTTCATATGAAAATCGGGTGAAAGTAAAGAATAGTTCTCCACTGTGCTATAAATAGCACACTGTTGACAATTTTCACTATCCAACGTCATGGATTCCCGTGTAACACCAATCAAAATAATGGCTGTCGTGACGTCACATCCGACAATCACACAGTTCAACTCTAGACACAGACGAACTTATGCATAATCTGTTTGTTTTCCAATTTACACATTTTTTACAATTTCCTATTATTTTTGGTGAGCGATCAGTATTTCTGCCCGCTATACACGGAGCGAGGTGCGCACACACACATTAGAAATATTATTTCTAATCCTAACCTTACTCTAAGTACTTACCCGTAAGCTTGCCAAATCACACAACAAAGGTCAGGTAACACCTCGAAACTAGAACAAAGGTCACACTGGAGAACTATACTTTACTTCAGCCGAAAATTGTACGATTTATCTTGTTTCCTGTTAGAAGATGTAAATGTGTACAATATAAACGGTACATTATACATATAAAATGCGACCCTTTTTCTATCAGATATCCTTTTTTATTCTCTTTTTACAAGATGGAAACATGGTAATCCTAAGTTACAGCAATATTTTATACTGTAAACAAAAACTACCAATGCATTAAAGTGTAGTAGTATCACTACATTTAGTGTCAGGTCTTGTCTGATATGACTGAGCTAACGTATGACTGTAATCGGTACAACCTGTTTCTGTTAACGCCCTAAGTCAGGCGGCGTAAACCTATTCTGAAAACCCACATTGTGTCAACAGCTTCGGGCGGATGAGCACATGTGGGATGGCACAAGCCTTGTCCTAGGACTAGGAAATATAACCTAAAACCAAATGGTGTGTCATGGAAGACCAGTCCCATAGCAGTGGTTTACAGCTGGTCGAGGTTGGGAGCACCAATAGCTCTTTTGATCCTACAACTCCTGCAGCTTTCTTTGCTCCAAATATATTGGTACTACCCTTCCTTTTGGAATAAGCAAGACAGACAGAGACAGGTATGATGTTGTGTGGGCACAACATGATCTCTATATTTCGGTTCGTACATTGTGCTATAGAGAAGTATACTCCATCCTTGACCTGACTTGGTCTCGGATAATGATATACAACTATAGCAGGAATGGCGGAGGGGGGGTGTCTAAATAAATGTGATAGTTGTCTACAAAGGTAAAGGAGATTGACATAAGTTGACGTCAACAATATTGTTGTTATACACTAATTAAATTGTTCGAATTTGAAACATTTTTTTTCCCCCTAATATTAAACATATGACGTAGTTCTTTTGTTCTCTTTTTTTCTCCGCCAATAATACTTCTAGGCAGGAAATTGTCTATATACTACTAACATGCCCACTACCGGTATCAACTGTTTATTAGCAGAGAAAGATCTCCGTAAAGTGTCGTCATGGAAACATCCCTGAAACGTGATATGCATGGTATGAGCATTAATAGGGAATCATAATAAATTCCTTGGTTCGTTTTGCTTGGAGGAAAATATCATTAATGGTATATAGACAAAGGAGAAAGTGATATTTATTTAGTTATTTCAAGGGCTGCATGTCTAAGAAGACATACAATTGTACACGATGGTATAAGTTGGCTTGTGATTCATTGTACATGCTGTGGAAGACTCTTTATGGCTCAGGTATGTCTTGTGAATAACATCCATCATCCACTATGAACCGTAGATTATAATTCGTATAGCACAACAATAATACTATTGTATATTGTAATTTCCCAGGTGGTTTGTTATCCACTCTTGTCGTTAAGCGTAGGGGTGATTGGAGCTCTAGCGTGTGTTCCATGGCCCGATATGTCGCCGTGGATTGTGCTATGATCGTGTTTGTTCAAGATGTCCCTGATCTTTTCTATCCATCTTTTTTCGTGGTCTCCCTCTGACTTTGTACCCTGGTCTCATTTGGTTATATGCCTGTAAGGATAACTTGTCGTGGTGCATTCTCATAATGTGGCCAAACAACTTGATCTGCTGCCTTTCTGTGTATTCTACATAAAGTGGTATACCTAATCTTTCCCTGATCTCTTCATGGAAACAATAATATTATCGTCTGGTCAGACGGAAATGTTTCTACTAAAAAGGCGCTCATTAACTGTAATAGTATAGGAACTTCCAGGTCGAGAAAGATGACAGAGAGAATCATGTTTTGGGCGCACTGATATATCAATAACGCCATTGTAACTGTATTCGATCCCTTTCATCTGATTTTTATGAATGCTGAAAGCTCCAGATCAGCAATATTTCCGTAGCTCCCGCTGAAAGTTAGAATCTCATTCTATTATCTGTAATTCAGAAGTTGTCCATAAAATATAACAACAAATAATGGTGGGGCCGTTGTTTGAAAAGTGTTATAGTTGTTAACGCAGAAAGGATTGACAAACGTTGACGTCAACAGTCCTCTTTTTTTATACACCAAGTAAATTGTTTGAATCAGTTTAAGAAAATCTAAAAATGTGATACAAAACGCGTTTTGTTTTTATCGTAATTTTCTGTTACATTTGGTTCACGGCTTGGGGGTAGATTTTTAACATCCTTAAGCAGGTGTATCTCTGAATATTTGGCAGTTGTTGACTGTTGACAAAGGGATGGAGGGGAAGGGTAAAACATTAGCAAAATGTATTGACATAATTTACGGACAGCCCTTTATCTGATCAGGTTCCTATTTCACAATTCGATCAGCTTGTGAGCCAGCGGTGAACGTCCATTATTCCCTGACATCATCTCTAAAGATATCGGTCACTCGTAACGTGACAATGGTGTAAGGGAAACAATCGAAGTATATTTTTCATTCGATGTTGGAAGCTGCGCTAGGAAAGTTATCGAATGCTAAAACAAGCATAAAAATAATATTAATACGTAGTCATGGTGACTAGATTACCAGAACCGTGATCTTCACTATTGTTGAATAATTAAAAGCTCAGATATAATCAAATTGAACTAATGGCTGTGGTTTAAAGGAGCGTATCTCACTATATGAGATACTTTTATACGTTAACCATGAGATGAAAATAAATATGAAGAAACGAAGCAGGTAGTTTGAGATGTTGAGGACAAGAATTAATACGCTATTCACTCAATTGCTGTTAATGCCATGTACATGAGTTGCACGTTTTTTTGTAATAAATAATGTGTACACAATTGCTTGGAGTCTTTGAAAACGCTTTATTACATCTCATCATTATCAGGTGCCATGCAGGCTGGCGTAGGCGTTCATCACTCTTCACAGCTCTCTGTCGACAGTATTGTGTATCAAGGTCGTTGTTGTTTCCTTGCCGTGCCAGGCTGTCAAACTGTCTAATATTTTCTCACATTGTCGCCCTCTATCTCTGTTCCTTCAATTTTGCCTGTTGTGACTATGTTCTCTAAACCTGCCTGTCTCATGAAGTGGCCAAAAAAAGAAGATTGCCTTTTTCTTATATTGTTGATTAAGGTCCGTTTCGCATTTCACTCTTTCAACACCTATACATTCGTTTTTCTGGAAGTTCATGGTATTCTCAGCATTCTTCTGTAGAACCAAATTTCTGTTGCCTCTAATTTCCAACTTTCCAGTTTGTTTATTGTCCAAGACTCGCACCCATATGTTAGTATATGGGTTTTATAGCACTGCAGAACTCTCTCACCTCTAATGACAGGGTCATATTACACAGTATATTTTTCATTTTTCTGAATGTTGTTTTTGCCTGTCCTATTCTGCATCTTATTTCTGTTGAACTCCTTCCACCTGCTGTAATCATTGTACGTAAATATTTGAATTGGTGGACCTATTTTAATACTATATCATTCACTTTGATCTTGCAAGATGTGTTATTTTGTTACTTTGAAATAACCATTACTTCTGTTTTCTTGATATTTAGGAAGAGTTTATATTATCTAATATATACATTATCTGTGTGGAGTTGTGAACAAGCTTGAAAGAGAGGATATGCTACTACTGGATGAAGTTACATAAGATATACTACTATTGGGTGAAGTTACATAAAATATACTACTACTGGGAGAAGTTGCATAAGATATACTACTACTGGATGAAGTTACATAAGATATACTACTACTAGATGAAGTTACATAAGATATACTACTACTAGGTGAAGTTACATAAGATATACTACGATTTGGTGAAGTTACATAAGATATGCTACTACTGGGTGATGTTACATAAGATATGTTACTATTGGGTGAAGTTTCATAAGATGTACTACTATTGGGTGAAGTTACATAAAATATACTACTACTGGGAGAAGTTGCATAAGATATACTACTACTGGATGAAGTTACATAAGATATACTACTACTGGGAGAAGTTACATAAGATATACTACTATTGGGTGAAGTTACATAAGATATACTACTACTAGGTGAAGTTACATAAGATATACTACGATTTGGTGAAGTTACATAAGATATGCTACTACTGGGGGAAAATTACATATTATATACTACTACTGTGGGAAAGTTACATAAGATATACTACTACTGGGGGAAAGTTACATAAGTTATATAAGATATACTACTACTGTGGGAAAGTTACATAAGATATACTACTACTGAGGGAAAGTTACATAAGATATACTACTACTGTGGGAAAGTTACATAAGATATACTACTACTAGGTGAAGTTACATACGATATACTACTACCGGGGGAAAGTTATAAAATAAATTCTACTACTTGGTAAAATTGCTCTTCCGTTGCAGTTGACGACCAGCCTCAACTGGGATGATGATGAAGGTGCAGTGTATCCTTCTGTGACTGAGTCCTTTGCATGTCTGGAATTGTCTATCACACTATGAGCATGTGTGCGTTGGTGTCTGTGGAACATTACTCCGCTCCTGCCTTTCTTCTATTACATTTTTGCTGCGCAGCATCCTGTCTGATGTTCTATGCAGTTGTTGCACCACTCTGATTCAACGTGAGATATCTAACTGGAAGTGAGTCTATGATGCCTTAACGGTGTCTTGAAAACGCTTCTTCTGTCCTCCGATATTGCGTAAGTCAGTCTTAAGTTCTCCATATAGCAGCTTTTATGACAGACGGTGATCTTTCATGCGGACGATGTTTCCTGTCCTCTCTGTACCTTCATAAACATTGTGTTTATGCTTACAGATTTAGGTCTCATCCGTACCTTATTGTCTGGTATTTTATCCCACCTTTAGACGCTGAGTAACTTACGAAGGCAACTTAGGTGGAAATGCTTTAGATTTTTAGCTTGCCTGGAGTATACTGTCCATGTTTCACGGGCATAAAGAAGTGATGGTGGTAGCGTTATTCTTTTTTTGTCCCATACATTTTTGCGTAGTCTTTCCAATGTGGCACTAGAGCTCTCACTATTCTTGTTGGTTTTTTTTACATCAGTGTCGATGTTTACAGCTTGTGATAAAGTGTTGCCTTTGTATGTGAAATTATTAACTGAAGTTCTTCATCGATTTATATACGAGGATGGAAATGTGATAGTTTGGTGCGGGTTGATATATGGCCTCTGATTTCTTTGTGTTGATTGTAAAAAGAAAGTTGTCGCAGGCTTCTGCAAATTAGTTACCGGTGGTCTACAATACTGTCTGCAGAATCAGCGTACATTGCGCCATTATCTGCATAGTCATGGAGGGGTGTTACGTAATCGTGAAGTGCTGATGACAGAAGAGGATATCCGTAAATTACGTCATCAATAGGAGGATGGGCGGGGGTGTCTAAATAAATGTGACAGTTGTTTACAAAGGGAAAGGAGATTGACAGAAGTTACTTCAACAATATTGTTGTTATTGTCATGTGACGTATTACTTCCAGAACGTTGTCTTCCCAATGAACTCTCTGAACCTTTCTCTGTCTTGGGCGATGTGGCTTGCATTTTCTAGCGATGTATTCATGTTATCTTTAATGTCGTCAGTCCATCGTCTTCTTGGTCTGCCCTTTCTTCTCTCCCCGTGTACTCTTCACTCCATTATTTGTCTCTCTAAACAGTTACGTCTCTTTATATGACCAAATAGGCGTAGTTTTCTTTTTGTTATTGTGTTTAGTAACCAACACTCTGGAATATTCAATGTGTTTATAATATCTGAGTTTCTGATTTTATCCTTCCATGATATTCTAAGTATCTTCCTGTAGCATTTCAGCTCGAATGCGTTGATCTTCTTTGCCGCTGTTTTACTTAGGGTCCATGTTTCACAGCCGTATGTTGCAACCGGAAAAATAAAAGTTCGTAACATTAGCACTTTCGTTTCTATTTTGTTGTTTTTCCATATATTTTTCAGCCGTGTTATTTTGCAATATGTCATTGCCAATCTCTTCCTTATTTCTGACATGTAGTCTCCTGCACCGTTGATGTTTGCTCCTATGTATTCAAATTTATCCACATATTCTATCTCGGTATTGTCTATTCTGATTTTTGGTTGTTGTGTTGTTATATCTGTTGACATGATTTTTGTTTTCTGCGTGTTTAAATACAAATTTTGTGCGTCGCTATATTTCTTTGTGTTCTTGATTAGTTGTTCCAATCCCTTAATATCATTTGAAAGAAGCACTGTGTCTTCTGCGTGTATCGTAGTTACGGGATTAGGAATCCGCCGATGCTTAAAGCGTGGTAGTCAGCGTTGTGTATGTCTTTGTTGTTATACTTGTTGTTATACACCAATTAAATTGTTCGAATTTGAAACATTTTTCCCCTAATATTAAACATATCACATAGTTCTTTTGTTCTTTTTTGTTCTCCCCCAATAATACTTCTAGGCAGGGAAAATAATTTTGTCATAGTTAAGATTGGGAGGTCCACCGTATTCTTGGCAGCTGTTGACAGTGGTATGATGGGAGTAGAAAAGTGGCAAAAATTGTTGACCTTATTCATAGACAACCACTACCTCTAAACTTGTAACGAAAAAGTAAGGAAAGACGGCAATGTACGTGTAATGTGTTCCTTGCGTGATTTATTATTATACACTAATTCACAATATTTTGTTATAACTCATTTTTACGACTCAGTCGTGTACTTACTGCCTGTATGTACTTAATGCATTTATTTACTTACTGCATTTGTGTACTTACACATTTGATTTACTTACTCTAGTTATGTACTTACTGCATTTATGTACTTACACATCTGACTTACTTACTTCATTTATGTACTGAGTTCAAAATCACTGAGTCTGTTGGTGGTTGCGTCGCCAGCCAATTGAGAGCTGCTGTCACCGCTTCTATTTCCATTATCATACTCGATGTTATAGTGGGGTAGGCAGCTGACTTCTCAGCTAATTTCTTGCCATTTTGGTATGCCACGAAACCCCAACCACACCTGTTTGTTTCTTGCGTTACTGAGCGGTCTGTGTAAATTATTGTATTGTGTGGCTTCGAGTGCTGCAGTAGGAGTTCTTGAATCATTTCCTCTGTTCTGTTGGCAGCCCATGAATATGAATATGGCATCTATGAATATTATTCAAAAAGTGAAAAAATGTGATGTACGTAGAGGACGGGTGGAGTCATTGGAAAGAGCTAAAATTCGTTCCTCACTTTTAAAACTCACGCTAATCTTTGTCCACGGAGACGCGGATGTGGAGGGAAACGAATCGCGAGTGTCGATCAATTAACCAGCCTCGCCACCATAACAGATGGTCAGCCTATGGACCGAGCAGACATACTTATTGCTCTTCGTGAGTACGCACGATCAAATGATTTGAGATAAATGAGCATGAGTCAATATCGAGAATGAGAGAATTGGGAGTGAGGATAGGCGTGGCCCGCAGAGAACACATAACAAAGATTTAAAAAAGAGCAGTGACATAGATCAACATAGAACCGGAACCATCAGCCGTTATACTCTGAGAGATTTACTAAAGTGGAATTCTGAGCACCTATGGACATATCCGGTGTGCAAAGAGGATAATAAACATATATAATACCTATTTCTTAATATCTTCACACAAGCTTATCAAGTAGTCATTTGCACATTGTCTCGCTGCCTTTTGTACTTCTTTTCTAACATATCTCAGCTCAGCAAGAGTATATCTTGCTCATCTTTCTCGGTTTTTTATAAGTACTGTCCTTTTTTCTATCGATTAAAGACTGAATTAGCTGCTGGATGGCTTCACACAAATTTTAAATTGTGTGCTCACGCGTGCCAAAAACTTTTACAATTATAAATAACAAAAATATCGGAGGATTTTTGTTGAGGAAACCATTGTCCCAGTCATCTTGGTTATACATTTTTTTTATGGTTGTGTTTCCTTAACCGTTATTTGTTTCTTGATAAAGGTCCCAATAGGATCGATTCGTTGATAAATTTTTTTTAAATTGTTATTATTATTATTTTATATTGATAGTTAGGTAGTCACTAGTAACCTGTTTACTTTATTTATTATTTACCTCGAAAACTTTTACTGCCGTTTTGTGCACAGCTTCTTTAACTAGGTTCCACTTCCCACTATGTGGTACAATTTTCTGGTGAGTCCGTGAGAGCATCTTTAAACTGCTATTGAAACTCAAACCACTTTTTTTGGATCCGTGGTGTTCTTTTCTTTCTTTCTTTTTCCTTTTCGCTTTATACCATTAACACCCCTTTATGCCTTGCAACGTCAGGGGTAAAAGAGTTCTCAGGAGATGGCTTTTTTGTGCTTCATATGTTTGTCTTCGTTGACATTTTTATTTCTGTAATCCATCGTTTGCGAGATTTGCCCCTGTACCCATCACGTCTGTATAGTAATGCTTTGTGGTCGGCAGTGGCATTCGTCTTCTTCTTCTTCAGCGTTCATTCTCAAGCTCCCGCTAGATCTCTCTTGTAGCAGGACCATGGTCCTATTAGATTTCCAGCAGGATGTAATCCAGAGAATGGAAATGCGTTGTGTTGCCGTTTTATTTGCGCCAATGGCCCGACACATCCGTCTTCGACGGTGAAGTGGCATTGTCTGGTGGTAGTCTGGAAGCATACATAAACCGCCTAAACTGTTGTCTTGTGATGTAGTCCAGGATTGCATTGTATTTGTTAGCCCTCTGATGTTTTCGTTTCTGATTCTGCCTCTTATTGTTACTCCGAGGATTCTACGTAGAGAAGTCATTTCTGTTGTAACAAGTTTTCTTTTGAATCCTGTTGTTAGTGCCTTGTTTGTCATAGATAGCAAAGTGATGGTATGATTTTCATTTTATATAGTGCAGTTTTAGTGTTCATGTTCACATATTTGTTTTTGAAAATACTCTTGGGGTTGCTTACATTAAATTGGGAGTAGATTTGTGTTTGGAAGTCTTCTTCTTCTTCTGCGTTCATTCTCAAACTCCTGCAGATTAGCAGGATGTAGTCCGGAGAACAGAATGCGTTGTGTCATGGTTTACAGCATTGCTGCGATATCTGCGCCGTTCGGCCTGAAAGATCCGACTTCAGCATGGCTTTGGGTCACTGACCCTATATGGGATGGGACAGCCCACTCCATCCCATAACCTCCTTAGTCGCCTTTTACGACATGCATGGAAGGTAAACAGTGTTGCTATTCTTTGCTCCCCTTTCGGGCCCCGGCAACACACCGGCGGTGTTTGAAAGTGAATATGCTACTTGGTCTCAGTTTGAATTTTTGCAGCAAGCAATGAATTAGTCATCACTGTGATAGCTGCGTGTTATATATGTGTTGTTTAAATGTTGCCTCCTGTGATAGCTGCGTGTTATATATGTGTTGTTTAAATGTTGCCTCCTGTGATAATTGCATGTTATAAATGTGTTGTTTAAATGTTGCCTCCTGTGATAGCTGCGTGTTATATATGTGTTGTTTAAATGTTGCCTCCTGTGATTTGGTAAAGTCCAGCTGGTGTCAGTTGTCAGATCATTACTGGTGCAAATTCCAAAAATCTCTGTCCATTTTCATTCATGCATGCAACAGTGTGTTTCCCAAGACGGCCCAGTAATGATTGTGAGTCTGATCCCAATCCCATTGGGTTAAAATTACCAAATATTTTAATGAAATCTGAATTTGGAATGTGAATCTTTGTCACGTCATTGTCCATCCTTCACATCTTCGTGTGATGTGAGTGTTGGTATGCAGTAATAAGTGTTACAAAACCACTTGAAGTCAACAATCTCAATGTTGACATTATTTTATATCCACCGAGCTCTCACTAACGCTCAATAGTGAGTTCTGAACTGCAAAGCCAACTCAATGCTACCGAGTTTCATCGTTTCCTCTTCTCTTCCAGGAGCTCCTTTCTCTGATCCATTCTAAAGGATACGTGTATCTTTTGTGAAGGCGGCTGAATTCCTCATCGATTACAGCTGTTTCTCTCAAGTCATCAGTGTCATTGATGTCTGTGGAATGTCCTAGACGCATGTGTCGGACATTCCAGGTTCCAAGCTGAAGTCTGAAGTCTGAAGTTTCTGTTTTTCATTTTATTGCCTGGTACAATTTATTTACATCTCCTTTTTTTAAGATTTTATCTTAGCTCCAAGCACTCATTGAAGCAGGTAGGCTGTGTCGGTTCAACGCTTTATTGGCTGGGGGTTTTCTAGCTTGAGGTGGGCGTTAGTTGATCCACATCTGCTACCTCTAATTAGCGAAAAACATATCGGTATGCTCTTGGAACTAAGAGTTAAGAAGGAAAGGCGGCAACGTTGTTACTGAATCCCTCGCCAATTATACAGTTCTGTGACCTGTTGACTCATCTGAAACCATTCCTCAAGTTATGCTGTTTGACATTTCGTTACTTTTATTGGTCACTTTGTATATACATTTTATCGACAATCAATGAAAATCACGGAAAAATCAAATAGCGTTTTGAAAGAAGCCAATTAATCCACAGGACTGTATTTTTTACGATGGACTTGATAGTTACTAAGTCTCTCGCGCACACATCAGGTGGCCTGGTTCCAGTTCACTCGTAAGTTTTAAAATAAAAAGATAAAACTCCCGTGATCGAACTATCAACCAGAAAATGGCTAGGTAATTGTTAGCCCTTGCTTTGGAAAGGTCAAGGAAACATAAAAGCTATGGAGTTGTGGGTCACACGCAGTGCAGACCGCACTGAGTGACACCATTTCAAGGGTTGATACGACAATGCTCTGTTAGTCCGATTGATAAAACAAAATAATCCATACTTTTGTGAAGGGAGAAAAACCGTGCCGCATCATGTAATAAAACAGTACACCAAAAACTCATCTAATGTAGCACGGATAGTTGTAATAGTAGTTATTGTTATTGTAATAGTAGTAGTACTCTAGGGTCATGTGGGTGATGCGCCAATACATAACTGCCATTTTTCCTGTGGCCTGTGGTGTGGACGAGTGTAGAATTCTTCTCAAGTATTTATTCTCAAACTAAACTCGGTGTCTCTATTGTAGTGGGGACACAGGCTCTACTAGATTTCCAGAAGGATGTAGCCTAGAGAATTGAAATGTGTTGTGTTGCCGTTATATTTGCGCCAATGAGCTTCGACACTGCTTTACACATCCAGCTTCGACACTGCTTTACACATCCAGCTTCGACACTGTATAGAGTTTCAAGTTCTGCCTATTCTTTGATGCTGTCAATCCACGACTTTCTCTGTCCGTTATTGCATCTTCTTTCATCCACGTACCCTGCTAGAATGTTTTAGAATTGTGTGGGTGATTATTGATATCAATAATTTAACGAATCTACGCATATATTTATATTATTTTTGATATATCCGTTTGTTTTATATATATATATAGTATATATATATATATATATATATATATATATATATATATATATATATATAATACTATATTATAAAATAAGGTAGGCAAAAACAACATTCAGAAAAATGAAAAATATTTTGTTTTATGAACGCCCGTGTATTGGCGAGGCCCGAAAGGGGAGCACAGAATAGCAACACTGTTTACTTTCCATGCATGTCGTAAGAGACGATTAAGGACGTTATGAGATGGAGTTGACTGTCCCATCCCATATAGGGTCAGTGACCCAAAGCCATGCTGAAGTCGGATGTGTCAGGCCGAAAGGCGCAGATATCGCAGTAGATAATGCTGTAGACCATAACACAACGCATTCAGTTCTCCGGACTACATCCTGCTAATCTGCATGAGTTTGAAAACGAACGCAGAAGAAGAAGTATGACCGTGTCATTAGAAGTGGAGAGTTCTGCAGCGCTATATAACTCCTATACTAAAATATGGAAGCGTGTCATGGACAATAAACAAACAGGAAAGTGGGACATTAAATAGAGGCAACAGAGGTGTGGTTCTACAGAAGAATGCTGAGAATACCATGGACAGCCAGGAAAACTAATGTGGAGGTGTTGAACGAGGTAAATACGAGACGGAGCTTAATGAATAATATAAGAAAAGGACAGTCTTCATTTTTGTTTGGCCACGTAATGAGTCAATGAAGTTTTGAGAACATAGTCACAACAGTCAAGCTTGAAGCCAACAGAGATAAAGGGCGTCAACGTGAGAAAATGTTAGACAGTTGAGCAACCTGCCACGGCAAGGAACCAACAACTATCCTGATAAATAATACTGGAGATAGAGAGCAGTGGAGAGTCAAGATCGTCTACTCCAGCCGGCACAGCACCTGATGATGATATAATCTCTATACCATATCCGCTATAACATTTATTTTTAAAAGTAAAGATTCTTTTCTCTAGGTTTGTCCAGTGTTCAACTCTCCCATCGGTACAGCATGATGGAAACCACTAATGTTTTGTATGATGATGATGATTCAATCCCTTTCGCTGTAAGCAGGCAGATCTTTACAGCCCATAGCCCTTCTGGCAAATGTACAGGTTCTCCCCAGCTGTCGTGCTGTTGTGTTGTGTATAGTTGGAAGCGGTGGTAGTAGTTCTTGCATGATGTCTGATAGTTTTGGGCACTGCGGTGGTAGGTGTTAGACAGTTTCCTCTTGTACGTTACAGTGTCTGCAATTTGGTTCGTGTAAATGGATTTATTCTTTTCAGGTGTTGATTAACGAGGGCGTGGCCTGTTCTTAGTTGGAATGTAAGACTGGTTTGCTATATCGAGTTGTCTTAGAGGGGGGATCGTTGGGTTGAGATTCTATTGGTGTTATTATAGTGAGTGTCCAGTCTTTGAGTTGTCGTAGCCATTCTTGTCTGTAGTTGTTTCTTAGGATTTGTTTGCATGTTTGTAGAGCGATTTTAGGGAGAAACTGTGGAGTCGCGGATGCACCTCTCATAGATAGCTTATCAGCCGTTTCGTTTCCAGGGACTCCGGCATGGCCAGGTATCCATTGGAGAGTGACTTTTGGGCCGTATGATGTGGATATCGTTGGTCAAGTTATCACGTATACCATATTCAGCATAGCTAGTCTATTTGTCTGTTGATATTGCAATCAGGGTGTGTTTTTTTTTCTCCGGGGCCTGGAGTGCTGATTTCGAGTCTGAGAGTATGACTGTCTTCAGGTGGAGTAATTCCGTTCTGGAAGTCCACAATAATTCGATTCAGAGCGTTCTCGATTGCTATTATCTCTGCTATGTAGTTACAGCAGATATCTCTGCATGGGCCAAACATTGTTGAGTAGTCTTATGGGTCTGTATTCGGGTATTTTATCACAGTTCCATATCCCGCAATTGTGGTAACGTTTTGTGATGATCCATCTGCGTATACATGGATTATATCTGGTGGGTATGTGTGTATTTCTTCTAGCCAATGGTTTTATGGAATGGAGTTGCATGTTTTCTTATCTGCCGAGGGATCAGTGAGTTCGGTCGCTATGGTAGGGGTTATTGTTTATTTGCATGTCTATCTTTTCCTTTTGTTCTCTGTTTGTCGCAGATGGTGTTTTTTGCGTGCTTCTCTTGCGTTATTGATGAACGATATCTTGAGTATTCTTTGTCTTTTCTGCCACTTTTCTAACATGTTTCTATTTTCTTCTGTGGTGTCCATTCTCGTGTATTTTTCAAAAGTCTATACTACCGTTCGTTCTCTTCTTAGGTGTAAGGTTTCTATGTCTCTGTTGATATCACTTGCAGCCGGTGGTGTGGTTCTCATGGTATCGCATATAAATCGTAGTACGTTATTGTGGTACGCTTTGTCAAATCTCTGTAGGAGGCTTTTGCTTGCTATTGCCTGTACAGGAAATGTATAGTCAATTGCTGATCGGACGTATCCAGTATATAACTGGCGCAGAGCATGAAAATCAGCGTCCCATTTTTATGAGGCGATGTGCTTTATCCTTGTAACCGTTTACTTAATAAGATTGTCTATGTATTGCTCCATTGTGAGCCTCTGATCAAGTTAAACTCCGGGGTATCTTAGAAATGTTTCATATGTTATTTTTATTATTCCGCCGATGTTTTGTATAGTTTACAAACATAACTACAATCTATAATATAATAGTCGTGTTCTATCAGACTCTTAGGAACACTCTATAAATGTGCATTTACATCACGGGATTCCGTGCGACATCCAATCAAAACGATTGTTTTGTATACAAATGTTATTTATGCGCTCACGTGTAAACTTCTGTATCGGCTGAGGTTTAAGTTATCTAAAATACATTAAATTTTAAAAATACATATAATCTGCTTTAAATGGAGGATGATGATGATTCAATCGCAAGAAAGCGTCAAAATACAAAAGAGCGAAAAGCTCTTGAGTCGTTAAAGTCAAGTCAATCGCTCGGATTCGTGACGCAAATTCTGCAGAGCATAGACATAGAATTGAAAGATAGATGCAAAGAGTTGTTTTTAAAAGCCCTTCAACAAAGATAAACACGACTTTCTAAGGATGCTCATTTGCATTAGCGTCAAGTTCAGCTAGAATAACCAGCGCAAAGAGAAAATTTACAGGCTATGAATTAAGAATACCAACGTTGTCACAGATAGCACAAAACTGTTGACCAAACGCAGAGACGTCGAGCTACAGATGCCGAGACTCACTCATTGTCACAAATGCTTAGAAGTCAAGCAATTTCAAATGCAGCAACACATTTTTCTGAGGATCATGTTGATGCACATAATTAGAATTTTCGATATTATATGTAAATTTTGTGGTGCTAAACATTTTTTGGACGATCGTCCTAACGATGGCTAGTTTACAAGATGTTGCCGAAAGGGAAAGGTCATACTCGCAAAGTAAAACAATACATCCATGGTAATAAGCTGAAGTATCCCGAGTTCATGCGCTTGATCTGATAATACACACCCTAAATATACACATTTTCGCAAGAATATTCACTCTTGTAGCGATCTTTCTTTCGTGTCAATGGGAACAATAATTACAGATTGTCAAGGCTGAGTTCCATATGTTTTAAAAGTTCATGGACAAACTTATCATCGAACTTCTCATTTACAACCGCCATATAACAAAGTTCCATAATTCGCTCAGTTGTATTTTTCGGACAACACTCAAACATTAGACGTTCGACAAGCGCAGGCAGCAAACGCTACATGAGAAAGAGTAATCGATCGATTTTTTTCGTAAACACAATAGACTAGCACAGTCGTATCAGTTAATGCGTGATATCGAAATAAGAGAGATTCAGAATGCTGCTCAAACTGGAAGAAAAATTCCAATAGTAAACATGGTCTTCAAGCGCGATCGTCAATCTGATACACGTCACTATATTGAACCAACATGTAATGAGGTTGCAATGGTTTTCGTCAACGAGAACCATGGAGAACCACGACATTCGCATTTACCCATTGAATCCAGACAATCCAACAAAGGATTTCATTAATATCAATATACTTAGCTCGAATATGGATCCAATGTCATACTCGCTTTTGCTCCCATATGGTGAGCCGGGATGGCAAGCACATTGGCAATGTAAGGCATATCAGGTTAAGGAACCCAATAAATTTCGTCCCGACGGGACGACGGGTTCCGAATGAATCTTTTACTTTTATAATTTAATTTATGTGATGGATCGACCGTTACTGCAATAGTTTGATCCTAGATATTTGAAGGAGCTCATTTCCTTCAGTTTCTGTTCGCTCATCATAATATTAATTTTTAAATGTCGGTTTCTTTTGTTCACTGGTATTTTAAATTTTAACTGCATTTATTTCCATTCCATATCTTTCTATTACTTGTTATAATTTACAGGCTAGTTGTAGTTCTTGTTCTGATCCAGCTATGAGGTAGGTTGGTTGTTATTCCTATGAATTGCGAGCGATTTGTTCTTACTTCCCATGTACAGTGGTGGGGTTTAGTCTCTTTCATTTCCAGGAGACTTCATCTCTCGACTTAATGCAATTCATATTGAAGGAGCATTCTACTCAGAGTGGGTATATGTTACTAGATGAGCTGATAGTTTGCCTGGGTCATCCATTGCGTCTTTCCTCCGACGAGGAACTTCGCAGCCAGCGAACTATTCATCGTGTAGGAAGACCATTTGGTACAATACAATTAGACGCTATCACATAGTCGAGTCATTTCTCTTGTCTATGTTTGTAAATTGCTTGTTCATAATTTAATAATTTAAATAGCAAAATCTATGTTAGGGTTTGTGTTATGATAGTTGTATTTTACATAAATAACCCTAATCCCAATCCTAAATAAATAAATATTTTAATTATTAAATGATGAACATGAAATTTACAATCATATACAAGGGAAATAATTAAACATGTAGTGGCGTCCACTTGTAAAGTGTCGACCATTTCATTAACACCCTTCCTGTCCCTAGGTACTAGACCCAATTTCTTCTGTATGGGCGGTTTTGTGCAACGGCGATCGTCGAATTAGATTCAGTGTTGATACGCCTTTCCAGACGACGTGCCGCTTTTGGAAAACACGTCGGGGATCTGGTGTTTGACCTGCGCATTTCTCACGCACTCGCCTCGTCCGTCGGCGATAGCCTTCCAATACATCGCCATACGCGGCCTGGGTGTTGACTCTCCGTCATTGCGTTTATCACCCAAAGAAGTAAGTAGATTGGCCTATCCTGGACGAGGAGTTTCGCAGTCAGTGAACAAATCTCGTGTAAGAAAGGCATCATTTCCCTCTAAACTTAACCCATTTCTCTCTCGTGAGCCGTGTTCAACAACGACGACAGTCGAGTTAGACTAGGCTTGCGAAGCCCTCGAGGACAAGGATTTACTTCCCGTCTACGTTGCCCACTGTATCCATGGTCCGAGTCTCAACACTATTTCGGACATAGGGTTTTGAGTATTGGGCTTTTGTACATTTGTTCAATACTTTCCCTATGTACAATTAAGTGTGGGGGGGCGGTCTGTATTCAAAGATTTTTTTCATACACAGGAGTGAATGTTCTAGTTGCCGTATCCAATTCATGACTCATACTTTGAATAGGATCAATTGTGGTGGGACTAGTGGGCTTCTGTGTGTTCTCGAGTATGAACAGCACTTCCGCCAGTAGATCTCATTCTGGGCGAGTCTAGCTTCGTTGCCACTATATGGTTTTACAAACACAATGCTGCCCTCTAGCGCATGTTGACTTTTCTATATTCAATGTGTACACATGGTATCACCATACCTTAGCCAGATCTACACATATCGGGACATTGACACTGGCCGCCCCACAAATGTTTCTGCATTTTTTTGCTGACCGACACGAAAATGCATATGGCATACATCATTGCACGCCGACAGTGCTGCTGGGTGTTATGGCGTAGAGGTCTCGGAGAAATTGCTTGTCTCTTTGCAGGCAATTCTCATTCCATATACAGCTTCCACATTCACAGACACGAACCTAAATGTGTTGGCCAGGAAGACAGCAAGAGCAACTGTATTTCTGTTTTCAGGATTCACCACAAGGAGGTACGTTAGGATCTTGGTTATCTGCTAAACCTGGGTCTGCATGACATGAAAGCAAAGAGTAATGCGAGACCTTTTGCACACCCCCCCCCCCAAGCTGTGAGTTAGAAGTCATCAACAAAAATAAAGATTACAGAGAATGACATCTATGGTTATGAAAGGTCTCCTACATGACATATATGCCAATTAACCATTGAAAGGTACTGGGGACAAAAAGCAACTTGTTGAATTCCTACTAATGATTAGAAAAATGTACTAATATAATTATAAATGGTGTCTATAAAATCAATGTGCACTAATGTACACAGATCTGCAATAATACAAATCATAAGGATGTTCAGAAATTACATCAACAATATTTCCCAATTTTTTAACACTCTCCAATCCATTGTCAACAGCTGTCAAGAATTCATAGTCCCCCCCCCCCCCCCCAGTCCACCCATGTTTAATTATTTCAACAAAATGTTTATGTATTTTTTACAAATTGTTGACGTAATTTATGGACATCTTATGACGTAATGTCAACACTGTAAATGAGTGCAAAGTAACTTTATAGACACCGTGGTATATCAAAACCACACTATTTGTATAGGATGTCTATAAAATCGCTGTGCACTGAAGACACACACACAGATGCCCAAACACATTGCTACACACACTCTGTCTCTCTCTCTCTCTCTCTCTCTCTCACGCAAAAAAAAAAGAAGCAATACTTTGAACATTTTCTCAGAAATTGTGACTTTTCAAGCGATCATGTCACGGCAACAAAACACTTTAGTTTGCGTTTTTCTATTTTGTCTTCCATATCTTTAAACATATTATTTCTGAACAAAGTTGCACCCGCATGCAGTTTATGTCTCCAGACAATTCTAGTTTTGGCCGTGATATTGGGGTCTATGAAAAAGCCTTTAATTGAGGACTTACAGATGTCTTTATACGTCAGCATTGGTCTACATTTGGCTCGTTAGCTTCAGCCAGTTCTCCGAATAGTAATTGCTTTGGGATGGGGCAGTTTGGCATTCTGTACACGTGACCCAATCAACGCAATCTATTTATATTAAGTGTTTCTATGACTGACAGTAGCTGAGTGCGGCGTAACATTTCCATGTGGTGATTTGACGTTCAAGATTTTGCGGAGACATCTAAGATGAAAGATGTTAAGTCTCCTCTCATGTTTTGTGTAGGTAGTCCATGTTTCGGATTCGTAGTATAGTGTTCTTAGCACGCTAAGAAATATGTTTGTAAATATGTATTTATGATTTCAATGTTAGCCTATGGTTCTCCAAGCTCGTTTTGACATTCGGCCAAAAATGTTGGCCGCTTTCCCTATACGTACGTTTATTTTACTATCTAGGGAAAGGTTGGATGTAATTGTGGGTTCTAGATAACAAAAGTCGTCAACTAGCATTACATGAGTATTGTTTAAAGCGATGCTTTTTAGTACTGTAGATCCTTGACACATTACCAATGTTTTAGTTATGCTTATTGTCATAGAGAACAGCTCGCATGCCTTTGCCATTTTGTCAATTTAGGAGAAGACACATAGATCCGCACTAAATACCGTGACTCGCCAAAGAAGACCTACAAACAGAATCAAAACAATATTTCATTCGTGACTATATTTATTATTGACATGCGTTTCGTTGGTCCATATGTATATACTTTGTGTCTCTTGCCAAAACTGACCAATAAATTCACGGAAATAGTCGAAAACATGACGTACAATGCTTGCTTTGATTCAACTCGCAGGTCTTCTGTTGGCGAGAGTCACGCTCAATATTCATATGACGTGGTATCACCAATGTGATTGAGTGCATCGCGACTTTATAGACACCCGATAGTACCTACTGAAATACCGTTACCAGATCTACATAAGACCTATGTTTGCCATCCGTTTATACCCTTTATTTTCTATCTTTCGAAACAGCCTGTGTGGCTACAGAAGCTTGAACTTCTAATTCAGGAGGCAAATAATAATGTCAATGTCTTCTTTCCAGACATATCGTAGGAGGTGACTAAGGGAAATTGCAGGATATGCTGATAATTTGTCACATATGCAAAAAATCATAGTCATATTTGTCTCAATGTCTTACTTTTGTCTTCTATCAAATAATCACCATGGATGACGAAGAGATATAAGCCAATTGCACCCATTTCCTTTTGTGACAGACTCCCAGGTTACGGGGAATGCTAGATGTGCCACCACTGCTGATTGGTCACCAAATCTTACAGAATAATGATGAGATCGTGGGTCCAGATGTGTGTACTGTACTCGTGACGGCATTGTTATATCAGGATACTGGTGCACTGGAATGTCTCCCTCTGGGGATTAAACATGCATCAAAAATCCTCTATTACACAATCATTTTGAGTAATCCTCTATTACACAATCCACTAAGTTCATTCATGCCTTTGAGACATTATATGAAGCCGGACCTCGCCCCAGTTACACAACAGAGAAAAATGTGCTTATGTTAGAAAGGCTATGGGCTGATAAAGAGCTACTTGCTCACAGCTGAAGTCATTATTATCTTACGAAGCAACAACTTAAGCTACCTCATTTCATATTCGCCGCGCTACACCGTCAATTGTGCTAGCTTATCATCGTCATTGTTATATTCGCCGCGCTACACCGTCAATTGTGCTAGCTTATCATAGTCATTGTTATATTCGCAGCGCTACACCGTCAATTGTGCTAGCTTATGATAGTCATTGTTATATTCGCAGCGCTACACCGTCAATTGTGCTAGCTTATCATAGTCATTGTTATATTCGCCGCGCTACACCGTCAATTGTGCTAGCTTATCATAGTCATTGTTATATTCGCCGCGCTACACCGTCAATTGTGTTAGCTTATGATAGTCATTGTTATATTCGCAGCGCTACACCGTCAATTGTGCTAGCTTATCATAGTCATTGGCATTTACAACTGTTTTTTTCTTTCTTTGGTCGAACCGGATCTCCATTCACGCCAGACTCGAATATACTTTTCCTATATCGTCACACTATGTTGTGTGATTTATCCAGCTGCCTTGACAGCGTGGTGACTAGGTGGTCTAGTGGTTAGTAGGTCCGCCCTCAGACATCTATATATACAAAAGAACATGCTACTGCGTCACAAAAAATTGATGTTAAGTAGCTTTCTTGCATCTTCTGTCCGTTAACCAATTTTCACTAGTATAGTTATGAAATTTAGAAGCGTCGCGTCCTTCTCCAAAATAGTCTTGGGTGCTAATCTCACACAGTGTTATTTATCTTGACTTATTCGACTATTTCAGTGATTTTTTATTGGCTAACAACACAAAATGTAATAAAAGCGACCAATGGTCAGTCAAGTTAGTGATATCAGAAATCATTTGGGAAATCTAACTTTTCCGGTAAAGGACTTCAGCATTTACTGCATGGGATTTTCCCGCAATGTTCGACAATCACCTGTTTTTGTGATGCTAAAGAATACCCTTTTGTATCTAGAAGTCCGTGGCCTGCCTCACATAGACAATTTGGTAGAACTTGCGGTTCACAAAACATTCGTCCACATTGTACGATATAATTAGATGTACTAGCAGCGCCTAAAAAAATTCAATAACTGAATAGCAATGCCATATACAGAATATGCTTCAATATATATATATATATATATATATGTTGAAATCATGCTGACAGAAGAGTAGAGTATGCATGTCTTAACCGTAAATGTCATTGTGTTAAGTAAAGAAAGAGTATTGATATCTTGAAATCTTAAGTGTTCGTGCTGGTGAAATTCGGTTGCAAAAATCCGTTGACATCGATCTCCAATAAAAGTCAATAAAGTTAAAAGCACTTTCTTATGTTTATGCATTTTTGTGTTCCAACACTTTGCATTTCGTTTTATTTGTTAAGATAACGAACACGTTTGAATCGAAATAGTGCCAGGACAAATTGTTATAGTTATTGTTCTGTACTCTTGTTGAAAATGGGGTAGAGGTATTGGGGTTGATTTTTTATAGGCCTATGCATTTTTTAATATTTTACAATAGATAATAGATGAGGTTGCTTTAAATTGTATACCAGTGTGTGGAGAATAATAACAAACACTAACAGACCTATAGTTTTTCAGATCACAAAAACATTGGATTGACATTTCAACTCCATGCTTTCGCCAAGCACAGAGCATAGGCATAAGACACACGATACGCATCATACTGCACATATATACACATACCACTAAACTGTCAAATTATTATTAACCCTCCAACCTTTGGAAACAATAAATAAAAAATGCATAGAGAAACTGACACACAGGTTTACACACTATTATAAATCACCGGTGTGAAAACAATATAGACGTACCATAAAAAAGAGTCATGAAGAATCTTACTCATGTAATAATTAAAAATCTCCAAGCAATTATTGCATTTTATTCCACCACAATCAATATTTATTTTATATGCTTTGTAATTGTTAGAGCATTACATTTTGCCCTTTATTGTTCTTGTGGTATGTGCTCTATAAAGACCATTAGGTCGAAACTTTAATGCCATGTTTTTTGGGGGGTTTTGTGTGTGTGTGTTCTTTTTGTGATTTGTAAAACTTCATATTTGATATTTTCTTAGGCCTATATTTAAAGATGTATGAATAATTATTATAAACTTTGTTCCAATGATGTAGTGATCAAAATTATAGGTTTATAGTATCTTATAAACACATTTCTGATTTCTCCAGAATATAAACATATTGATGAAAGCGAGAATTATAATATAGAAAGTGTAGATACAATAATTATACAGTAACAAACCAGATCTGAACAGCATGTCTGCCCAATATTTCTCATGATCATTTGCTTCCTATATTTAGAATCTAATCTAGTGACATTTCAGACTGTACACTTATTCGGTTAGTGATGAAAGGTTCACGGCTAGATCGATTTTGTAGGTAGTTTCATTTTTGCGAACACACTCAACTTTTTTCTCGGGCATTGCTCAATCAATGCCTCTCTCTCTCGCATAGTCTGTAAAGGGAGTACCCACAATGCTTCACGAAGTGACGTCACTAATTTTAGTGAGAACTTCGCCATGTTGAATTTGTACAGTGTTTGGAAAAATGGATAGTTAAACTAATCCTTCAACATCTGTAAATTTACCATCTTTAAGCTCACAGCAGCTTGCTGAGAAACCCAATCTAAAACGTTTGTTGCCGCATGTATGCTCATTTAGACGAGGACATGGCTGGTGAGTGGTTTTTAATGAGCTTGTTATCTGTGAAAATAATATTGTTATTGTTTGAATGGTCATAGAACATATTTATTTCTGTTTTATTTTATTCTCAGGTAACGGCGGCGAGTTAACTTGGTGTTTTTCTCAAGTCAAAGGCTCTATAGAGGAGGATGTAGCAGAAGGTAATGTTTGATTTTGAAATGTTAGTCCCTGTTTATGTAAGCGCCAATCTATATGAATATTTTTTTGTTATACGCTAAAATCAACTTCCTGTTCCTCAGCCATGGTCCTTTGTATCATATTATTTAAAAGCTCATGCTAATTTTGCATTTTTAATACACAAAACCTTTCACAGAATCACATTCTTATGGCAATTATTATCACATTCATAACTCTAAAGTAGGATAGCAAATTTATCAGTTAACAAACACTACATGTCCTGGGCATCCTGTCTTATGAATCTGCATTCATTTCATTACTTAGGTTGCACTAATCATTCTTCATCTGATCAGATTAGGCCTATTAAATAATCATACATGATTCGTCATTCGAGCCTCGTAATGTTAGGCTTCTACAGTGTGACATTCGTGGCCTGGACTTCTAGTTCAGGGTGCAAAGAATAGGGTCGATTTTGTAGGGCCTAGGCCCTACTCACTATGCATAACTGAAATCCAACAATCAAAGCTTGGAACAGGGTAAGTAATTAGGTTTTGCTAATCACTGGAAACATACATAACACACAAATTGATGTTTCTACCAAGGGGCATGTCAAGACTGTCCTCTACAAACAACAAGCAAGGGTCAAATAGGGTCATTCTTCGTTCCAGTGAAGTTGTAGGCGGATGGGCCTGTCCACAGCAAAAAAAAGTTGTTTATTGTCATTAACATATCTTTTGTTGTCTTCTGTCACCACCTCCAATAAAGACCTCTCGAATAAAACATAACCTAGGGGGCCCATTTCCTTGCGTTTATTGGTCGGCAGGGGCTATTTTTGACATGTGACTCAAAGTATATTCTTCATCGTTCCTTCAGGCAGATATCAGGTTACAGTGCCAATAGCGTTAATGAATTGTGTGATTCACTTCAGGTCATCCTTGGAACCCCTTGTCTCAGTAGGCCATATTTTCTCATTCTTCTTTGTAGAGTTGACAGGCATGAAGAATGTGTTCTGCAATTTCTGGGCTCAGTCCACAGTTGCACAGGTCTGTCTCGCAAATCTTCAACTTTTGGAACATGTGACTTCTCAGTCTTTTGTGACCAGTTCAAAGTCTGAAGATGATGGTTTGTGCCTTGCATGATACTTGGTATGGGGCATTTGGGTGCATCTGCTAACACTTTTTTTTATATATTGTCCATAATTTTTGGGAAGTTGTTTCTGTCCCAGTCTCAAAGTATATAAATAGTGCTTAATCGAGAGCTCAACAATAATTAAAAAAAAAACAGGGTGGGATCCTAATTATTCAGTGAACAGGTCTTCAATGCTGCCGATCGTCCACATTTCTGTCCTATCTCCCCATGGATAATGAAGAAATGCAGGCCAGTGAACACTTTTGTGGCAGTCTAAGGTGGCGGGATATGCTAAGTGTGTCTTCACTTCAGATGGGTCAACAGATTTGACGGGAAAAAGGATGAAATATTTGCCCCAGACGCTTATGCTGCACTTCTGACAGGACGTGATGATCCTGGGATACTGCCACACTGAAATGCCTCCCTTTGAGGACTAAATATACACCCATAAAACACTTTAACACAAATCGTGTCCTTTGACAGTACTATAGGGCCTAAGACTAATCAACAGAAAGTAAACATGACCTAAAAGGCTAATTGCATATAATTTCATTTCATTAGTATGCCATGGCTTTTTGGCATGCAATTTCAAGTACATGAATAGTGACCAGTGAAAAACCATGACAATAAAAAGTAATGAATGAAGGTATTCTGTTAGAGGTCTATACTGGAACCCCGTCATGACAGAACCATGCCTTTGAAACAGCAAACCGTATGCATTTGAGTGTCACCTGTTACTCATCTGAGGGTCTATGCTCTTGTCAGAAAAGCTATGGACTGTTAAGAGCTACCTGCTAATAGTTAAAGGGATTATTTCATCATTATGCCTCAATTTCAGATTTCTTGGAAGTCATTGGTTTATTTATTTTGTTCAGTTTATTTTTTGGACTAACTTTATTTCAAAGTAAAGTTCTTGGTACCTGGGTAACAGGTCAAAAAATTTTCATAAATCCCTAATCTCATTCACGGAATAAAAAATGGATCTGCTAGACTTTGTAAAGTGGCAAAAAAAAGATATTCCTTGTCTGTCAGCCTGAGGACATTTTAATATTGTTAAAATCAAAGTTCAGTGAAGTCCCCTTTTATAGTGCATACTTTATAACAAAATTCCCTATTTAACAATACTTTTCAAAATTCTTAATTAGTTTATTCTTTACTGTATATAATTGTATACTTATAATAAATTGTGGTTATTATAATTTATGTAATATTTTGTCAAATATAAATAACCCAAATATCGGAGGATGACAGACAAAAAGGAAGTGCCGCAGTAACCATACAAATAGAGGTAAATGCAAATAAAGTAAATAGGCTACTAGAAAACTATCAATATAAAATAATAAAATATAGAAAAAAAAAAAAGGAACAAATACAATTGTCAACATGTCGATCCAATTGGGACCTTTAAAGACAACAAAAACAGTTAAGAACAAAAAACCATAACGAGTATAAACAAAATGGATTTCTCCCACCAGGAAATCAACAAACAGCTACAAAATGATCCAGTGCAATACAATTTTAACAAGTGTATTGGATCTTTTGTAGCTGTTGATTTCCTGGTGGGAGAAATCCATTTTGTTTATATTCGTTATGGTTTTTTGTTCTTAACTGTTTTTGTTGTCTTTAAAGGTCCCAATTGGACCGATACATTGACAATTGTATTTGTTCTTTTTTTTTATTGTTATTTTCTATATTTTATTATTTTCTATTGATAGTTTTCTAGTAACCTATTTACTTTGTTTGCATTTACCCCTAATATTTTGTCAGTTTGGGTCAATGATCTTTTTTTATGAGTTCCATTGTTACTCTCATCTCCTGTTCTCATTAGAACTCTTTCTCTAATAAGAAAAAAAACTGCCAATCCACCAAGTTGTTAGTGTAGTGATAAAACACCAGCTGATCCAGATTTTTTTAGTGAACTCATTACTTGTTTGAAATAAAAATTACTCCAGTTGTTCACTTAGCCACAAGGAAATAGGGTAATAGGACTCATGCTCTTGCAAGGTCAAGAAATGATGTCAGCTCTACTGAACAAGTGTGGTAGGTGGCACTAGTCGAGCAGTTTCTGGTCAACCACTTGTGAGGCAGCTGAGCATTAACACTTTAATTAACCAGTTAACCTTTTTTGATGATTGTCAAAACTGTTATGATGCATCAGAATTATTTATTATTGTTTGTGGCTGTTTTGAAAACACAATTTTTTGGTTGTTAGAGATATTTAAATAGTATTTGTACATGTTAATAAAGAATTGAATGCTGTATATATTTGTGTAAGTTTTGTTTGTGTGTGTGGTGCCAGACGTGTGAGAAGTACCTTTTTTTTTCTTTCTGAATTGGCAACACTATAAATACACCTAATTCTACAGTATTTATGTTGTTTCATTGTCAAATTATCATGATTTCACTTGGGAAAATGAATAAACCTTGTAGATTTGTCATAAAATCAATTTCTTAAGCTAATCTAGTCCAAAATTTCATCGCTCCAAAACAGTTGATGTTTGGCCTCTACATAAAGAAACGAATGTAGCCTATTGTTTATTCTACTGTGAAAACAACCTCCCAATAATTCATCATCCGAATCACAATCCATAATGATTTTACTGAAAATACGATAAAATAAAAGTCTATAAAACCTGATTCATTTTCATGGCACCATATCAGTGTGCAGAAGTCGTGGATTTCGATATTGCAATGACATACTGTCCTTCATGTTCTCTAAACTTACAGGAAGTCCACTGGAATAGCTAGCCAGATTTGTCTAATCTGGTAGCCAAAATATAACAAATGTGCCTTTAAAAAAATTAATAACGGTGCCTAGCTTGTACACTTGACCGCCGTTGTCTGAAACTTGTAAACTGTTTCGAACGCACTAAACGGGAGGGCGTTTAAAGTTAAATGATAGGCCTAATGATGATAATTTGGATAATCACAGCTGAAGAGAATGCATATGATTTATAAGTGTAAATAGGGTTGAAGGTAGGCGTAGCAGAATTGGCCATGACTTGCAAGGACTGACTTGCAAAACAATCATTGGGTATCAGAAAGCTATCTAGAGGTCCAGTATAGACAGCTGAACAGAACACACCTTCATTCATGACTTTTTCTATTGTCATGATTTTTGCTGGTCACTATTTGTATACTTTAAATTTCATGCCAAATGAGACTTAATTTATTGAACTGAATACTCTTGCTCCATACAGTGAGCCACAATGTTCACAACTAGATTTCAGTGCATCAATTTTTAAAAACTTTTATACCTGACACTGTCATTCATCATATCACAGAAGAATTTAATAAATGTGGTGAAAACCATCAAGCTGTGTTTCAAACCAGCAGTTTATACTTGTGAAAGAACTATTTGTTAATACTATACACCATATTGAAGTCATGAGTAGGAACAGGTATCAACCACTACACAAAAACCTACACTTCAGTAATAATCAGGTTAGAATTCCAAGGGGACATCCAGGCTATGATCCCTTGTTCAAGACCACTTCTGGACATATTTTGCCAACCTACACTCAACATTACACACCTGGTCATGAGTTGTCAATAGACAAATAGATGGTGCAGTACAAAGGTTGCAGTTATATTTCAAGTAATACCTATCAGCCAAACCTACAAAGTAGGGATTTAAACTATTTGTGCTTGCTGATTCCAGCAGACAATATTGCCTAAAATTAATTACATATAGTGGAGAAAACAATGATGAGCAACTTCTAGGATTGTCAAAGAGCTTCTCGATGTGTATTCTAATAATGGGCATCTTCTGTACTTTGACAGCTTTTTATTCTTCTCCAGCATTATTTCAAGAACTAAAAGGAATTCAGATTGGTGCATGTGCAAAAGTAATTGAGATCAAAAATCAATTTCCTGAAGAAATCAAGAAGAGACTGAAATTGTAAAAAGCAGATAATGCTGTCTTTTGTATAAAAAAAATGCGTCTGTGGATCTCACCAATGACCCATTAGACAAACCAACCATGCAACAGAAAACCTTAGTAGATGACATGCCTTTATATTGAGGTTATCTTCTTATAGAAGCTTCATGGCACGGCATCTATACAATCCCGTAGTCGTAACCTTTGATAACAGTTACCATGTTGTTCCGACAGGCTGACGTGCTTGAACAAGTTAGGGCACGGCGTGGGTGGGCGGAACAACCAAGAAACCTGTTGCAAGGGCCAGAGTTGTGCCTTGATGTCGACGTCTGTTTATGTCGACGTCTGTTTCGACTGCATTGGGCTCAAAGAAAGAAGAAAAAAATATTCTGCGGTCATTGCATGATACAAAAAAGGATTAACTTTATATCTACTATCTACTCCAGTGCAGTGACAAAACCATTAGAAAAATAGGTATTCCTGAAGATAGGGCAATTCACAAACCTTTTTAGCAAAAAAAAAAATACAGCAAATACATTGGCCAATTGAGAGCGGACTATCAATACCCACACAGATCTATATGTGATATGTGCCATTATACCACTTTCTAGTTGAAACTTCACTGATAAATGGAGACATCATCTACAACACTATTAATCCTGCTATCACTGCAAAGATGTTCAGGCAGACTGTCTTGTTCTTATAGAAAAGCTGTTCTTCGACGAAAAAAATCGTAACATCAATTCCACAGCTTATAATCAGGACTGTCCTGATTGCAATGTACCTCTATACTTGATACCCAGCTTCTTATTATATCGCACTTGAGGATTATCAGCAGCATTGGAGACTCTTGCAGATACTTATGTCTACAACTTCAACCACCACTAATGAAGAAAGCGGTTCAGACTAACTAGAGGTACAGAACTATTCAAAACATTCAGCTATTCATTACTAGAATCCATAGGCATATTTTATTCAAGAAATGAAAACACAATTTTAAAAAAGTCATTTTTTATTATCAAATTTTATTGTTATTCATGTTGAAATGTATGATCATTTGTTGAAATTTTTTGTCGATAATATCCATATTATTGATTACTGTCCATATTCTTAACATTTTATTCCAATGCCTATGAGCACATTCGTCATAAATTCGGCGAAAGTAATTGATTTTGAAAAATACCTGCAAATATCTATAAAGAGCCTAGTGATGGCCGCCATCACATGACTGTTGCATAAATGAAGTTTATTACACATAAGAACCATCCGTTATGACTGTCTGAAAATATCATTTTGATATGATGTGTACATTTTTTCTGAATATTCAAAGGAAACGCTCAAAATTTCTCTTAAGGTTTACAAACACCATTGGTAATGAAAGATAGAAATGCTCAAGATTGCTGGTCACAAAAGGTTACAGCAAAACTGTGCTGTGATCATCAAGTGCCGTCTCCGCAATGAAGGTTGGCTGCAACAGACCTCGAACCTCCTGTTTTAGTGGTTCGCTCTGTTAGACTGTAACTTGTCCATCTTGTGATATTACTCTCCAATTTGTATCTCTGCTTACCTCTTGCTTGCTTCCTTTCAACTTTACCCTCAAGTAAGGCCTGAAGTGATGTGCTGTGGTGCTAGTCCATAACTCGACTTACAGTTAACCGTAAGATTAAAATTCCAACCATATTTCTCATTACACCATACAGATCTAGCTGTAAACACAATGACATCATCCTATGCATTTTAAGCTAGCAGTTTTTAAGTTCTATTTTTAATTGTGAAAATCTCTCGTTTCTTACAAAAGAAATTGTAATGTGGAGATAATACATTAGTGGTCTCATTAATTTGGTATGATACTACTTTTGTACCATCCACAACAAACTGCACTGGATTCTCATGCTCTTTAGATTTTTAGCAGTGTTACATAGTATGCGACTTGGTCCACAGTAACATGCATGGGAACTTTACTTTAAAGTGTCTGATGTTCATGTTCCAAAGAAATTGTATAGCTCTTATATTGATACAATTGATAGTAAATGAATGGTTATCTGTTCTGTGAAATGTTGCTAAGAATTCTTTTTATAATTCCGTGGTATCTCTTGTAGCAGAATAATGATATGCACTAGATTTCCAACATGGTGTAGTCCAGAGAACGGTGATGCTTTCTTTCATCGCTGTATTTGCGCCAATAGCCCAACACATTTGACTGCGCTGGTATTAAATATCTTAAAATGGTATGTAGCAATGATAAGATACTATTTATATATCATTAGCTTTTTTAACCACTGATTTAACGTGAAGCTAGTTATCTCTTTATTTGTATAAAATGTTTTTTTATGCTTTGCAGCTGACATTATTTCCTGTGTTGAGTTTAACAGTGACGGTGACCTCTTGGCCACAGGTGACAAAGGTGGACGAGTTGTTATTTTTCAGAGGGACAAAGCTGTGAGTTAATAAGTATAAAAGGGTACTTTTTAATATGATCATTTGACATGGTTAAAGGTTTTTGTTTTAACATCATAATTACTATATTATATGGGGGTCAGATTGTTTCTGTAAAAACTATGACCTTTGTAGCTAGTTTGTGTGTGTTTAACCAACCTTGTAGTAACGTAACCGTGGCCTGGACTTCTAGTTCAGTATGCAAAGAATAGGGCCGCTGACTTCTTTCCAGGCATGTTGTAAGAGGCTGTTAAAGAAATTTAGATTTATGCAAACTTCTTGTCTCTTCTTCATTCGTTCACTTGAAACATGTCTATATCTGTAATTCTGTCTCCTGAATAAAATTCACTGTCTACTGCATTTCACACAGTGGCCTATAGAGCCCCGACCCCAGCCATTTCCTCTGGCCAATATGTCTCAGCATTTCGTACTCAGAACACTCTTGAAGTATATGTTTGGCACTATGTGCTGCTTATCCACAAGCACACATGGCTGTGTTGCCATTCTTGAACTTTGTGCACATGTGACTGCAAAGTCGGCAGTGTCACGCCCTTGTCTCAATTTCTTACTTTTGTCTTACTATCAAATATTTCCCATGGATGATGAAGAAATGCAGGTCAGTGGACATTCCCATGCATGCTCTGCTCTCCATTTCAACATCCATCCATCCAAGAGTATTCAAATTCCCAGTCAGATGTTGACCATCGGATATTTCCAGAGAGGACACACTGTCTTACCTCTAGTCAATCATCTTCTTCACTCTTCAGTAAATCAATGACTGCTTTATTAGGTTGGCCCTCATTTCAATACTTGTGCTATCTATCAACCACATCATAGACTGCCAGTGAGTCTTCTCTTCATTGCCACTGACCCCTGCATGACAAGGGCCATAATAGTTAATTTGAAGGTAGTTATTTAAATGTTTTGTTTCAAATGTTCTAATGACCATTTCACCAGTTAGAAGAGGTATATCTAGGAACTGTAGTTAGTTGATCATATTTGCTTACATTTTGTTAATACATGTTTCTTTTACACACATTTACCATCTAATTACAGCAATTTCTTGTCACAGCTTTAAAAAGTATGGTTTTTGTTATCTTTTGAAATATTTTTCATGAAAAAGAGCAAGAATGCTGTGCCAAGTCGGGGAGAATACAATGTGTACAGCACATTCCAGTCTCATGAGCCTGAATTTGATTACCTCAAAAGTCTAGAAATTGAGGAAAAGATAAACAAAATAAGGTGGCTTCAACAGACAAATAGAAATCATTTCCTTCTGTCAACAAATGGTGAGTACTAGTATTTATGTCTTTCATTTTATTCACCTAAACTTTCTACGGATTCATTTTCATTCTTACTATATTTTATTCATTCTCAACAACAAAAATACTCTGTGGTGTATTATATTTTTGCTTGAGTGTAAATTGTATACCTGTGTATTATTATCTTGTTAAAGTTTAAGAAGTAATATTAATCAGAACAATTAGTGCTGCCAATAATTATCAAGTGCATGATTTTTGGAAAATTCATGAATAGACTTATTTTCATATCTCCTGTAGATAAAACAGTCAAGCTATGGAAAGTAGCTGAGCGGAACAAACGACCTGAAGGTTACAACCTGAAAGATGAAATGGGTCAGCCTCGCAACAAGTCAACACTCAAGTCACTCCGGGTTCCAGTATTTCAACCTATGGAGCTTATGGTGGAAGCTAGTCCGAAGCGTGTTTTTGCTAATGCCCATACATATCACATAAACTCTATCTCTGTGAACAGTGACCTAGAAACGTATTTATCAGCAGATGACCTACGTATCAATCTCTGGAATTTAGAAATTACAGATCAAAGTTTCAGTATCCTTTTTGACATTTGGAATTGACTATCTCAGATATTTTGCTTTAAGAAAGATTTGTCCATACTTTTACTATCTGTCCATCTATTCGCTAAACCCTTTGTTGTCTGTCATCAGGGGTAAAAGCGTTTTCTGGAGGTGGCCCTCGTGTGTGCTGAGTATATTGTGGAGTGTGTCGCCTCTTTTATTTCGGTGGTCCATCATTTTTGTGGTCTGCCTCTTGTGCTGTCATTGTCCACGTTTGGCATTGGTAACGCAGCTTTGGTATAATAGTTGTTTTGAATTAGTGTTATTTTGGTGTTTAAATCTACATTTTTGTTTCTGAAGATTGGTGCCATTTGTCCTAGGGCTTGGTACGCTTTACTACATCTATTGTGTATTTCTATGCTGCTCCTGCCATCTGTTGTTATATTGCTTCCTAGGTATGTGAATTCTGTCACTTGTTTAAGTCTGTTGTTTCCAATATATATGTTGGTGTTTCTTTCTGTTCTTCCTATCATATTACTTCGGTCTTCTCTATATTTATCTTCATGTTAAAAGTTTGACTTTGTTAAAAGTTTGGTGTAATCTGTCTATTTGTCTTTGTAGCTGCTCTTCTGATGATTCTACTAGTACTTGGTCGTCTGCAAATAGCAATTCGTTTACGCTTTCCTTCAAATTATATTCTTCCATTGTCTTTGCTACTTTGCAGATGTGGTCTATGTATGTTATGAACAATAGGAGGGATAGTACACATCCCTATCTCCTGATTGAATTTGGAAATTATCCGTTGTACCTGTGCTTGCTCTTACTGTGCATTGACTATTGGCGTATATGCTCTGACATAAGCTTATCAGATGTTGGGGGACTCTGTATGCCTCTAGTGTTATCCATAGTTGTGCTCTATTCACTCTGTCAAAAACTCTTTCTCTTGATCACAAAAGCCAGATATAAGCTTTGGTTATGTTCTGTTACTCTTTCTGAAAGTTGTTAAAGGGCGAAGATTGCATCTGTACAGCTTTTGTTTTTTCGAAAGCTCAGTTGCGTGTTGTTGAGCTGTGGTTCTATATATGGGTGCATCCTTCTCTCTAATATCTTGCTAAAGATTTTTCCTATGTGGCTTAAGAGTGATATGCCTGTATACTTTGTGCAGTCTCTCTTACTGCCTATTTTCCTCCTAATGGGAACAATCACAGCTGTATTCCACTCCTGTGGTGTCTTTTGTGTCGTCCATATCACATTGAACAGTCTGTGTAGCCAGTTAATACCTGTCATTGTTAGCATTTTTATTAGTTCTATGGGTATGCCGTCTATTCATGCTTTGTTATTTGGTGCATGTTTAACTGTCTTCAATTTAGGATTTCAGGATGTATGGTTCTAGGTCTTCTATTGTATTTATTGTTGTAATCACTTCTACTTCCTTTAGGTTTAATAGTTGATTAAAGTAATTTTTCTGTGATGTCTTGGGGTGTTTGTAGTGTGTAGCTGTGTTCATCGTTTATTATTTCTGTTGGTTTGAGTGCTTATTTTTTCAATATGTTGTTTCTTCTTTATTGTTTAATATTACTACTAGTAGTCTCCAGAATACTCTTCATTTTACTATGAGCCATTGTGTTCTCAATGACAGTTATACTTTTACTAATCTACTTTATTTTGAAAATTGCTACTTTCTAGTCTGTGATGCCAATTAATGAAACTTTCCTTGTGTGGAAACCCTGCAGCACTTCATTTGTAAAATTACATTTTCTTTTGTGGTGCAACACTAAGTGAAACCAGCATTGCACATCATGTTGAGGGAATCATATTAAACTTCAACCAAACCATGATCCCAGCTGTTCAGGAGTGCCTCAGCTATGTACAGATGATGCAGGGGTGGGGGGGGGTGTGTGGTGAAAAGCAACTCTCCAGGACATGGCAATCCCTTGAGAGAGCTCAGAATCTAGCATGTTAGACCTGCATAACTGGATATCACTCCCCTCTGCAGCAGAGTGCATAGCTGACTTCTGCACTCATTCCTGACTCACCCAGGAAAACAGCTTGTTTGGTATCCCAAACTAAGAAACTGAATTTTGCTGTTGTTCAAAATTTATCAACCTAATTAAATGATGCTGAAAACCAGTAACCAACATATGCACCTCAAAGTGTAAAAATGTATATTTCTTGGTTTTAGCATGTCATCATTTAACATGATCTCCTTAACATTGATAAAGATATTGTTGATATAAAGCCAGCCAACATGGAGGAGCTGACTGAAGTAATAACAGCTGCTGAATTTCATCCAAAGGAATGCAACATGTTTGTGTACAGCAGTAGTAAGGGAAGTATTCGACTTTGTGACATGAGAGGTCAGGCACTATGTGACAAGCATGCCAAAAGTAAGTATGTTGTCATGTGACGTATTCCTTCCAGAACGTTGTCTTCCCAATGAACTCTCTGAACCTCTCTCTGTCTTGGGCGATGTGGCTTGCATTTTCTAGCGATGTATTCATGTTATCTTTAATGTCGTTAGTCCATCGTTTTCTTGGTCTGCCCCTTCTCCTCTTCCCAGGTACTCTTTCCTCCATTATTTGTCTTTCTAAACAGTTGTCTCTTTATATGACCAAACAGGCGTAGTTTTCTTTTTGTTATTGTGTTTAGTAACCAACACTCTGGAATATTCAGTGTGTTTATAATATCTGAGTTTCTGATTTTATCCTTCCATGATATTCTAAGTATCTTCCTGTAGCATTTCAGCTCGAAGGCGTTGATCCTCTTTGCCGCTGTTTTACTTGGAGTCCATGTTTCACAGCCGTATGTTGCAACCAGAAAAATAAAAGTTCGTAACATTAGCACTTTCGTTTCTATTTTGTTGTTTTTCCATATGTTTTTCAGCCGTGTTATTTTGTAATATGCCATTGCCAATCTCTTCCTTATTTCTGCCATGCAGTCTCCTGCACCGTTGATGTTTGCTCCTAAGTATTCTTATTTATCCACACATTCTATCTCGGTATTGTCTATTCTGATTTTTGGTTTTTGTGTTGTTATATCTGTTGACATGATTTTTGTTTTCTGAAAGTAAGTATATGGACAATTATATCCCCTTACGGTTAAATATAGCAACTATTCTTTTAATCTCGCCTCATTGCGACTTTCATTGGTACTTGCTAGCGGCTTCTAGGATTTACATGCTACATGACCGTTCATATTCTATTTAGGTTCCGTGTTAAGAACTAGTTTTCTTAGTTCATGTTTGATCATAGGCAGTAACTATAACTATCCAAAGATTTCTATTCTGGGCTCGATTTCTCTGATCTGTTCTTATATTAGTCTCAATTATTGTGTCATAAAATTAATGTGGTTAAACATATACAAGTGCTGTGCTGTTCAATGTGTTCCTGGACTAATTTTCCTCCCTGAAAAACAGTTATGCTTACGGACTAGTTGGTATTTCCTTCAAAGTAGTCCCCTTGGAATTGTATACTCTTATTTCAATGCTTTTTCTGCTGAAGATTGTACCCTGGTATGCACTTTTTGGAATAGCCTTAATTTTTCTCATTGCATTGTCTTGAATCTCAATGCCTTCAAATGACTATTGTTCTCTTAACCCTTTCCACCCTGGCTATTATAGATATCCAAGTAGGCCAATGCATCTTCTTTCCTATCATAACTAATGCAGTACAGATAAATACATAGGTGCTACCATCTTGATGGATTGTAGACTCAAAAGACTAGAGAAACTAATCTGAATAAATATGCATGATAAAAATGGTTGTGCTGGGTCAAAATGTGCACATCATTACAGTTTGCTATGTAAACTAGATACTTTTTTCTACCATGCGCCACCCAAGTTTTTTTCTGAAATACTGATGCCTCCTTATGTAACATAAATATTTTTTTATATTCCGAAATATAATTATTCCTAGATTACAACTTGTGTGTATTTCTCCTTTATTTCCCCCCCCCCCCCCCAACAATCAGATGTTGGGCCCCTCTGCCCAACATTGGGAAACACTGCTCTAGTATATTGTTATACTAGAGTAAAGAATACAATTTCACAAGCTTCTTGCAATTAGGTTAAGGTGATTACATGAACCTTTTTTCGTATGAAAAGATATTACATTTGATTATATTTGACTTTGTACATAATACAGTGGAATCCCTCTATTGTACGCCCTTTTATAACAAATTTCCCTATATAACAACACTTAAAAATAAGGAATTATATTCATTCTTTATTGTTTGTACTGTATATAACGAATTTCTGTTATTACATACATATTTTGTCAGTCCGGACCAAAATGTTATAACCAGATTCCACTGTATATAGACTTAAATAGTTGTAAATTACTTAAGGTAAATGTGTATTTTTTTATGAACATTGCAATTGTGTTTGTCAGTCATATAATGCAGTACAATTTGTTTCATGTACTGTAAATCAGATTTATTTTTTTCTTTAAGTGTTTGAAGAACCTGAGGATCCAACAAACAGAAGTTTCTTCTCAGAAATCATATCCAGTATATCAGATGTCCAAATTTAGCCACAGTGGTCGTTATATGACAACTAGGGACTATTTGTCTGTGAAAGTGTGGGACTTGAATATGGAGACTAAACCTGTTGAAACATACCAGGTGCATGAATACCTCAGAAATAAATTGTGTTCTCTCTATGAGAATGATTGTATATTTGACAAGTTTGAATGCTCATGGAGTGGCGATGACAAGTAAGTAGTCAGTAACTGATCAGATCTTAAAAAATATATGCAAAATAAGTGGTAAGTTTCTGTTGCAGAAAGTTCCTTGTTCAGGTATTGCAACATTGATAGAAATTCATTGCTTAAAAATCCTGATGTATTACGTGCATAAGAATTATTCTAACAGCTTTCATATCATGTCTCTGTAATTGTATGCAATTGCAGAGGACATAGGACACAATAGTGGTGAATCTGCAGTATAATTTGTGTGCCCACGTGAATCAATTTCCTGTTACAGACAATTGGATTTTCCTTAAACTGTTGGATAATTCTGTTATTAAGCTTTTTATACAAAGTGCTCATTATTACTACAGCAGTCACATGTTGGGTCAAATAAATGGATGCACAAATAAATGACTGCACAAACATCATTTTCTGGACTACATCCTGCTGGTTGTTGTCGGTGTCTAAATGCTGAGTAATGCTACTCTTGTCAGCACAATGCCATTTTTTAAAAAGTGCCATGTCTTCTGAAGTTGTCTTAGTGATTCATACATTAAGTTAGTGACTGTTAAGGGTGTCTGTAGAAGTTTTTTCCTTGCAGTTGAAAGGTAAGGGCAGTCATTGTGTTCCACGATCTCATTGGGATGAGAGCAGTGTCTACAAGTGGGTAGTTGCTGGGGTTTGATAAGGTTTATATGGCTATTGGTCCTTGCATGTCCTGTTCGAAACTGAAAGATAAGGGATTGGTTTCTCCTGCAGTTTGTTTATGCTGCCACTGTCCTTTGACCATGTCATTTCATGAAAAGCTTTTTGACCAGTGAGCCCATCTGTTCAGCCAGATTTCCCATGTGTTTTTTCTGAGAAACTGTTTTGACTGTTCCCATACTTCAAGGTCTTTGCTTTTGTTGTTTTGAGGCACCTCTTTTTGCAAGTCTGTCTGCTACTTCGTTTCCTGCTATATCGCTATGTCCAGGGATCCATTGCATTATCACACTGATTGAATATGCAAAGATAAAACTGTGATACTCTTGCTATGTGTAGAATATCTTGATTTTCATATGGGGTATGTTTAAGTGCTTCCATAACTGACATAGTCACAAATTGACTGATGGTTTTTGTTCCACAAGATCAAACTGTTGGTGTATTAACTTAATGGCCTCACTCTCTGCGTCATAATTTAAGCAGTTTTCACCATAAGAGTTGCAGACAGATCCATCAAAATATCATATATGGATGCTATATCCTGCAAAACAGGTGGCAGTGAAAGTCGATCTATCAGTGTAGGCCTCGATTGCTGTTGATTGGTAGCTATTTGTTTCAAGGGCACATCCTCAGGGTTGTTGGTAGTGTTCCCTTATTGACTGTTTTATCTATTTTGTTTGGACGGTTGGTGCAAGTTCCCCCAAGGGGGTGGTCCGAGGTATTTGTTTTCTAGTTCTCTCTTGCGGTAGAGGGCGTTTTTTTTTCCCTCTCCGGACATATCCAGTAGACAATTATTTTAGTCTTTTTGTTTGTTTCCAAGTGTCATTAAATTATTTTTTTTTGATGGTCATTCTTTTCTCTCTTGTACCTTTCTACCACTTTGGTCAGTGCTCCATCCTGCTGGAAATCTAGTGACAATTGCCCTGCTGCAAGAGAGATCCAACAAAAGTTTACAAACGAATGATGAAAACAAATTCTCATTAAAATGAGAAATGCTGCTGAATATATATATGCAAGGTACAACTTTAAGCTAGACGCCTTCGAGTGATGACCAGCTAATAAAATAAGACTCACACCAAAAGGATATAGTAAACATCAGTAATTTGAGACTATCTCCATTGCTAAAGTGAATTTTCTCTCTTGGCTGTTCTCACAACATTAAAAAGTGATCACTAACCCTGCATTGTTCTCCTTGTCAAGAAAAGTACATAGGAAATTCAAATCTTGAGTTTTGTTATGTCACATTAACGATACAATGTGTTATGCTTGTTACTACAGAATGTCTGAAATGGTTAGAATCCATTTGTGAAAAAAGGTTACAAAGTAATGGCAGATGGAGAGAAATTTGATGACAGACACAAAGCCACTGATTTAAAAAAAATTTGCCAGTTTCCGTGGTACAGATATGGTAATACAGTACAGCCCTTTCTCAATTTATGTGACTCTTCCAGCATTCTTACATTGGAGGCAGAAAATGGACTAATTCTTTCATCAGTATTTAGCTCAGATGGACAAAAGATGGTAACTGACTCAATGAGAATTGGAAAAGTTCTTTGTGCTATTGCCATGAGCAGACTTGAAAACTATTCTAGGCTGCTTCTCAGCATCTAACCTATCATTACTATTCACTATATATATATATATATATATATATATATATATATATATATATATATATATATACACACACACACACATATATACACAAGATATAATATATACACAAGATATAATTACCAGAGAAGTAATTTGAAAACAATTCTAAAAGATATTTATTCCCCTATTATATCAAATGGTTATGTCCATAGTTGATTACTGACTAGATATTATCACATTCTCAATTCTTCGTCTTCAGCATTCATTCTCAGATTCCCACTGGGTCTCTTGTAGCAGGACAATGGTCCTATTAGATTTCCAACAGGATGTAAAGTCCAGAGAATGAAGATGCGTTGTCTCTGTTTTGTATCAATGGCCCAACACATTCATCTTTGGCGGTACATTATCAATTAAGCATTTGTTCAGAATAATGTATTTATATAATAGTCTTTGGTCCAACAAGTTATGCCTTAATGGGGAAAATTAGTTATTTATTTAAACCTTTGTCGCTACTACCTGTAAGGTTTTGTGAGTGAAAGGTACAGAATGCTCAGATGGTCACAGTACCACATTCAATCTTTCTTATTGACAGTTGTACTTCAGGACTTCAGAAAGCATTGTCAATCTACTGTATGTAAATATTGCTTAGAAAATCACTGCAGTCAAATGCTGCACCAATTCTCTGTCATGAATGAATGCTACCAACTCAACACTACTACATTCCTGTTATTCCAACTCTAAAATTAAATATGCTTGCTGATGTAGACAAGAGATGCACAATGCTTTAGTACATTTCTTCTTCTGCGTTCATTCTCAAGCTCCCTCTGGATCTCTCTTGTAGCAGGACAACGGTCTTACTAGATTTCCAGCAAGATGTTGTCCAGGAAATGTAAATGCATTGTCATAGTTTCATACTGAGAAAAGTTGTATGCAATAACCGAAATTTGTTATATGTAATACATTAAAAAATAAATTGATTAGGGATTTTGAAAATTGAATTTGTAAATTTGTTATAAATGGGATTTTACTGTAAGTGCAAGAGAATAAAGTGTAAAAATGTTGTGGTCCAGACTAAACAATGAGAATATTGAATTCTGGTTGAGACATCAGACTTTCATACTGTTATCATTACTTAGTGAGCAACAGGGGTTACATACTCATCAGATGCTGAAAGAGATTACATATAGGTCTAACCAAAGTGCAAAACTGTTACTTGAATACACAGTGGAAAAAACACCTTAAAATTAAGTAGTTTCTGATGTGTTTGCGTTTTGGCGAGGAATTTTGTTGTTTCTCTAGCTAGTATTGCTTAGTTACCATTTATTATGAATTTCAACATAGTAACAAGATAACTATGGTCCTTAATCTGTAGAAACCCAGAGAAAAATTATCGGCCCTTAATCTGTAGAAACCCAGAGAAAAGTTCTGCAACTCCCTCGGGAACCCACCTTTTTCTTATGATTTCATGTTTTTTGGAAGTTTTTTTTTATATATTGATTTCAACTTCAGAGATAATAGAGAAACATGAATGCTGGATATGGTGGTGTTTGTGTGTGTCAGTGTTATGGGGACAACCAACATGAATAGTGATAACAAAAACATATGCACATAAAGGACTTACTGGTATAGAGTTAATCTATATCTGTAACGTAAATAATAATGTATATCTATCATCAACTATTCAATCATATATATACTATAATATAATACACTGAAGCCTTCAAAATCATCTGAAATCAGTATTCATGAAGAATTAACAAACAATGGCGTCACTGATGTTGGGTCCATATAGTATGGCTTGAAAATGCGAAGAGGTTGAATAAATTATGCAAGGGTATTTATATTTCTGCGAAAAATTCAGGGACAGCCGCTCTTAAATTGATATAAAAACATGATGGGAGATTGTTGTCCATGGCTACAAAGATCTACGTCAGTGGTAACATTTGTCATCAGGTGTCTAAGGAAAGAGTATGTATGTCGAAAAATGTCATCAGGCTGCTACCGGGTTAAGAAGGACCTGATATATATATATATTAAATAGCAAATTCAATGCATATCTCCACCCTTTCAAAATTTCATTCCCGTTCTTTTCTCATATTTCTACTTAGCAGGATGTAATCAGAACTATGGATTGAATCATGGTTTAGAGCTTGACTGCAATAACATAACTTTTTACCTGAACTCAACATGACCTTTTTTGGTATTTGAATTCATTATATTATTATGGTTTACAGCTTGACCTTTGTGCCCAACTTCATAATCTCATCATGAAAATTTTAGGCATCTGGTTGCTTTTCTTCAGAATCTCTGCATGGTGACTATCCTTTGCTGATGTGTTATAAAATCAGAGGTAGTAAACAATGTAGGGAATTACTTAGACACAGAAAACATGTACTTTTATTTTAAACAAGAGTATCTCACAAATTGAGATCAACAGGATTATTTTGTTATTGTTACTGCTGCAATGATCAATGTAAATTTTTTTCTTACTGCTGGTTCCCCCCCCCCCCCAAAGATTAAATGATATTTTATTTGTTATGTTTTCCAATGTACTCAAGTTATGAAGTAATGTTGATTTCTCTTTCACAGACACATAATGACAGGCTCCTATATGTAATGATATGTAATGTTGATTTCTCTTTCACAGACACATGACAGGCTACTATATGTAATGATATGTAATGTTGATTTCTCTTTCACAGACACATAATGACAGGCTCCTATAACAACTTCTTTAGAATGTTTGAGAGAGATAATAAAAGAGACTGTACACTTGAGGCATGTCGAGAAATCACAAAACCAAGAACTGTTCTCAAGCCTAGAAAAGTGTCTTCAGGAGGCAAACGAAAGAAAGATGAAATTAGTGTTGATTGTTTAGACTTCAATAAGAAAATCCTTCATACAGCCTGGCACCCATTGGAAAACATTGTTGCAATAGCTGCAACTAACAATTTATATGTGTTTTCTAGTAAGGATTAACAAAAGTCCTATATAGATATTTGTACTCATCAGTCACTCGCACGCTGGATACACTTAGTAGTCTCACGCACGTGAAACAGGGCAGTTGAAGTCATATTACCTACTTGTCCCAGCACTGGATGACTGTTCAGTTACAGATCCTGACCTTGTTGCTACTTCCAGTTGTGGCAACCAACACAGCCTTTTCTGTAAGGATTCAGGGCAGATACAAGTTAATAAACTCAGACAAGTACCCAAATGTCTGTGCAGTTTTGTTATAGACTTTAGATTCCATGAAGTGAGTTGAATTTTAAGGATATAGGATAACACATTCATTGCATTCCTGTCTGATGGTGATGTTTACGCTGGTGTGTATTGCTAAGTTGGTCTGCATGTGATTGCTACCATTTGTTTATATCAACATTGTTAGCCAGATAAACAGTCAAACTTATTGTGATATAACCCTTGGTATGAGCTAATCTGAGTATATCATCAAACCTATATTGTGTGCTTTTATTGGTCAATTCTGGCAGATAAACTAGTTGAGACAATTGTTACTGTTGACATGTCTTGTTCACTATAATAATAACATAATCCTTTTTGACAAATAAAACACGCATGAAGCAATCTCAGTTCTTAAATCATGTCATATTTCTCAAAGTAGTCAATATCAAAAGTCTTGATCAAATAATTTAAGAAATTTAACATCATGTGTCTATTCTTGAAATGTTCATACAGATGTCTGGTATCATGTTGTGGCAACACGACATGTCTGTAGTCATAATGAACAGTAGAAGATATATAATGACTTCATCAGACATGAACTATGTAGTTTTATCTTCTAGTCTTTTTTCAGTAACCAGCTATGCCCATTTCCAGGGTTGATGACCATGTTATGTCTTTTGAAACATTACTTTATTTGTATGCATGTCTGCCTCACTTTTGGTGATGAAGATGATTGTTATTGTCTTTTATACGTTACATCATTTTAATTCTCTGTAGGTTCACATGATGTAAATTTGGTGGATATTATCACAGGCCCAAAAGGGCAGCAAGGATTAGCAAAACTGTGCCCTGCCGTAAGAGGCAACTAAATAGATTTTGGAATAGGTTGACTGTCCCATAGAGTAAGTGATCCTGAAGTTGTATGTGTCGGGCCGAAAGGTGCAAATATCACAGACAAGCTGTAAACCATGACAACACATTCTGTTCTTTCGACTGCATCCTGCTAATCTGTAGGAGTTTTGAGAACAATGCAGATGTCATAGTTTAGTGACCAGAAGCAATAGTACACTATCAAAAGTATTAAGTCAACACTAAAGATAATTTGTGTGAAAGAGAGAGTGTATGGTCTTGTTTGATCAATTGTAACAAAGTGTTTAGTTTACTATGGCATTAAAATTACACCTTGTACCTAAGATGGATGACTTTAGTGTCATTTATTTTGAGAAAATGTGTTTGTTTTGTGTGATTAGGATAAACAGCTAATTTCTGATATATTGTTATTGTGTTATAATACCCTATACCTTACCAAACATATGTTGAAATGTAAGGTGTGTTTATGACATATATGTTTATTATTTTAATGTTGGATCTATGTCATTGTTGTCTCTACTTCCTCCATCCTCCCACGGTTATTTGTTGTATTTTGCACTAGTTTGTAGATTTACTTTTGTCTCTAGTATATAAACAGTAAGTGGATGGCTATCTGTTGGGGTGAAAGTATTTGCTCAACAAATTCACGACTGGATTGTTGTGCTGATTGGCTTGTGTGAGTGCCTTGAACTGTTAATTTCTTTTAGCATAATTTTATGCCCTTTTTACATGTTTGGAAAAATAATTGGTTTGGCAAATTCTTATATCTTCATTGATGATGATGAAGTAATCACAGTACCTATGAGCAGGTGGTTTTGATAGCCCATAGCTTTTCTGAAGTACATGTCCTCCACATTTTTCCTGTAAATCTGTAGATTGTAATGCTGATGAAGTAAGTTCTGTTGAATGTCACTCAGTCGTGGACATTGGATCAAGCAGAAGGTGGACATTGTCTGCAGTTTGGTTTATGTAATGGATTTATATGCTCCGTTGATAGTATACACCATATTGTTGAACTGATGTCCAGTGTTCACTTAATGTTATACAAAATACTAGCATTTATTGGGCTCTTTTTAATTGTCATGCTTGACCTATGTGAGTGAAATTTCTAGTTGTAACAAATGTTTGCTGCATAACTACTTATTTCTTTGTATGTCTGATCTGTCTGTTAATAGACCTTTTCTTCATTGATAAAGACCTGTATCTATATGAAAAGTCCAGCAGGAAAAGCTGTTTCTATCTCAAGCAGCATACATTCTGTACTGTAAGATGAAATGTAGGACTCTTTTAAAAATGTTTTGTACTTTTATAAAGTGCTGTTTAAGATAAGTATAAAAAAATAAATTTCGTACCTCAACTAAGTGCACCTGTTTTGTGTCTTATTCATCACTGATTTTCTTAACCTGCATTAAAATTACCCAATTTCTCCCTACTACTGGATTCTTTTTTGACAATTTGGGTTTTTTTTTGTGGGTAGGTGTTTGGAAAGCGCAATAACTTGTTTTCTAGAAATTTTTGTATATATATTTTTATGGAAATAGAAATGAATACTGAATCTAATGATGTAAGTTTTGTTGGTGTATGTATGATATGTTTGAACATAGGGGGGGGGGGAAGAGATTAGAAACTTTTGTTGCTAACGCTCCAATACTTTTTGGATGTGGGCATCCCTGATAAAATTCTTCTACATATCTAGGCGAATTGTATTTATGTTGTTTCATAACCAAACTAATATTATCACCTATAAAACATGTTGATGCCACTAACCTTGTCGCATGTGTAGTGTCTGTAGTCCATGACGTCAATATGTTTGGCCTATACTTGTCCTGTGTTATTTCATAACGAAACCAACGTTACTGTATCGACTTTGAAAAACAAATGTAATTCCCAAGAATGACTCAGAATCACAATCCATAATGATTTATGGATCATTACGCCAACAGGGACAGATAACTAGAAATTTTAAATTACAACTAATATATTCTCTCTTCCAAGCAAAATGCAGGAAAAGGAAGTATAATATAATAGCTAACTAGGGTTTGTGGATTCCAGTCACGTGAGCCTAAACACCTTGCAGTTCCAAGTCAATAAATGAGCGCATAGTAACAGGTGGCATGTACCGCCAACAGGTTACCCATACAGGTTAAACTAAGTTTAATACTTTTTAGAGCACGGGCTCTCAATCTTTTCAGACTGCGAGCAACGCCCATGTGTAATACTGAGTTTGCAAGCACCGTAACATATAGAATGGAATCCCATTATAACAATTTGATCCAGACTGACAAAATATGTATGTAATAACAGAAATTTGCTATATACAGTACAAACAATATAGAATAAATATAACTGAGGATTTTAAAACGGGAATATAGGAAATATGTTATAAAAGATTGCACTATAGAGGGATTCCCCTGTAATAGGATGAAAGTGAAAAAGTAAATGTGGAACTGATAATGTAATTATCTTCATTGCACCATACACACCCCCTCTGTTCCTTTCCCCTATATTCGTGAATAGTAACACTACTTATTATGGTTCGTACAACAGTTTGAATTGTTAGTGCTCGCGAGCACTTTTTAGCACGTCATTAACGAGTGCAGCAGGTTGAGAATGCTTGTTCTAAAGAATAACAGAATATAAGAGAATAACAGACATCTAATGTGATGACATTGTGTGTTTGTATCTTGAATATTCACTTCCTCTAAATGAGGACCTGAACTTCTGTATTTTTTGGTGTTGCATTTATTTAATCTCAGATGGTGACCAGGTCCCAAGTCATTATTTCTCCACCTACATTCTGATTCTCTATTATCATTACTGCAGGAGTACCATTGTATATTATGGCTAATGTACAGCTTTCCCCATGTTGTGTTGTACTATGAATAATCTTATCCACCTCCGCTAGAGACCAGAATGATTACACCTCATGGTAATATCATAGCCAAGATAATATTCAGTGTTAATGTATCATTTACATGTCTATTGGTTTTGCTGATTTCTTCTGGATTCTAGGTATTTGATTAATTGTTAGATATAATCACATCTTAAGATATTGTGCATGGGTTTCAGTTGTCACAGCATCACAAACTGGTTTCACTATTGGAATGCATGCTAGTAATATTATATTTCATCTAGGCACACATGATTTGTACATTTTAACCATGAAAATTGTATTCAGATATACTATTGTCGATTCACTGTCTGGAGTCTGGTAGTCTTATTATCTTCTTTACCAAGATAACTTTATTCGATAACTCTTGGGTATGAGAAATGATGCTTGACAGAAAGACAATTTATGTATATTACAGCAAACTCTAACATTGAGGTAATGCATGTCAGCATTCCACCCACATTGTCAGTATCTATAGCTGTCAATAGATACAAATCTATAGCTGTCTTATGAAAGAATCATGTGCCCAGCTCATAGTTTGGAGAATTATATATATATAATTCTGAATCATCACAGTTTGCACCAATGTAAGTGCATATACAGTATGACAACACTAAATTTCAGATTATTTTATATGATGATAATAAACAAGTTCACAGCTTGGCAAATTTTCTTTGTATAGAAGTAAAACTGTTCTGAAAGTTTTATTTTAAATACAAAGAAATATTGCATACTTGTTTTGTTGTTTTTATTTTATAACTAAATTACTGATGTATGTATGTATATCCTGATTACCAGAATTCATGTTTGTATCCTATGTTCACATTACAAAGGTCAGGTTATGGTTTTATTTATATTGATGCCATGGATTGTTCACATCTTCTGTGGGCATTGCTAAGAGAAACTTTGAACTGGCACAATTTAGAGCAATGACAATCACAAGCAATACAACTATATGTGTGAGTAGCCAGCACAGGTAGACTGAAAAGTTATTTTGAGTGAATGTTTGGTAAAAAAAAAAATATGTGGATTGGTAAATATCTCAAGGCAGATGTTAGGTTGATTTCTTCCATCGAGTTTGAAGAATTTTTGTTCACTATTCTTGGAGCTTCCCTAGAGCTGTTGAAATTCTTATTAGTTTCTTAAGACTGTTCATATTTCATCTGTCACACGGTAGCATTCAATTAAAATCTTCCAGTTTTTGCTTGATATTAAAGAGATGAGTCTATATGTCTGGATGAACATAATCCTTGATTGCTGGAGATATTATCTTGTCAACATTAAGTGTTTTTTTTAAATATGGAGTTACCATTTATTTTTTCATGGAAAGGTACTGTCAGATGTTTAATTCTAGAGCTCTTATTTAGATTTTTTCCTTTAAGATATATATTTTTAGTGGCTTCACACAATGTGTCTATCATTTTGTTCTATTATATTAGTTATTACTATACCCTTAGTTTCCCAAGAATTCTTGTAATTTCCCTTTTAGTGGATTCATTCTCTTTTAGTTATTAGATATCACTGAAGGAAAATGGGTGCTTTTTTTAGGTGAATGCTCTTGCTGTTGCCACACGTTGTGCTAGGTAACTCACAAAGTTTACTTCACAGAAACATAATATATGGTCTTAGTTCTACTTGAAACCACATCTTCTTAATGACCACACCTCTCAACTACCTGCTTCTCAAACTTGAAACATGACCCTAAGTTCTAATTGATAGTGAAGAATTTCAGTTGTTTGCTTGTTTGCTAGTAATGAATATTACATGAAGGCTGATAATATATTCTTTAGTTTCTTGATAGTCAAACCCCACTCTCAGGATTAACTAACCATCTGCTCAAAATGAAAGAATTCTATGTTCAAACCTATAATTCATTGCTATATCTACTGTATATTACAGTGTCACACATTCTTTAGATCTTTTTGCACTACTGGAGTTGGAGGGTGGCTTCTTACATAAAGATAATAATTTTGAAAAAGTGTGACACAAAAATATTGAAATATGGCTGATTTAGACACTGTTCATGTCTACATAAAAATCGCTAAACCTATAAAACTAATGAATATCTGAATTTCAACAATATTTAAACAATTGATCCTGTCATGGAAATATCAGAATTGCAGATTCATTGACACGCTTCTCAAAGATTACAGTGTTCACTTCTGTTACATTACTGATTTGGCACTTTTTGAAGATTGGACAGTAATTTCTGATAGAATTTCCAGTTGATCTTCTTTCACCCTAACATAATATGATGATGTTAATATCTAGTTTTGCTTTTTTTTTTAAAATCCAAAATTCTGTAAGTTTAATAAGTACCATGTCTTGGATAATAGATACCTAAATATTTAATGCTTTTGTGGACATTATTAATTTTTTTCCCTTTTAAAAAGTGCCTCATTGTATTCTTTAGGAAATGTAGGAAACTGTTAAAGACATGTCTATTAATTATCAGTAGAGATTATGTCCCATGAAACTGCATACAAATAAATAGGTATTTGTTCTTATCTATGACCAATTGTTGTTTACTGTCAGCACCCACCTAACCAATCTCTACATAAACCTATATTTCTCTGCACATAAATCACCTTCCTAATCTCTCATTTCATTACGTCTCCTTTTTCTCTCACTCAATACTTCAGCTTTCTAATCTCTCCATCAATCATCTTCCTAATTTCTCCTTAACTTTTGTCTGAATTTTTGGACAGCGGCATGATTTAGCTAAAAGATTGTTTTACAACATGATTTAACTGAAGATGAAGTTTTATCTGTAGAAGGTCATATAAAGTAACAGAAGAAAGGGAATTGAATGTGAATGCATACACAATATACAAATTATAACAATCGAAACAATAAAAATTACATCACAGACAGGGATGTTAGATAAACAAAATGTTTTGACATGTAATTTGCTATGCTCGTCAACTTTAATTTTACTTATGAAGTGTTGCTATCAAATTCGTACTGAGGCAGATGACTGTCCTTTTACTGATTATAATTTTTTTAATTTTAAGTAAATCGTTCAACTTCCTAGTGTTTTGTCATATTTTGTGTGTCGTGTCAAATCTGAACAAAATATTGCGAATCTTTATAAAATATTCTCCAGTATTAGATTTCGAAAATTAGTAGAGCTGAAAATTAATATTTATGTCGTATGATGTCTTTACGTATGATGTGTTATTTTTCCTATTGTTTGGTATATGCCCTAAAACATGCTTTTGGGATGTGAGATTCATCTACACACTTTACACATTAGTAACTGCTGCATTTTTTTCAGCTTTGGTTTTCTGCACTGTACATGCTGCTTGTCTGAACCATCATAATCAATCAGCATGTGGTTACGTATGTGGGTCTCACCAATGGCTCAATAGACAAACCAACCATGCAGCAGAAAACCTTAGTAGATGACATGCCTTTATATTGAGGTTATCTTCTTATAGAAGCTTCATGCACGTCATCTGAACAATTCCGTAGTCGTAAACTTCAATAACAGTTACCATGTTGTTCCGACAGGCCGACGTTGTGCTTGAACTAGTTAGGGCATGGCGTGGGTGGGCGGAACAACAAAGAAACGTGTTGCAAGGGCCAGAGTTGTGCCCTGATTAAATCAAAACACCATCGAGTCGGATGGCTGCTGGAACAGAGGGCGGTGCACTTATAGGAACGCCCCATGTAACGCCAGTTTCTAATCAAGAATCAACTAAATATACAGTGCAAATATTTTATCCTTTTAGATACTAATGGCTTTTTTTCTCCTCTGCATAAATACCGGGTATTTATATCGTTAGCTACCAACCAGACTAAAAAATATAATGGAATCCCGTTCATAACAGCTTGGTCCGGACCAACAAAACATGTACATAATAACAAATTCACAATATACAGTACAAACAATATAGAATAAATATAATTGGGGAATTTGAAAAGTATTGTTATATAGAGAAATATGTTATAAAAAAATATGCTGAGGGATTCCACTGTATCAATTGTCAGAAGTGTAAAACAAAAAACAGCAGTACAGTGGTAATGAATTTTCATTCAGTGGTGCTTGGATATCGGATACAGTTGATTTAAACATAGATGACGCAATAGAAAAAAATTGTGTACTCAACTTATTTCTCTCAATATTACCATTAGGCCTATTGTCTGTATAACATAGTGCAAGAGTATCATTGCAGTCACTATCTGATTCTTCATAAACAGCAGTAGTGGGAACAGCTCTATATTTTTGCAGCTGTTATTTTTCCCTTACGATTATTATGTCTCTATCTTTTCCGAATTTTAATTTTAGGTTGGTATTCTCTGCCATCAAAATCGAAAACACTATTTTCAGACTTATCCCTTGAATTAATATCGTCAGCTCAAAAAATAGTAAACTCTGATTTTTGCTAATTTTTTTATTTCTCTTATCAGTTATAAAAAATCCATTTTGCTAACTTCAAAAAAAAAAAAACCTACCCTGACCAAACAAATTTTAATGAAAATGTTACTGGAGTCTGATAATATTGTACTGCAAGTGTTTTGTTTTATATACCAAACTTCTACATTTTAAGCAGTTGAATTCATTTACAGTAGAAATTAAACATTAGATTGTCTATTTGTAACAACAATATATAATTTTTGCAGTGTGTTATTCATGTCATTTTTACGTCTACATAGAGTTATATATCACCATTCTAATCTTTCCTTAGCATTCATAAAAAAAACCGCTGACTTGCTCTTTAGACATGTCAAACTGCGAATGAGAAGATGTTACCTTATATTACCTGTTCTATTCTTTTATCACCTTCCTAGATCATTAGCCAACTAAATCCCTCATAACATTAACTCCTCTTTCTGAGTCTTCATCCCACTACACATTCCCCCCATGAAACCCACACCACTGTTTGTGCTGTTATCTGTGCAGGTTACTGTAAACTTTATTGAATACTACCCGTTTTGATATGTTCAATGATTAAAGATATATTTTTGAAATGTTCAGATACTCTTTTTGTCATATTTGTTTGAGTGCATCATTCATTCTAGTTATTTTATCTCAGCAGGTCAGTTTTTAAGAAAATGTTCAAGTTAGTAACTTCTAGTGCAGAGTTTCTCAAACTGGATTCCACTAAAACCTAGGGTTCAGCAAAAGGAAGAGAGATTCCATGAGAAATGTAAACGAACAGCTAACTATATGTATAAGTTATTCTGTCTACTTTCATATTATTTAACCTTCACCACACTTTGGTTAAGCGTGATCGACAAAAAAAAGATGGTTACTGTTATCGGGTGCACTCACTCAATGAGACATCGTGCGAAATAGGCCTACCACAGCCTGTATATAGTTCGGGATATGCGCAATCGACGCCGGTACATTCCCACATCCTACATGATCGTTGTAAAGATGGAAGTTACACGTATAGCAATTAATCTGACCACATCTGTACACTGGTATGATGGTTGATTGGTTTTATAGACCTTTCTTTCATCATATTTTGAATAAAATAACATTGAATCGTGGCTTGAATCATGAATTATTTAGTTATTTAGTTTCACAGCAGTGAATATACAGAATGTCGTGTTGGTTTGGGGACTTGTAGATGTTTGATATCGAATATGTTGAAGTGGCATCAAAAATGACGTGGCCTAAGCTCAAAGAACTATTTTACTGCAAATCTACATGTTTTATACAGTTCCCCCGGCAATATTTTCATAATTTCGCAATGAAAGAACATAAATACAACAGATTTGCTTGTGATTTAGTGTACAGTGTTGCCAAGGAATTCGATAAGTAAGGTAAGTAATTTTTTTCCTCTTTATTTGTTATAAAATATGTTTTTTTGTGAAAAACGTCTTTACAACTTTCTCATACGTCTGGTATCACACACACACATACATAAATTACACCAATATATGCAGAATTCAATTCTTTATTTATATGTGCAAATATTATTTAAATATCTTTAGCAACCAAAAAATTATCACATTTTCAAAACAGTCACCATCAATAACGCACATTTTCAAAAAAGAATCCAGTGGCAGGGAGACGTTTCGTTTTTTTGTAATCTGGCTTGCTAAAGGTTAAGTAAACACGACATACTGAGCATGTTTTGGGTATTATAATAACAGTTTCAAATTGTTACATCATTTAGGTATAATAAGTATAATTTGATCCAGATTAAATTTCCAGTGCAACTAGAAATATTTTGTAAATCATCAACGGTTCCTAGGTTGACCCAGCCTACAGAAATGGGTATGAGATCTTCTGGGGAAAGTAGAGGCGGCAGGCTTGATGCTGACAACATCATCTCTAGATATGCCATTGGTCAATGAAAAATATGGACTTAAAACTGCATTCACCAATACACCTCAATGAAGGGAAAAACTACCTTTCTCAATATGTATTTTATATACACACACACACCGGTATGTGTGTATTTATATATAGGGGTTCAGCTAGCACACAGCAATTTAGAAACTGTTAACATGGGCATAACAAATATGTTGTTTATACTGATTAATTTGCTTAACATAGACACCAGGACTAAAACATAGCAACAAATGTAAATGATTATAACAGACGAGTAAAAATGAAAGAAAAACTTCAGTTCAGTAAAACTGTCTGCTATGTGGTAAATAAAATTTTTTTTAAATAACATACAAAAAAAATTACAAATAGAATGAATACACATATTAAATGTTTTAACCATCATGTCTTTATCAAGATAAGGACAAACACAAAAATTGGAATTGGAATAGACAAAAACTACATTGAAGGAAAGTATACAGGCAACTATGTTACCAATGAGAAAAAGATGAAAGTAGAGTACAACATAAATAATATTTACATGTTTGTGAAGTCTGATATTGCCATATCCTACCAGAGTAATGAGGTGAGACTGGTGGCTAGGGGGAAGAGAAGTGTGTAGGAAGCTATAGGGATTCTAAATATGGTAGCCAGATGGTATCTTAATATCATAGAGTTGAAGAGTGCCCATTATATGAATAAGGTGGTTCTCTGTGTTAAAGCAGGTCTCGTAGCCTGATGTACAAGAGTGGATAGTGTTACCGATATATCTAATGTCCTCCATGGCTGGAATCGATGAAATGAGGAATTGACTCGGATAGACGTGTTGGTGGAAAAGGTCCGACATAATCTGAGCTTCATGGAGGAAATCCTCATTATCTAGACTGCATGCTAGTGGGTGTGAAGATATAAACAAAAGATAAATGTGAGCATCGGTAGGTTAATAGAAACCAATGTAGAGAATCAGGAAAAGGCAATAGAAACATTGATGCCGAGGAAGTCCACAGAAGAGGTAGATATCATCATCAGGTGCCATGCCGGCTGACGTAGGCGGTCATGGCTTTTCACAGTTCTGTCCACAGTATTATGTATAAAGAATGATGTTGTTTCCCTGCCGTGCCAGGTTGTCAAACTAATATTTTCTCACGTTGTCACCCTCTGTCTCTGTTGCCTTCAAGTTTGCCTGTTGTGACTATGTTCTCCAAACCTGCCTGTCTCATGAAGTGGCCAAAAAAGTATTGTCTTTTTCTTATTATTGATTACGGTCTGTTTTGCATTTGATTCTTTCAACACCTCAACATTTGTTTTTCTGGCAGTCCATGGTATTCTCAGCATTCTTCTATAAAACTACATCTCTATAGAGGTAGATATAGATGATGTACTTCGGATGGCTGGATGAAAACCCTTGATAAAGTCAATGAATCGGGTCAAGTCGGCTGCAGGCATATCAGAGATGCCATCATATATATGTCTCGAATATATACTGGAGAAGTGACCTTGATAGCTTCATGTCTGATACTCCAGATGACCCATGAAAAGGCAAGAATAGCTAGGGCCCATTTTGGTGCCCATGGCTATGCCATTTATCTGTTGGAAGAACCGTCCATTGAACTCAAAAGAGTTCAGATTGAGGACCAGTTCCGCCAGACAGACGATCGGAGTGTCATTAAGAAATAACACTTAGGGGTTATCCATAACTTACCGGTACATTATTTTTTCTTTCCCCCCCCCCCCCCAACAATTCAAGGATTCCTCCTCTTTTGCATAATAATGTCAAACAAGTTATAAACCTCCCTACCCTCCCCTAATAAAGATTATTTAACAGAAAAAGTATGAACAAATTTCATGGTGTGTTCAACATTTTAAGAAAAATGATTCAAACAATTTAATTGATAACAGTCACATTTTTCAGACGCCCGTCTTTGTTGATGTATATTTATTGACAGCCCTTACATTCATGTTGTGTGTAAAATTGAACTCATGATTGTGTTCTGTCACATACAGTGTTATCATAATCCAAGTTGCACAACTTTTCAAAGATATGACATAAACTAGAAGAAAAACCAGAACATCACATCAAGATAACATTTCTTTCAGTGTAAACATAGAGAAATGATCACATGCAAATATAAATAACTACCTATTTAACAATGTATCCAGTTAAAAATATTCATTTAAACAAATCTAATAATTCCATTTAGGCTTAATTTAATCATCATTCCATTCAGGATTAATTTAATCATCATTCCATTCAGGCTTAATTTAATCATCATTCCATTCAGGCTTAATTTAATCATTTGTGTTTTATCTTCATATGGAACATGGTCATTAAACATACCTCATCCACATTTTACTGTCATTAGACAGTGTTTCCATTTCAGATGTAATACTTTTGATATCAGTTTCTGTTATGTTTCTGTCTTCCTCTTCTTCTCATTCACTGTGGGTTTCACAACAATAACTGCCTCTTCTTCTCATTCACTGTGAGTTTCACAATAGAAACATTAACCGCTTTGTCTTCCTCTTCTTATCACTAGGTTTCACAACAAAAATCACATTGTCTTCTCATTCACTGTGGGTTTCACAACAATAACCACCTTGCAAGAAGTTTGATGATGTTTTATTTCTAATCCATTTTTATGTCTGCCCATGTGGTGCTTAATACACTCAGAAGAACAATACTTAAGAGAAAGTAAAACAATCAATATCCATACTATTCAAGAACTGCACAGAATAGCTTTGAACAGACAGAATTGGAGAGATCTGCCCTATGCGCTAACTCCAGCGCAAAAGAAAAATGAATGAATGTGTTGCTTGGAAGAAGAGCAAAGTAGAGTAACACTGCTGTCTGTCACAGGAGATGATTAAGGAGGTGGATCTTGGGGGTTGACTTCTCATGATCCACCTGATTATTTCCACTGATATGAAACCTGCTGAACACTCATGTCTGGACTGCTTGTTTGGGGGGGGGGGGGGGGGGGGGGGACTAAATTCTTCTGCAGCATGCTTCAAGATTACGAGAAATTCATGGCAATCACCAAGGAGTAGAAGACTGTCCAACTCATGGTATTTGAACTTTGAGCACAGCCATCATCCGGGACATGTAAAAACTGAATAGAATATTCCCATAAAAATTCCAGAGAAACATAAGAAGCAGAAAGTAAAACTCCAAAGCTTGGCACAGAATGACATGGACCTCCTCTGGTTCTAGCATCATCATCCATACCCAGTACTGCTTTTTAAATGTACACTCTTTTGTTGCCTATATAATTTTTCATATTCTTCATTGGTTGGCCTATGAAGTAGAATCTAATTATAACAACTTGGACTGGTATATAATATGTATGTAATAACATAAATTTATTCTATACAGTAGAAACAATACTGATTACCAGTAAATATAATTGGGAATTACTAAGAGAAATAAAGATCAGGCAAATAAAATATTTTGGACACATTAAAAGGCATGACACCTTATTGAAGACCTTACTTAAAGGTAACGTCAAAGGGAAGCGAGCAAGAAGATGGGAGAGTAAAATTACAAGATGGACAGGTTACAGTGTAGCAGAGTGCACCACCAAAACAAGAGATGTTGGAGGTCTGTTGCATCCAACCTTCGTTGTGGAGACAGCACTTGATGATGATAATTGGGGATTTTGAAAAGTGTAAAAAAGGAAATTTGTTATAGAAGGATTTCATTGTTATTCAACCCCTCTAACTTACACAGATATCCATTTATGTTTGTATTTTGCTTGTTGTCATTTGCTGTTTCTCTGTTTATGACTCAGCACCAAACCAAGATGAAGATTTTTATTTTAGTTAATTTTCTTTCCTATCTGAGTTTATTCTCACACTAATGCTGGGTAGCAGGATGTAATCCAGAGAATGCAATGCATTGTCATTGTTTTCAGTATGGCTGTGATATCTGTGCCTGAAACATCCAACTTCAGCATGGCTTTTTGGATCACTTTGAACTATTAGATGGGACTGTCAACATACCCTCAAAATATATTTAAAATAGATTGTATTCAGTCGTCAATATATATATTCATTTGACAGCATACAGAAAGTAGTCACCAACATATAGGGTTTATGCACCATCATATAGGATTCAGTCAGCAATATACAGGGCTAAATCACCAACGTATAGGATTCATTTGACATTACAGAATTCAGTCACCAACGTATAGGATTCATTTGACAGATTACAGAATTCAGTCACCAACATATATGATTCATTTTACAACATACAGAATTCAGTCACCAACATATAGGATTCATTTGACAACATACAGGATTCAGTCACCAACATATATGATTCATTTGACAACATACAGAATTCAGTCACCAACATATATGATTCATTTGACAACACAGAATTCACTCACCAACATATATGATTCAGCCAGCATCATGCATGATTCAGTCACCACCATACAGGATTCACTCGCCACCATAATGCATGATTCATGCACCACCATACAGGATTCACTCGCCACCATAATGCATGATTCATGCAGCACCATACAGGTTTCAGTCACCAACTGTGCAACATCACTCACCAACATATATGATTCAGCCAGCATCATGCATGATTCAGTCACCACCATACAGTATTCACTCACCAAAATATAGGATTCAGTAGCAAACATATCTTTTGAGTCACTAATACATATATTACAAATACAAAATTCATGGCATAGAAAGAATGAAGCAATATTTGAAAACAGGGCACTATGGGATAGGTTTATTGATGGCCTATGTTCAACTGCGAGTTGACTGAATTTAAAGACTAATTTAATGCACTAAGTCACTAAAATTTGGGTTTAGCTTCTCTTCAGTGTTTATTCTTACGACATGCAAAGGGAGGTAAACAGTGTTACTATTATTTGCTTATATTTTGGGCTCAGGCAATGTACTGGTGGGTTCAGGCACTAATAAGTAGGATTCATATCTAACATATTTGGTCTTTCTGCAAAGTAATATAGGATAACAGTTGTGTTATTTCCTTGTGTTGGTAAAGTAAGTTTCTGGGATGAGATGGTAACCTCTGAGTAAAATTCTGCCAACTGAAATGCTACTATTGAAGTTTTTGCGTGTTGATATCTCCAATGTCGCATTCTTATGAATGGGTGTGTGCCTTATAAGGTTCATAGAAGGTTGTGTGGCATAAGGTTCAGTCACTAATATATTGGTTTTAAGTGCATGTTAAGTTTATTCCAGTCTTTCCAGTATAAAAAATATATCCTGATTTTGCAAGTGGTCATGTGAGTTACACATTTGCATCTTACACTTTCAGATAGATGAAAGATACTGAATCTCCATATATGTAATGTGATTTAGATATAACGATTCTGATCATTCTACAGTTTGATATTAAATCATATTTTGTGTTTCAATAATATGATTAAACCACGTTTTGGGGTTCTCAATGGCATAGTGGTTAAGTCATTTGCCGTGTACTCAAGTGGTGAGTTCAATTCTGGCTCGTGATTTCTAATTTACAAATGTATTTTTCAGAGATTCTTGGGAATAATTGCTTGAAGCTTCGAAGTTATGTACTATGAATGTACTTACTCTTGGCAAGTGGCATGCCATTTTTTTGAAAGATGGAGTAGTCCTATTTATCAAAAAATCCAATTGCAGTGAAGTCAATACTCTATGCTGTTAATATGTTGGAATGCATGGCAGTGTGGTTGGAACGCAGTTCTAAGACCCTTGAGGTACCGGGTTCAATCCACGGTTGGGACAGGATTTTTTCTTTCCGAGGTATAAAAATATTTCCTGTACATCTCACAGCGTCTGCTATGGCAAAACAGCCTTTATTTCCACATCCCATAGATAGCCTCCATGCACTCCTTCACAGGAAAACATGTAGTAACGAAAGTTTATAAAATAAACAAGAAAATTCCAGTAGTTTTAGTATCATGGTAGTTGTTAGTCATTGTTCTAGCTAGTGCATCAATGGTACTTGCATAGAACACAGGCTGTGGTGGAATATGCGCTGGCAATTCTGACTCTTAACCAAATTCATATAGAAAGATTGGATAGAATCTGGAATCGGGCGTACCTTCAAATACATGCAGATAAGGAACATCTGTTGTATTCCAAAATACAGAAAGTTATAAAGGCAGCAGATTTAAGAGAGGGAAGTCGTGGATGGGACGTGCCGAGGATGTTATACAAAGCCTGTGCAGATTGCAAGATTTGGCAGCATGTGCGGAATGGATAAATCTACTGGCAGATTTCGAAACTTATTTGAGAATAGTAATATAACTTAGCAGAGAATAATGTCCCACAGCTGTGGAGAAAGAAGTGCAGGCTTTGGTCAGTGAAAATGTAAAAGAGGGGGATGTAATTATATACACTAATGGATTAGACATGTTCGCAGTGCTTGGGCGTTCACAGCTCAGTGCGCAGGTAAAATGATCAAGGAGGAGAGTGGGGCCTTTGCGGTTACTACAAGTAGCATGACCATGGAGACTGGCGGTGACCATGGTGTTTGAGTGGGTATGCACACAGAAGGTAACACAGGTCTGCATCTTGAGTGAATATGAGTATCATTAGGACGATACAAGTGGGTCTCGTTCGCGAACAGTGGATTGGGGCCTTGAGAAAGGCAAGGCTGAAAGTGGTTACATTTATTTTCGTGCCAGGGCATGTGGGTGTTCGAGGCAATGAAAGAGCAAATCAACTGGCATCATGCACGATTGTGGCATTTGGTAATGGATCAAGCTGATGTTTTGAACTCCTTAAGAGATATAGCACACAAGAGTGAGGCTAGTGAGGATGATGATTCCTTTCAATGGCCAGGATTAAAGATCAGGGTATGAAATTCTGTGTTGCTAGGCACATTTTGGAGGGCGCAGAAGAATGATGGTCAACCAGGATAGGACTGGTACTGCCAGTAGAAGTGTAATGGCGGATACACTCAGGGGGAGAACGGAGCAACTATGGACGTGTCCAGTTTGCAGTGATGATGATCCGACTAACAGGTTTTTGAAGATTCACTTGAACACAACTGACACACTATCACTAAGGGGCTATCAGGTGTAAACACGAAATAATATGAATAACAAGACATTTTCAACATTTCAAACCGTTAGGTCTTGCTCAAGAATATATAAAACAAACAGTGAAAAACAATGAAAACAGTAAAAAATGTTACCACTACAGAGACACTATTGACAAGTAAACAATACAAAGTCAAGGTCACTGAACTTCTATCACTTGAACCAAAAACCTGTGTTCTACATAAGTACTATTGTTGTTCTGTTTCACAGCAGTATTACCTTTTCTTGATTAGCTAGAGCATAGGTTCCCAAAATGTTTTGGGCCATTGCACACTTTGTAAGACATAAATATTGTAATGCCACCCATTATAACAGCTTTCCAAATTCAAGCTCATTTGAGATAAATGTCAACTAATGATAGATATATTACTGTTTATGCCATTAAAATTTTGAAAAATTAGTGGCCAATATGTGTTACATCTTGAACACAATTATTGCTATACCAATTTTAATGAAATATAACCCATATGTAAAGTGTAGGGCCTATGATTGAAAAACACTATGTTGTTTCATACAATGGTTTAAATATGAAAATTCTGAATACATATTACGGGATTTCATTACATTAGTAATAATCTTATTGTAATAATTAAAACACCATAAAATATTACAAAGTTATTTATTTCAAACTTATAAAGTAAAAATACAAAGCAAAAATAAGGAATTAATGTGAAAGATGAGCCTGATGCATTTTTAAAAGTTTGTTAGTATCGGATTCAATTTTCGTTAAACATTTTAAAAACAGTCGTAAATCGCCACTTTCAATTGTATGAATCAGTTACTTTTCTTAGTAAATTGCTTCTGAATTCACTATCGCCACCCCTAGAAGGCTTCTATGTCCACCGGGTGGGAGGGGAGGCACCACCTACTTTGGGAACCTATGAGCTAGATCTTAGAAAAAAAAGGATATTTTAACATTATTGAGGTGTATGAAAAATGTGGTATAAAAACTGCATTGTCTGTCACCAAAGATAAGCTATGATAATATTATTGATATGCTGGCAGCCATTATTTTCTCAGATATGGTATGATACCTTATTTAAGGAATGGTCAACACAGACAAAGTTTAAAAAAAAAAAATATACCACCTTCAACTAGGAATCAAGTTAAACACCCCTGGCCAGAAGTTAGTGCGATAACAATTTGTGCTTGTTTCTAATTGAAAGAACTCTTTTAAACAGTCTATTAGATTTGTTTTACCCTTACAAAGTTTTTTAGCAAGCTATTATAGATTTGTGAACATTCAAGAAATATGAAAAGTGCGCAATATGCACACATGACCTCCAAGTTTATTGCACATCTTCCATAGGACTAGATACTCCACAGCAATTATGTGTTTTCAGTGATTACTTATAAGACTAGATACTCCACAGCAATTATGTGCTTTCAGTGATTACTTATAAGACTAGATACTCCACAGCAATTATGTGCTTTCAGTGATTACTTATAAGACTAGATACTCCACAGCAATTATGTGCTTTCAGTGATTACTTATAAGACTAGATACTCCACAGCAACAATGTGATTACTTTCAGTGATTACTTTAATGCCAGCTTGACATTGCGGCAAGGTGGGAAGGATGACATCAGTATCTGAAATTATTAACAGTACACGAGACAGAATGCTTCTTTCTTCTTTTCGCTTTATTCCTTGCATTGTCAGGAGTAGAAGAGTCCTCTGGAGGTGTCTTTTTTGTGTGCTTCATATATGCTTTTTACTCTTTTATTTCTGTAATCCATCGTTTGAGTCTGCCCCTGGCATTGTATTCTTCATGTCTGTATAGTAATGCTTTTTGAGGGCCACTGTCTGATGGTAGTCTGGAAGCATGCTATGGAATGAAATGATAGCTAATGCTCCATGATATGGACTATAGGAAGGAAAGTCACTTTAAATTGTACAATTTGATTTACCTGACTTGAATTCTAAACACTGTTGGCATAAGACAAACACCAAATTCCAGCACTGGAATAGTACAGTGCCAGGGTCATATATAAAACATTGTTTTAAAAATTGAGTGGGGTCCTATATCTTGTACCTGCAGATCTCATTATATTTAGTCATCAAGTTAATTGTCATTTGAGAACTTTTAATAACATGCACACATTTTGTCTCTTTTATGCAAAAGGGGGAAGGGAGTCTTGTTGGAGGTGAGTTTTGTTACACAGCACGATTCATTAGCTTTACGTAAACAAGGGGTTTGAACCTGTCAAATTCTCCTCTATATCTACTCATATTATTTTCATACATTTTATCCTTATGTGAGTTGTTTTTGTCCAAGTTAAAGCATGCATAAATTTGGGTGACATATGTACAACCCAAAGAGCAGTACACGAAGCCTGTGGAGCCTTTACTGCAACAACAAGCAGTCTTAACAATGGAAGTTTTTGCATAACGCAGGCACTTAACTGTCTGGAATCACAAGCCTATTCCGATGCTTGCGTACTAAGTGAGTAAATGAATAATTTTAGAAAGACAAACAGTTGATGTAGATAGAGGATGGCTGGTGTCATTAGAGAGAGCTAAAATGTGGGCCTCACACTTATCTTTGTCCCCAGACATGTGGGTGTGGAGGGAAACGTACGGGCCGTCCCATTAACTAGCCTTGCCACCACAACAGATGGTCAGCCTATAGACTGAGTAGACATACTCATTGCTCTTCATGAGTCCACACGATCTGATGTTTTTGAGATAAATGAGCATGAGTCAATATCAAGAATGCGCAAATTGAGAGAGAGGATGGATGTGGTCTGTAGAGACCACCTAGCAAAGATTTCAAAAAGAGCAGTGAACTAACATAGAACTAGTACCTACCATCAGCCATTATACCCTGAGAGATTTACTGAAGCAGAGATCTGAGCACTTATAGACCTGTGTACGAATAGGATAATCAATCAAGTGCCATGCCGAATGGCACAGGTGATCATGTTTTTCCATGACTCTCTATCTCTTGTGTTGTCAACAAGCTCGGTTGGTGCTTCTACCATGTCACAATACTAGTCCATCTAGCAACGTCTCTCTAGCAATGTCTCTTCTCCCCTTGATCTTTCCAGTGGTTATTAAGTGTTCAAGCTGTGTTCTTCTCAGCTCATGCCCTAGAAATCTTGACTATCTGCCCCTAATGTTTGATATGATTGATCATTTTATGCCAGCATCAATGAGAGCATCTGCATTAGTTTTCTTAGCTGTCTAAGGTATTTAACATTCTTCTCAAAAACCACATCTCTGTAGCCTCCAGTTGGTTTTTAATTTTTTAATTTACAGTCCATGCTTCACATCGACAAACAAAAATTGGTTCGATATGACATCTCATCACTCAAATTCAAATCTGCATTGATAGTGTTCCATTGCACAAAATGTTTCTCATTTTTGGAATGCTGATTTGGCTTGTTCTGATCTGCTCTTTATTTCACTTGAGCATCTACCTTCTGATGTTAAAAGGGACCAAGATATTTCATCTTTTCAACTTGTGTTAATTTTGTGTCATTTAAAAAAATTATTATGTTGCATCTTGGTTGTGTATGTCTCTTTGAGACACCCATTAATTCTGTTCTATTCTTGTTTATTATCTATCTATCTTATCTAATCTAATCTATCTATCTATATACGCATGTGGTTGCATCTGTGGGTCTCACCAATGGCCCACTAGACATACCACCCTTGCAACAGAAAATCTTAGTGGATGACATTCCATAATATTGAGGTTATCTTCTTAGAGAAGTTTTATGGCACGTCATCTATACAATTATGCTTTTATTTTATTGTTGAAATGTATTTCATGTTTACCTGAATATATATGTACGCACCCTCTGTGGTTGGGAGGGAGCCAGAAATGTACTGTGCAGCACTGGGGAGGAGGAAACTGACAGCACTGTTTTTTCCTATGGCTGAAACCCATCATAGAAGCACAGTGACTCAGGACGTGACAATCCTTTTGACTTGAACATTTGGTTGCATGCCTGGAGCAATAGAGAAGTTTGGCATAACCAGTAGTCAATTGGTGTTCGGGGAATGAGCACAGTGAACCCTATCTTGGGTACAGTGGCTAGGTTGAAACCTACCTTCCTGGAGGTGTGATTGTTATTCTCTGGCTCTGTCCTGGGGTGGGCCAAAAATCCACAGACTTCCCAGCAATATAATGCCATTTAATGGCATTAGGTCAAAGGTCATAAGCCCATGGACCACTGATCAGCAACCAACCAACCATCTATCTATCAATCTATCTATCTATTCGCTAAACCCTTTGTTGCCTTTCAACGTCAGGGGTAGAAGAGTTTTCTGGAGATGGCCCTCTTGTGTGCTGAGTATATTGTGGAGTTTGTCACCTCTTTTATTTCGGTGGTCCATTGTTTTCATGGTGGCCTCTAGGTCTGCCTTCACTCTGTGTAGCATAGCTTATTATAAGAGAACTTGCTATAGTCTATGAAGCAAATATAGATACAATTTTATTTTAATTTGTATATATAATTTATGTACAAACATAAATTACACTATATTTACTATTATTGCTATTATTATTATTATTATTATTATTATTATTATTACTATTACTATTATTATTACTATTACTATATATTTACAAGTGATAAATTGGTAATAACCTGCCATTGGAAAGTTTGATAAAGGGAAATAGAAATAAAGTTATTTTTGATGGTTTGAAAATTAAAAATGTGATTTGAAGTCTGAATAAAATGACAAGTTCATGGATGTATTAAAGTACATTTCTCTTATCTCCTGTTATTCTGTACAAAATACTCTAAACTAACAACAGAAAGGTGAACACACACTCATCTACACAACTACCATTGATGAAGGAATGTTAGCCATGTTTGATCAAAAGTTCAGATCAGATGGTCACTCAATTCTTTATAAAGTAGACCTATTGCTTCCTAATATAACAGAAAAACATTAACCATGGTTGAACAAGGAAAGCTCTGCCATAAAAGTCAAATAGCAAAGAATAAAAGAAGCAATGTAACTAACATAAAATATGCATGGGATTAACACATATACAATATATAAAATGTAACAATACACGAGGTCTTAAGTCACCCTTTTATCAGCTCATATAACAGTGCATTCAGTAGGCATACTGCACACATAGATAAACATCTGTGGCTTTCTAATAGGCTTGTGGTATACTAGGAGTTAATAATTTAAAGAAATTGTCATATTATCCATTTTACATATATACATTGAATATGCAAAGCAGCAATGAACTACTATTGCACAGTTCAGATTAAGCCCATTGATTCAGCTAAACCCTTTTAAAAAAATACACAAGGCAGAAAAACATACATTCAATATTAGCATGTTATTTCAGACCTTATGTACTCATAAATGTCATACAATCTCACAATGGTAATATAAAGTTGTAAATTAAATTTAAAAGTTTGTTAAATCAAACTGTAGGCTATTACAGTGGAATCCCATTATAACAACTTGAGCCAGACCAACAAAATATGTAGGCTATGTGATAACAGAAATTTATATATACAGTACAAGCAATATAGAATAAATATAATTGTGGATTTTTAAGTGTTGTTATATAGGGAAATTTGTTATAAAAGAATGCACTATAAAGGGATTCCACTGTACTTGTAATAAAGATGTCAAATGAAATATAAATAGACATGAAATAATGTGTTCTATTAACTGGTAATTAAATTTCAAGTCGTATCAAACAACATAGGGCTATATTTATATAATGTTTATGTTATGATTGCAAAACAACTTTCAGGTACACATACTTGATATTATTACCACATACAGTTTTTAAATTTGAAGATAATATGAGCGCTTGATGGGCTACATAACACAAAAATAAAACAATAAAAAGGTTTTAAATCTCATTATGGTCTACCTTCTAGCCAACTCAACAGAACCAGCTGTTTGAGTATGAGGAAATTTGTAATTGCACAACAACTATATTATAAATCAGGGATGCCAAACTAGATGTTTGTTAAGAGCCTAATTTTTAAAATAAAATATTTAGACCTTGTATGGGCAACACAAGTGAATATTAGAACAATGCAGTATCAACATATTTTCTTCACCATGAAAGTAGACCTGTGTGGACTTGTATGTATTTCTATGTTATTTCTTACATACACATTTTCTTATTCTTTCTATAGCAAGTGGGTGTAATTTATCCAAAACACTTGTGTTCAAAGACCTGTTTAAGGGCCTACATTTATCCAAAACACTTGTATTCAAAGACCTGTTTAAGGGCCTACATTTCTCAGTATCTGTAGTTATTTTCTAGACAATCTAGACAATATAAATACTTTCAGTAGTTTGTCGTTGCTTTCTAAATGGTCTGGATGCATAATTGCCTGCAGTGGGATTTGAACCTGGTACTTTTGCTGTCACATACATGCTCTGTAGCATGCCACCACAGAGCCAGACATAATACTTATATTACTGTATATTATTTTCAATATCTATGGTGGTAGACTGGTGGAGTAAAAATGAAATTTCCTCAGTGTACATCAAATACCATCATGCCAGACATGATGAAATTGTAGCATAGATGACTCTGATGCTGATTTGTGTTTATTTTTTTAAATTGTTTAAATGTTCTATTCTAATCCATGTTTTGTAATCATTTTGATAACTGATATAACCTATGTTAAAATATGTTAGCATTTAAAGTGAATGATGAGCATACAGTAGAAATATTCAGTTCATTGTCAACAAATTATGTGAAAGCATAGCATGTAGGGAGTCATAAATGACACAAAACTTGGGGAGAAAATACGACAGATAGATTACAACATTCAGAAAGAAACATGATAAGTCACACTCCTGTCCTTATGCTTGAAATGCTGTCCTGCAGAGAATGACCTGACTGTACTATCCTACTGATGCTGCAGAAATCCAGGAAAGGCAAACCACTGTTCATTTTTTTCTGATGTCCAGAAGGTATGGGAAAAAAAAGGAAGACAAATGAGAAAGCGGTATACAGCTGCAAGGAAAATGTGTAATGAATATTTATGACAGATAATTGATATACAGTGAACAATGAATGCTGGCAGGTTTGTGTGAACATAATAATAAATATTAATTAAGTAAATAAATGTAGTTCTACCATTTTGTGGAGAGTGAATGCTTGCTAAAAAAGGCTTGAATATACACAGAGAAAAAGACAAAAATTATGAGAAGAAATTCAGCTAATCTAAATCTGATTTATTAGTTCTGTTTGGGTTAAAGATGGCACATAGGGTATTAGTCATTTCTTTCCATGTTAAGCACCCTCTTTGCAAGTTGCTGTAGTTCTTGTGTATTACTTATGCTCAATATTGATCCTTCTCTGTTGATTTTTCTGTGTAGTTTTTTTTGGGTGACTTACTTTTCTTTTTGCCTATCCCCTCTATATGGTTTGTTTGCGATGTCTGTTTTCACCCATTTTCTTTGCATGGCCAATGTAATGCTAACTTCTTCATCTTATAAAACTTGACACAAATTCTTGGTTTTTTTCTTCCTTCAGTGAATGGCTTGTTTTAAATATGTTCATTTTATGTTCAATATTCTTTGAAGGCACTTATTTTCAAAGATGGATTAATTTGGTATCTATTTCTTGTGTTGTTTTCCAGCTTTCGCATCCATACAGGTAGCATGCACAATTGAACAATCTAAGTTCTGTAAGGTTGTGAGCACTATATATTCAAATATTATTAAATGCACTTGCTGCCAGATCTATGTGGGTTGATATCACTTTGTCTGCCCATATGTGCTACCTAAATAGTTAACAGTTTTAACTTTCTCTAGCACATGTTTGTTGAATTTGACATCAGTTATTTCATTTGTAAATTTATTATTTATGTTTTAGATGAGTTGATGGTAAAGAAAATATGTTCTGAGAAATTCTGAAGTTAGTCTATTTCTTCTTGAGGATCCAAATGTATTCAGCTAAGGAGAGTCAGATCATCTATGAAGTCTTGACTTTCTAAAAATTGTATTTTCAAACCATAAAGAACCTGAATATTTCATTTCTGCACACATACAAATAACCCATTCAATGGTGATACTGAAAAACATTGGTGACAAAATGCAGCCTTATTTGATTCCGGTTTCTACTGAGAACCAGTCAGAATTCCTACCTCTATTCTTTGTTCTACAAAACTAGCAGAATGTGTGTACAATGCTTTCATAATAGTCAAATATTTAGCCTAGAAACCATATATTGTGATAATTTTTCAACGTGAAGGTCAATAAATACTGTCAAATGCTTTATGGAAGTCAACAAAGTTAGTAATTAGCTATAGTTGAAATTCTGTTGACTTTCTATGATGGTTCTCAATGTAAAAACATGATAATCACATAGGCTGTGAGGTCTGAAGCCTGTCTGTTTTCTTAGTCTTGTACATATGTACATTTTTAAGTTTTCTAATAATATGATGCAAAATAATTGTTCCTGGTATTTATAATAGTGTAATCTCCCACCAATTGTTGCAGTCAGATAAATATCCTTTCTTTGGTAATTTAAAAACAGCACTTGTTTTCCATTGTTTTGGTGGAGATATGTTTTGCCAAACTTCATTGAAATGTAGTAACATGATGGAAGAGATTTCATCTTCGTCAATAGCTTTGTGGTTTTTAGTTGTTTGGTGGTTTGTTTTAGTTCTACATATGATGCCTCTAATGGGGACATAAGTTCTTCCTTGCTTAGTAATGCAACACTGGTTGGATGTGGTCTATTAAATATTTCATGAAAATGTTTTGCCCAGCATTGAAGTTCTTCACTATTGGATGTTAACAGTGGATGCTGAGAGTTTGTGAGTAGATATTTGTGTTCTAGACATACCAGTATGTCAACAATTGATACTGGTGTGTTTGTGACATACTAGTATGTCAACAATTGATACTGGTGTGTTTGTGACATACTCGTATGTCAACAATTGATACTGGTGTGTTTGTGACATACCAGTATGTCAACAATTGATACTGATGTGTTTGTGACATACCAGTATGTCAACAATTGATACTGGTGTGTTTGTGACATACCAGTATGTCAACAATTGATACTGGTGTGTTTGTGACATACCAGTATGTCAACAATTGATACTGATGTGTTTGTGACATACCAGTATGTCAACAATTGATACTGATGTGTTTGTGACATACCAGTATGTCAACAATTGATACTGGTGTGTTTGTGACATACCAGTATGTCAACAATTGATACTGATGTGTTTGTGACATACCAGTATGTCAACAATTGATACTGGCGTGTTTGTGACATACCAGTATGTCAACAATTGATACTGGTGTGTTTGTGACATACCAGTATGTCAACAATTGATACTGGTGTGTTTGTGGTTATGCATGTATGCTAGACAAACTGATATATATTCCAGAATGTAAATGTTGGTTGTCCGTGTGATGCTGGGGTCTTAAAGGGGAGTAATGAATATCTATACTGTGACCTGCAATGCATAGAAGTCTATCATAACATTTCATATCATAACAAGGTTCGGAGGTGGATTTAGCTGTCCAAAATTAATGTTGAAGTCAGACTTGTCAAGCCAAAAGGCACAGATATTGCAGTCAGTCTGTAAATCATGACACAATGCATTCCATTCTCTGGAATATGTCTTGCTAACCTGTAGTAGTATGAGAACAAACAGAAGAAGAAGCAAAGATGGTACCAGATAATATTTTACATGTTGAGAGTAGCAGTAAATCTAACAGTACATAGTAGAATTTTATTTTAATAACTACCAGGAAAGCTGCTACTGAATTGATGACCATAGTCAGTAAACAAAGATGTATCAGAGTTTAAAATCTAACATTGAATATCAAGTATATTCAAAAAACTTATGAGACATTCTGGTTTTTTTTTTTAGCTTAAAATATATCGATCTGTTAATTTATTTGTGGAATGTAAATTTAAAGTTGTGTTAGAGTATGACCCTCAACAATATAAGACCTGTTGGTTAAAGCATTTGTAATAACTCATTTTACCATTTCAGCAATATCTATTGGTCACTATGATTATACATTGTGTGACAGCCAATGAAAATCAAGGGAATGTAAAATGAGTCATTTTAAAAGACTGGATTTAAGCCCTATTATTAGCCAGTGGGTTTTATATTGTAGATGATCATGATTAAAGTTAATCACAGTGGAATCATTATGTACATAAACAGTAAAGTTCTAGTTTTTTATGTGCACATTTTTTAGGTGGGGGGAGGGGGTGGAGGGTTCTGCAGTGTTTTCTTTCTTACCCAGAAGACTCCAACTCTCAGCAGTAGGCTGCTATGCACAGCTTTGAGAACAAGTCTCCTACTCAGAGAAGAATCTTCATCTTCTGCATTCGTTCTCAAATTTCTGATGATTAGCAGGATGTAGTCCTGAGAATGCAATGAATTGTGTCATTGTTTACAGCTTGGCAGCAATATCTGTACCTTTTGGCCCGACACATCTAACTTCAGCATAGCTTCTGGGTAACTTTGACCATTTATGAGATGGGACAACCAACTGCATCTCCAAATAAAATCTTCTTAGTCATTTCCTGTGATATGCATGGCATGTCACAGTGTTGCTATTAGCCCCTTTCAGCCCCTCTGGCAGAACATGGACAAAAGGGTAATCTATGTATACAGAAATAACCTTCTTTAATTTTGTATGCAAAAGGAATTTTCCACCATTTTGAATGCAAACCCCACTGAAGACAAATGTGTCTGTCCATTAGTGTGAGCAAAATGGTGACACAACACATTTTCATTCTCTGGACTACATCCTGTTGGAAATCTAGTAGGACTATTGTCCTACTACAAGAGAGCATCAGTGGAAGTTTGAAGATGAACACTGAAGAAGAAGAAGAAGAATGCAGAAATTCAATCACATGAAAGCCTGCAACCATTTTAGTCTATGTTGAACACTTTTAACCATACAGTTCATATGACTTCAATACAGCCAATGAAAAGTGTTAAATGCTAAGAATATATAATAAACAATTATAGAGGATTTAATAGAAAATGGTGCCGCATTGGCAAGGCTTTAGAAAATTGTTCAGAATTGTGTTATGTAGAATATGACACTTGCAGCCCTATGTTCTGCTGGGAAACAGAAAGTGTTGATGTCGTAACTACAATTCTGTACATACATTGTACACAGGACATTACAATTGAAGTTGTTGCTAGAAATCTGCATTTAAAAATGGCTACAGGAATGATGTTCAACTTTATTGCTATAGGAACCCGCCTGATACAAATAATAAATAATATGTATTAAGATATAAGACATGCCCTGGATTTCTGAATCCCCCGTGATCTTGCAACAAACCTTGCAACTTGCAGAGCTGCGCCCATGGAATCTTTAACATTCAGTGAATCCCCTGTGGCATCTAAACCTTCCCTGGTGGAGAACTTTCTGTTTACTCGTCTGCTTGGAAGGGACTGAAGAATCTTTTGACATGACTCATCCTCTGGATCAGCAATGGCCAGTGTAGTAAAGCTGCCATCTAAACATCCAATTGCAATGCAGGTTCCATTTTGGTTTCCAACAATCGCTCTGACCTCAGCATTTGTTTTGTAATTTGCAATCATCTTTCCATCAGAAACCCGGAACAGTCGAACCGTGCGATGTCTAGAGTGATAGTACACTACATGTTTATTGCTGTGAGTAAAAAATGCGGTAACCTGGAAGACTCCTTCTGCTACCTTTGGAATTAGAACCTTCGTTGTCTTTGTATTCTTGAGATTGATCAGTTCTAAGCCACCTCTTGATGGGGCATACAGTCCAATTTTTCCATCTTGCATCACTTGACCATTCCATCGTGGCACAGAGCGTACAAGAGCTTTCTTTTTCAAATCTAAAATATTTCCTTTATCAGCATCAATGATGGCGATTAAGTTGGAATCATGAGGCATTGCCACTATGTGCATGAATTCAATATAGTTCTGATACTTGAGCTGCAAACTGTACATGCGAGTTCCAGTTTTTGCATGGTACACTCCTACAACATCCCCACTTTTATCTAATGCTGGAACTGCTAAATATAATCCTTCCTTTGTTACAACAGGATTTCTGTATTTTTTCACAACATATTCAAATTTGTACTCCTCATGCCCATCAGGAACACTCAGACAAACACACTGAGCTTTGCCCGTGACTAGTATGGCTGCAATGATGACTTTTTTGTCATTTTCACACAACATAATTTGTTGAATATCTCCTATTGTAACTTCGACCAGAGGAGTGTCTTTTGACAAGAGCCAAATCAACAGCTTAGGAGATTCAGCACTGATGACACATTCACCATTAGATGTGATCACTGCATGTGATACAATAGCGCTGCGAGCATTTCCCACAAATGTCTTAACCAGCCTGCCAGTTTCCAAGTTCCAAATAGCCACTGTATTTCTAGTGGTTGTTGCACACAATGGAGAGTCAGCTGCTAGGGATATTGTCTCAATGGGTCGTTCAAGCCTATCTATAGGATGCACATCTTCTAGGATTTTATCAAAGTTCCACACTTTTATTGTTTTGTCCATTGAAGAGGAGATAACTGTGTTCCTCCCCACTGAAACAGAGGTTAGAGCACAAATTCTTCCAAAGTGTGCATCAAGAACCTTCAATAAATTGCCTTGCTTTACATCCCAAACATACAGGTTCTTTCTCACACCAGCAACCACAAACTGATTGTTTTTTGTAAACACGACTAAGCTAGTAAGCTGATTCTTTGTTGGAATATTTCTTGTGCCATGTGGAAGGAGCAGGTCTCGCATTTTGTCAGTGCGGAGGTCGTACAACTTGTATCCTTGTGCTGCAGCTCCAATCAAGAAACTCTCATCATCAGAGAGGAAATATGAGAAAATGCTGTCTGTGTTTTCACTAATTGTTCTGTCATATTTCCAAACATTCCCAACCTTCCTGTATCGAACAACAGCATTGTCACTTATCTCAATGCATGTGTACAAAGCTGTCCTATTCTTATTGATAGCAATAGCACTGTGAAACTCGAATGCTTCAATAGACTGATCATGGGCTTCCAGTGCCATTTCTGAATCAGAATCTGTTCCACTTTTTACAATGACATAGTGAACACCATTAACAACATCATCAAGTTCCACACTGAGCACCGGCATCTTGAACTCTGATTTGTATTCATCAACAAATGTACCATCTAAATTAAAGAGCAACCATGAAGTGTCCGTCCATGCTGCTATTTGTGTGTTAGACACACTAGTACCTTTTACTGCATCAGGTATGTGTGGAACTTTTGGTGTGATTATTTTGAAGTCACCAGTGCCAAGAGAGCACACAACTAATTGATTGTTGTTTGTGTAACTTACAGAAAACTTTCCATTTGGAGAAATATTCAGGTTCTGCATGATTCCTTCTATACCAGGTGTAATATTTCTTGAAATCTCTCCTGTTGACAAGTCCCACATGATAATTTTGTTTGATACAGATACCAAGTGTTTCCCATCAGCTGGTGTTCCTATTCCAAAAGGGGCAAATTGGTGGCCCTCCAGTGAATACTGAAGAGGTCCACTGGGAGTATGTAGACAATGATAAGCTGGTACAAGAGCACAGTGACGTAAACCATCAGAGTTACACTGTTGAATAAGTCCTCTGATCTTGGGGTTCTGGCTGTAGTACGGAAGAAGACGACCAGTTATCTGAGGGCCTAACATGTCTGGATAGTGGCTAAGAATTGAGCTGGACAGTCGTATGGCATCAGCAATCACCCGTACATCTTTGTCATAGACATGGTTAAGCAGATCTTCAAAATCTGCAATTACTGACTGAAGAGGCATGGATGACAGTTTAGCATGAAGCCATTCATAGTTAAAAATAACTTTTTCATACAGATCTTCAAATCGGTGGGACCGTATCAGATGATATGGCATTTCACTGAGTTTGCGCAAGTTGAAACGGATTACTTTGCCTTTAGAGTCTGTAAATTCCAGAGGTTGTGGTGGCACCTTTCTATCAGCTGCACTTTGTTTGTGTTCCAGGTGAAAACGCTGTCTTTGAAGTTCAGAATACTCAAAAGGTTTTGGTATCCCACCTCCATAAGTACCAAGAAAATATTCAGCCATATTTGTGTGAATTGTGTTAAGAAAATTCAGGTTTTTAAAATATCGTTCTTTGGCAGCATCAATAAATTGTCTGTGGTACCAGCCCAGGACACTGACACCATCAGCTTCTCTTTCACTCAAATAACCTGGTAAGTCATTTCGTATCCTTGTCCACAACAGTGGTGGTATCCTTCGCACAGGTGGTAGGTGGTACTGGTAGATATCATTAAGTACTTTGTCATCAAGAGATATTAAGTCTTCAAGTTCAGGTTCGGATATACCACTTTTTGATGCAGTGATGTACCCTAAAGCATGAGACACAAGTGTTTTTCCGTGTTGGAGTTCTATTCTTTCAAGCAGAAGCATGATACAGTCATGGATGGTGAAAGCCAGAGTTGTCTGGCTGGGTTTTGTGTAGGATCTCCATCTACAAATCTCATCAAATGTCAGTTTTACAAACAGTGGGAGATTACACTTACTAATTGCTTCATTCACTATAACCCACTGTTCTTCTGTAACAGATTTGTTTGCATTCTTTAACCAGGCTTGAATAATTGCACTGCTTAGATTTTCTCCAAGGGGTAAGACTTCAATAAAGGAGCCTTCATACTCGATCATTGTTCTCAGAAGATCCAGTAACCCATAGTAATTTGGCAGAACAGATATTATGACTTTTACATTTGGAGGCAAGGTAACTGGCATCCAAGTCAAGTTATGAGCACCATCAGCTCCAGAAAGTTGATCAAGAGAGTCAAAAAACAAAACTAGTGGTTTCTCTTTCGTGGCCAAGGTGATGAGCTTCTTGAAGTACTGCTGAAGTGGAGCAAGCTCATCTGGAATATCTTCTATTGGCTGGTTGTACATGATGCTCAGTTGTTGACTGTAGGATGTGAGAAGAGGGATGATTGTCGAACTTCCGGGTGTAGTCCCAAGGAATCGCAAGACCATCACAACTGGTGTAGAGAACCAAGAAGACACAACCTGTAATTGACACAGAAACAAGAGAATAGCTGTATTTCCTGTACACAAATATCACATTTAATTAAGGTCTCTTTAACTTACCTAAGATTCAACATAATTTCTAATGTCAAACCATGCTACAGTCCATTCATGCTCTGAAGCATTCATTCTGTGATCTCTTGTTTTTATGTGAATTGTGTAGCTAAAAATGTGATGTATTCTGAAACTAAAGCTGCTTTCTAGAGTTTTATATTATCCAGAAAATATAATAGTACTAAGGAGACCATATCTACTATAAAACTGTAATATTATTATATATTATATGATAATGAATGAAGACAGAATACCACATCAAGTCTTTACATGGTCACCAAGTGGCAAGAGAAAAAGGGGAAGACCAAAAGCAACACTGAAAAGAACTATCAAAAAAGAAATCATAACAGCTGGTATGAAAATGAACAATCTGGAAAAACTGGCTGTTGATCGACAAGCATGGAGAGCTATGACATATGCCCTGTGTGCCAAGCAAGGTATAAGAAGAAAATATGATAAATACAGACAGCTCAATAATCTTGTCTGTGTGTTTCCGGAGCCCGAAAGGGTAGCAAAGAATAGAAACACTGTTTACCTTCCATGCATGTCATAAAAGGCGACTAAGGAGGTTATGGGATGGAGTTGGCTGCCTTAACCCATATAGGGTCAGTGACCCAAAGCCATACTGAAGTCAGATGTGTCAGGCCAAAAGGCACAGATATTGCAGCAATGCTGTAAACCATAACACAACGAATTCCGTTCTCCAGACTACATCCTGCTAATCTGCAGAAGTTTGAGAGCGAACGCAGAAAAAGAAGAAGAATGTACGCATGTAGACACTAAAAGGGAGCATTTAAAAAAAGAAATGTGTACTTCTTATGAGGAGGAACCACAGATGTGAATCCAGTTTGGTTATATCAGAGTGCACCACCAAAAAATATAGTAGAGGCTGTAGTTCAGGTTATCTTGCAACCATGACCTATGATATTCCATGTAGTGCTAGTAAGTAAAGTAAAGTAACCCATAGCATTTATTAATGCCGTAGGGGTGTGAGATGTTAGCGATCTCACATTTCACAGGCTCTGCAAATGAGGGCAGTAGCCATCTCCTCTCCCTCGCAGTCTTTACTTCCCGGATTAATTCAGTACCCATTTAAGGCTGGGTCGACCCGGGACCCGTTGCGATCTGAGAAACACTTCCACCTCAGCTGGGGAATGAATCTAGGACCACTCATATGCAAAGCGAGTTCGCTAACCATTATGCTACGCGGCTCCCTATGTAGTGCTAGACACAAACATGAATATCCATATAAACAGAGTATTTATTTTTAAAAGGATTATTGATTCACATGTAGGCCTACACACATTTTATTGACCACCTTACATGTATGTAAATTCTTTTGACTAAAGTACATTAGTCTCATAATTTTCCATAAACAGTTGACATACATAGATATCTCTGCCCTTTGGGAACTTGTATGATGGATCTACTGGTATCATCATGTTGAAGTACGTAGAAATGATTGAGCTGATCTGCTGGCTAAAAAGTCACCTTGTGATGCACACTGCATATAGACAGGTGAGATTCTCAAATCAATACTGAATATAGACAGGTGAAATTCTCAAATCAATACTGAATATAGACAGGTGAGATTCTCAAATCAATACTGAATATAGACAGGTGAGATTCTCAAATCAATACTGAATTTACTTCTTAGAGGGTGATATTGCATTGGATGAAGCCTTAGTCCAGAGACTGCAGGAATTTCGTATTAAGTGTGGGGAGGGGTGAGCATTGAAGACAAGAGCAGGGACAAATTATGCACATGTACAAATGTACAATTGGAATTATTAGCATGCATACTCTTCACCACCTGCTGAATGAGACAAAACAAATATGGGTCCATCCGGTTTGTGATGACATCAGTTCTTGAATATATGAATACATGCACATACTTTCTATTGACCAAGACATGCATAGGCCTACAGTATGATAATGATGATGAAATAACACCACTAACTGTGAGCAGGTAGCCATCACCTTTCTGACAAAAGCACAGGACCTCCTCATCTAAGTAACCAAGGTGAGACCTGAACTTGTATAAGGTTTGTTGTCTCAAAAGCATGATTGTATAGAGGGTAGGGGTGTTTATGGATGCATGTTTAGTCACTGAAGGAAAGCATTCAAGTGTGACAGCATCCCATGATCAGCATGACCTGTCAGGAGCATAACATATACTTCAGAGCCAACTATGTTTATCATTTTTCTATTAGATCTGTTGCCCCATTTGTTTCCCCATCCATTGCCCCATTTGCAGTGATGTCACACCTAGCATTTCCCACCACATAGAAGTCTGCAACTAAAGGACAAAGGTACAATGTCTGCTGACCTGTGGAACTTTGTCATTCATGGGGACCATTAGTCAGAAGACAAAAGTAAGAAATAAAGATAAGAAATACAGTGACAATGATTATTTTTATGACAGTTTGCCAGTCTATCCCCTAGCTTTCCTTTCTCACTTCCTATGACATGCCTGGAAAGAAGACAGTTGCCCTATTCTATCACTGTGAACTAGAAGTCCAAGCCCTGGTTGTCACATGGGCGATGTATACGATATATGCCTATGATGGCTGTGTGGTTAGAATGCTGTTCTCAGACCTTGAGTTTCCGGGTTGAATTCACGGTTGGGACAGGATTTTTTCTTTTGGAGGTACAATAAAAATCCTTCCTGTACATGTTGTGGAGTCTGCTATCGCAAAGCGGTCTTTATTTCCACAGCCCATAGAAAACCTCCCTACACCCTTCACAGGAAAATATGCAGTAATGAAAGAAAGTCCAACGTACCTGACTAGCTGCCTTTGCCATTAGTGATGTTTTCCCACATCCACTTTCACCAAATAGTACCAGAGGAAGGTGACTGTCTCCTACAACATACTCATGTATCTTTTCAACCACTTCCTCACGACCCTGAAATTTAACGTAAATTTGATGGTTTGACATTTGTCTATTAATAGTAAAAGTGTATGAAAAAGAATCTAAACAAGCCTTTATGTGTGATGATTTGGATTGTATTCATGATTTTTGTTAGACACCATGTATATACTTTGTTCGCCTGCCAACGAGATGAAATAATTGCAAACACGACATATCAAACATGACATATCAAACATGACATATCAAACATGACATATCAAACTTTTTGAATACATTTTGATTCTGCTCGTTGGCCTGTAGTATTGATAGCCATGTCTGACATAAGTATAATGTTGTTTGACATAAGTATAATGTTGTTTGGCATAAGTATAATGTTGTTTGACATAAGTATAATGTTGTTTGACATAAGTATAATGTTGTTTGGCATAAGTATAATGTTGTTTGACATAAGTATAATGTTGTTTGACATAAGTAAAATGTTGTTTGACATAAGTATAATGTTGTTTGACATAAGTATAATGTTGTTTGACATAAGTATAATGTTGTTTGACATAAGTATAATGTTGTTTGACATAAGTATAATGTTGTTTGACATAAGTATAATGTTGTTTGACATAAGTAAAATGTTGTTTGACATAAGTATAATGTTGTTTGACATAAGTATAATGTTGTTTGACATAAGTATAATGTTGTTTGACATAAGCATAATGTTGTTTGGCATAAGAAAAATGTTTGACATAAGTAAAATGTTGTTTGACATAAGTATAATGTTGTTTGACATAAATATAATGTTTTTATAAACATCTAAACTGTTCAAAATAATCATGTCAGGGTCAAAACAAGAATACTCTGGTAAGCTGCCTGACTGTCATGGAAATAACAAAAATCTGTTTTAAAGATCTTTCGGATGACAGGGTGTTAAAAAAAGTGTATGAATGGTGGGGCGCAAAACTCAAATGAAGCATTCCATCACCTGATCTGGGATAAATGTCCTAAAACAAGATTTGTAGAAAAGTGATTAGATTAGAATTAGCTGTAAATGATAAAATTATTATTTTTAATGAAAGGGAGCTAGGCAGGATTGACATTGTGAAGAAATTAGGAGTCGGCTGTGGGTACCACAGTATTACAGCTTTTCAGTGTTTCGACCGAGCCAGAGTAGGTGCAGCTGAAGATGAAATATAGTTGATAGAAAGATAAAAAATGTCCCAATATATTGTTATTTTACCCCATAAAGTTATTTTTCCTGAATCTTAAACCAATTATATACCCATTGAAAGCACTACTTCCAGCATATGCAGCCTATTTTTATTGGAGGGGGGGGGGGGTTTAAGCTGGCCTTAAAATAATCTAAGATACCAAAAGGTTCCTAGATGGACTCAGCCCAAGAAATTGGTACTAGATCTATTGGTAAAGTAAAGGCTGGATACTACCCACAACATTCCTAGCCATCATACAAGCTTAACATAGGCATACTCTTCGAGTAACCTCACTTAAAAAGTAACATAGGCATACTCTTCGAGTAACCTCACTTAAAAAGGCCTACATGTTTGTTTACAATTTTTTTTTAAATATGCCATTGGGGCACAAGAAACAAGCACTTAGTATGTTTTCAATGAACCCAGCACCTTAACAGATTGTGAACTCCTGGTTTATCTTGTATATAACTCAGGCTCTTCAATAAGGGGTGAGTTTAGGAGGGTTAATTCCCCCCCCCCCCCACTTAGATAATAACTTTTAGTACTAGGAATTTGGCAAAAAGGTGATCCAAAAGACAAACCCTCTCCCCGTAGCAATTTTTCACACAAGATCATCAAATTTTATCAGCAAACAGGAAAACCACCACACGAAAACAAACACATGACAATTATTATTTTTTTTTTAAAGTAATTTTAGGAGAATATATTGACCTGTGTTTTAATTTGATTCTTGCACATTTTATTTAGTCTCTTACCACTTCACAACTTCCCTTTGGAAGATATAAGATTGTGATCTCAAACAGATTAAATATCTTATAAATGTTAGATTAGCTATTCTGCCTGCTCTGGAGGGGAGAGACTACTGAAGTTAGTCAGAGTCTTGAATGATGTCCAAGATTTTGCTTTTCCTCACAATAAAACACACGAATGAAGAAAATATCAGAGTGATCTCTGCTGTGATAATGCCAGCTGAAAACATGCCTCTACTGATCAGAGAGAACCGATTCTTTTATCATAATCGTGCATTGAAATTATAAGAAAGAATCAGCAAAGTCCTATCACGTAGACTGGTCAGCTCATAACATAGTAACCTATTACCACACTGAGTGGACTGCCCAGCTTGTAGCATAGTAACCTACTGCAATATTGAGTGCACTGTCCTGCTTGTAGCATAGTAACCTAATACCACATTGACTGGACTGCCCTGCTTGTAGCATAGTAACCTACTACCATACTGAGTTCACTGAAATTAATGGCATGAAAAAAAGTAACCTGGTGCAGTAAATAAAACAATGGACTCAATGGTGAAAGTTCATATTCTCATGGAGTTAATAAATCAATTGTAATCAGAATCTGTCTATTCTGTTCAACTCGTTTGGTCAGCACAGGTCTTCAACAAAACCATTCTGCTGATTTGGTTGCGTCAGCTTTTTTATGGGATAGGGTTGCAAGCACTTCAAAACTTATAGCATGCTATATCTTTTTAAGAAGTACTTATACCAACAGTTAAATGGTGAAAGCTAATATGGTTTAGGCATGTCACCTGCTTACTGACTTCTCTGAAACAATCTTACAGTGTGCAATGAATGGTGAACAAACAATGGGATTAGAAAAAAATGTGGATTTACAACATCTAGGAATGGATAAGGATTGAATTCTACACACTAGCCGGCACCGTAGATGACAGAAGCAATTGTTTATCTTTGTGTGCTCAAGCATCTTTCACAGAACATCTATGATCTTAATTAGTACTTGGTTATACTATTACTTCCCCGTAGTCGTAACCTTCGATAACAGTTACCATGTTGTTCCGACAGGTCGACGTTGTGCTTGAACTAGTTGTGGGCATGGCGTGGGTGGGCGGAACAACAAAGAACCTGTTGCAAGGGCCAGAGTTGTGCCCTGATGTCGACGTCTGTTTCGACGACATTAGACTCGAAACACCATCGAGTCGGATGGCTGCTGGAACAGAGGGCGGAGCACTTATGGGAATGCCCCATGTGCTGTGAGGCTAGTTTCTAATCAAGAATCAAGAATTATACTATTACTACTACTACTACTACTACTATTACTACCACCACCACCATCACCACTACAACTACTACATGTATTACTGGTCATAAAGTTAACATGCTTCTATCCCCTTACTGGACCAATTAACATGAAGAAAATATAGTACATGCTTATGTCTTGTTATACTACCTGGAATGTCTTTGTGCTTGCTTATGACTTGTTATATTACCTGGAATGCTTTTATGATAGGCCTACATGCTTATGTTTGTTATACTACCTGGAATGCCTTGATGGTACAAGCTTATGTCTTGTTATACTACCTGGAATGCCTTGCAATAACGTTTGCAAGAATGTAGATGCTGTAGAGGCTCCAAGTAAATGGGATCATTGGCAAGTTTTTCGTGTTTAGCCATTGCATTGTCCACCAGTCTGATAACATTCTCGTAAAAGTGCTCGCAGAATTTCTGAAAATAATCCTGGTAAATCAAGAAACACAAGTTACAGCCAGTAAAGTGATGTTTTAATTGGGAAGGGCATTTTTCTGCTGTGAAAACTAATATATCACCCTGAAAACTAAATTATCATTCTGAAAACTAAAATATCGACCTAAAATCAAAATTATTAGAACATTGACTAATCAATAAAAGATGTTAATAATGCTGGTAAGTTGAATATGTTATAAGCTGTGAATATATCGTAATATTATATATAGAATGGCCAACCTTATGTGATTCTTCATCGATTCCTTCTTTGCCGCTCCAGTCAACAGTGAATCTAGCAGTGTTGCTAGCTGGTATCTTTTTAGGTAATCTCTCATCTCTGAGTATCTTCAAAAGTTTCTGAGCCTCCCCATCCACGCTAGAGTGAGAAGAAATCCTTTTTTAGTTTGGCTTATATATGAATATACAACATAGCATTTTTATGTAATAAATAATGTACTCTTTAATTTTAGTTTATGTTTGAATGTAATGTACCTCATCTTATGCCACAATTTGGTTTATGTTTGAATGTAATGTACCTCATCTTATGCCACAATTTGGTTTATGTTTGAATGTAATGTACCTCATCTTATGCCACAATTTGGTTTATGTTTGAATGTAATGTACCTCATCTTATGCCACAATTTGGTTTATGTTTGAATGTAATGTACCTCATCTTATGCCACAATTTGGTTTATGTTTGAATGTAATGTACCTCATCTTATGTCACAATTTGTTTATGTCTGAATGTAATGTACCTCATCTTATGCCACAATTTGGTTTATGTTTGAATGTAATGTACCTCATCTTATGTCACAATTTGGTTTATGTCTGAATGTAATGTACCTCATCTTATGCCACAATTTGTTTATGTCTGAATGTAATGTACCTCATCTTATGCCACAATTTGGTTTATGTTTGAATGTAATGTACCTCATCTTATGCCACAATTTGGTTTATGTTTGAATGCAGCTCTTTTAATTTGATTTAAACATATATTTTATGCTATGTATAAATATCTATCTATCTATGTTCCGTCAATGCTGAACACTGTGCATAGGAACACTGTGCATAGGAACACTGTGCATAGGAACACTGTGCATAGGACAGAAACTAGAGCTCTCCAGTTTGAACAATGTGATGCTAATATGAGTAATTCCTGTATGCTGTTGAGACCCATAGTCATACTCTCTTTGATGGTGGTTCTGCAAAGAGTCTCTCTCAGTCTTCCTCTTTTTCTTTTACCATCTGGCACCCATTTTAATGCTTGTAGTGGCAGTCTGTTTTCATCCATTCTAAGTACATGTCCAACATACATATATAGGCATATATATATATATATATATAGTGATTTTTTTCTACGAATATGCCATTTCCCCACCTTTTCGGTGTTTTCTAAAGATCATTTCATCTAATTCTTATTTATTTTTATATATTTATCTATTTGCTAAATGATAAGGACATTGACTTGGTTCTGAATTTAGCTAATCTTGCCCCACTTTCCCCTGGTAATAAAATTGATAACAAAGCTACCTGTAGTCTCCCGTTTATAAATACCCGATTTCACCTTTGACAAAAATTGAACAATTTCATTACCTAAGGTATTTTTCCGGAATAATTATTTATGTGGATTTCAAGTGTCATTTATCTTAGCTGCGCCAACTTTTCCATGCTTTGCATTGGCTGACGAAAAACAATATGTGTAAACTGGTCACTGGATCAAGGTAAGTAATACTGTGTTGATCAGATCACATGAGTAATTAGGAAGAAGGGCCTGCCTTCTTTAAAGCATGAAAACTAAGGTAAATAAAGCTGTATTAATGCAGAATAATATATATATATATATATATATATATATATATATCGTGTAGTGGTGATGGTACTTAGTTCAGCTATCAGGGGCTGGAAACTAAGACTAGTCGGGCAGTCTTACTCGAGCAGGACCATAGTCCTGCCCAAGTAAGCAGAGTGCTGAAGACGGAGGCAACCAGCCAAAAGACGCACAGATAATCAGGATGCCACACACAAAACACAATGGAAACATGTGATTGGCAACACGGTCATGTGGGCAGGCAGCACAGAGTGCCAAACATATTCTTCAAGAGTGTTCTGAGCATGAAACGCTGAGGCAGACATATTGGCCAGAGGAAACAATTCTGGAATCAAAGCTTTGTGGGACACTGTATGAACTACAAAAGACAGTGAGTTTTATTCAGGAGAAAGAATTACAGATATAGATATGTTTAAGTGAACGAAAGAAGAAGAAGAAGACTATATATATATAGTATATATATAATTATATATATATATATATATATATAATATATATATATATATATATATATATATATATATTATAATATATACTATATATATATACTATATATATATATATATATATATATATATATACATATATATTATATATATATATTATATATATATATTATATATATATATAAAAATTGGTAGCATATCATATTCAGGACGTGGCCAGCATTTTTGGGCTGTAGTGATTTTGTAGGCAATATAAATACGTTCAGTAGTTTTCCAGTGCTTTCTGAACGGTCTGGATGCACGGGAACCCGGTAACTTGGCCGTCACAGACGGGAACTGTACCACTCCTCCACAGAACCGGATCGCATATCTATATGTGTGTGTGTGTGTGTGTGCACACAAATACATACATACACACACACATATATACATTCACACACATGTTCCTACACACATTCACGCACGCACACACACACACATACATATCGAATTGTATATTACCCACTCTGAATGGATGAGTGGAGTCTCCTTTTCATAATATTACACAACACTGATGTTAGTCTCCAGGTATGAAATAAAGATCTGGAGAAACCACCCCATTATAAAGTGGAACTAAGAACTAATCGCTCGTAATTCGTGTACAACAAACAAATTGTATGTGTGACTATATTTTTTTCTTAAACGTATGTTAATATTTGTTATTTTTAAATTTGCATCTATATGTGCTTGTATGTGTACATATCTTATACTCTATACGTCTAAAGCATGTCATCCAGATGTGGAAGGTCTGAAGGTGTTACCAGTGGCCCCCCAAATGAAATGTCATCCACATGTAAAAGGTTTGAAAGTGTTACAAGTGGTCCACAAAATGAACCACTAACCAACAATAAACGCATAGTATACGCTTAGGGGCCTATATAGTGAAATTTACTTCTAGTCGTACTCTGTGACAGAGCTATAGAGAGCGTGTCTTGGACGGCCAAGATGCATGCTACAAATTCTGCCGTAGATAAATGTAAAAGTAAAGTTAACCTATAGCATTTAACTGCCGTAGGGGTGTAAGATGTTAGCAATCTCACATTTTAGAGACTCTGCTATATGAGGGCGGTAGCCATCTCCTCTCCATCGAATTCTTTACTCCCCGGACTGAACCAATATCCAATTAAGTCCGGGTCGATCCGGGAGCCGTTTATGTCTGAAAATCATTTCCGCCTCATCTGGGAAATGCATCTGGACCACTCATACGTGAAGCCAGTGCAGAACTGTGCATCCAGACCGTTCTAACAAAAAGGAACTTATTGAACGCAATTATATTGCCTAGAAATTTACAACAGCCACAATTTCGGTTTAATAGCTACGTTCTTAATTGGACGCTATCATTTTCTTTTGTATTTTAGTGTAAGCCATACAACTCTTCTGTAGAATTATGTATTTACCACTTTCTGCGCAGAATACCTTTTTATAAAAAAAATCACCGCATGTGGCTAAAAGTCGAAGCTTTCTGGGCAAACCAATAGATAAGGGAACTCACCCCCTCTCCAAGCACATAAATGACTTTTAGTAATAGAAATGTAGTTGGATTGACCTCCCCCTCACCGGACAAACGATTTTTCACAAATTGGTCATCATATTTCTCATGTATAAGATGGAATTATACACTTTTCACGAAAGTATGCGATTTATTTTTGTTTTTATATTTTTTATATATATTTTTTAGGTAAAATCCCCTTCTTACTGAAAACATTTCTACTTCTGGGTATCAATAACGTTGAAGAACACGTTACCAGCCCATCTTCTGGGTATGAAAGATAACGATGAAGAAGAGGGGCCCTACGAGTCCCCCTCTACACATATATTGCTAGTAAGACCTAGGTATCGAAAAAAGCATTTCATATTCATTTTTATTCAATTATTCAATCTCTCTGCACTGACATACACAAGAGAAGTGATCTAGCTTGTACCTTCGTGCGGCAAAGTCTACAAATTTGCTGGCTATTCTCAGAAGCGTTGTGTTCAGGTTGCTGATCTCCCTGATATATGCCAAACAATGGTCCTCCACATTGTTGGCTTTGAGGATTCCTCTTTCAACCTCACGCTCTGTGACTGAAGATATATTTATGTGAGCAGCTATTACGGTATAGCTTATAATCTAGCAAAAGTGGTTAACATATTTAAGAATATGAGCATAGCCAAATTCGGTTAAAATTGATAATATAGAGAACATCGTTAAATTAGATAATAATATATTAAACATCGTTAAATTAGATAATATATTAAACATTGTTAAATTAGATAATATAGTGAACATGGCTAAATTAGATAATATTGTGGTTGCGATGAAAGTATTTTAAATAATGTGATTAATATAATGCACACCCTATCGAGGGCAACTCTTTGAAGTAGAAATGGGGCATAGTCCAGCCAACAGAGGCTGGAAACTAAGATTGGTTGGTCCATCCCTGACATTGAGCAGGACCACAGTCGGAGATACCAGGCCGAGATGCGCACCATAAATCATGGTATCATGCAACACGACTGGATGACATGTCCTCACAGCAATGAAAAAAATATAGTGCACATGGCTAAAGTAGATAATATGATAAAGATATTTCTCAAAGCAATACAAATATTTAGTGCCATGATGATGTTCTTCTTCTTCTGCGTTCGTTCTCAAACTCCTGCAGATTAGCAGGATGTAGTTCGGAGAACGGAATGCGTTGTGTCATGGTTTACAGCATTGCTGTGATATCTGCGCCTTTCGGCCTGACACATCCGACTTCAGCATGGCTTTGGGTCACTGACCCTATATGGGATGGGACAGCCAACTCCATCCCATAACCTCCTTAGTCGCCTTTTACGACATGCGTGGAAGGTAAACAGTGTTGCTATTCTTTGCTCCCCTTTCGGGCCCCGGCAACACACGGGTGCCATGATGATGTGAATTGTGATGTTTAATTTTTTATTCATAAAATCATGTGGAAAGGCACCGCAGAGAGCAAAACACATTATTCAAGAATGTCCAGAATATGAAATTATGAGGCACAAACATTGGCAAAGAAGAGCAACAATGGAAGAAAAACTCTGTGCGAGTTGCAAAACAGAGTCAGGTTTATATAAGAGACAAAACTTCATATATAAACACATTCCACGCAAGCGAAAGAAAAAAGAAGTTCAGGGTGGGTGGACGTCTGTGGCCACGTCGATGGCGATACAGGCAGCCAACAAAAATATCAAGCTTGGGTGATAGTGGTTAATTTTGAACTCTCCGTGCTATCATATTTAGTGTTTATGTGTTTATATATCAGATGGCCAGCATGTGAGTACGAGATACTAATTTTCTCATGTCTGGTCTACTTGAGACCGAGATATGGTTACAGATGTCCACCGTTCTCTGGTATGTCTGGTCTACTTGAGACCGAGATATGGTTACAGATGTCCACAGTTCTCTGGTATGGCTGGTCTACTTGAGACCGAGATATGGTTACAGATGTCCACCGTTCTCTGGTATGGCTGGTCTACTTGAGACCGAGATATGGTTACAGATGTCCACAGTTCTCTGGTATGTCTGGTCTACTTGAGACCGAGATATGGTTACAGATGTCCACCGTTCTCTGGTATGTCTGGTCTACTTGAGACCGAGATATGGTTACAGATGTCCACAGTTCTCTGGTATGTCTGGTCTACTTGAGACCGAGATATGGTTACAGATGTCCACCGTTCTCTGGTATGGCTGGTCTACTTGAGACCGAGATATGGTTACAGATGTCCACCGTTCTCTGGTATGTCTGGTCTACTTGAGACCGAGATATGGTTACAGATGTCCACAGTTCTCTGGTATGTCTGGTCTACTTGAGACCGAGATTTGGTTACAGATGTCCACAGTTCTCTGGTATGTCTGGTCTACTTTTAGCGATCAAGATATAGTTACAGATGTCCACCGTTTAGTGGAAGTAGTAAAAACACTATGAATGTATTAGTGACTAACATCAGTGTGATATCACTGCAGATGGATCAACAGGTCTTATGGAAGAATTATGAACGAGTTGACCCAGATGTACATGCTTCGCCCCTGACAGGACTTGACGATCATGCGATACTACGACACTGCAATGCTTCCCTTCAGGGATTAAACATGCATCCATAAACCATCCATTAAGCAACCATGCCTTCGAGACTGTAAACCTTATGCGTTTGAGCGTCACATCGGTTGCTCAACTGAGAACGTGTCCTTTTGTAAGAAAGACTGCTGTTAAAATGTTAAAAGCTTCCTGCTACAGCTAAAGGGATTATATCATCATCAATGAACATGATGATAGTATCTCAATGGTTCAAACCATAATTTTCCATCCACAGCGATAACATATCTAGCATGCCCTGCCACATAGAAGTCTGCCCAAAAAATAACAATGGCGCAATGTGCGATGGCATGCCACCTGAATTTCTTTGTCATCTATGGGGATTATTTGCTAAAAGACAAAAGTAAGAATTTGAGTGTGCAGTGCTCAAGTTTTGTTTCTCCACAGATTGTCAGACGTTTACCCGCCAACTTTCCTTATGCACCTCCTACAGAGATGAATACTAAATAAAGCATACAGTAATGTAGATACCTAACTATCATGGTTATACACTATAATTATTATATAAATATTTTGGTTATTTATATATGGCATCTTAGACATATTTGCACCTTTAACTAGAAGACAATACCTGGTTTCCGCCACATAGGCTGATGAGTGTATTTGGTTTGTATAATGCGCATTATCTGTGTTGACCAACTTCAAAACATCAACGTTAATTTTCTTAGCAACGGGTCAATTTTCTTAGCAGTCAATGTGTAACATGACCTCCGAAATTTAAGGAGTTCAATCAATTAATGATGTCAGTGAAATGGAAATGGGCAAACAGAGCACACATTAAACATTGGAGATGTATTACGTAATCGAAGTAAAATTATAGGGGGAAAAAAAGAAATTGTGTTTGCTAATAAACACACTTTCGATAAGAAATTCAATATGAAATCTCATTTCTCAATGCACAGATGAGATTGCTAGTTTTGAACAATATGGAAGAATTATGCAATTTTATTAAGAAGATAAATCAGTAACCAAAAGGGATACGTAATCAAAATGTTACTTGTTACTTTTCGTAAACGAAAATAAATCAATAGGTACAGTGATAAATATAAACGTTACAAATAAATGATAAATAAGCGTTGCCGTATAAGGTTATTTGTAAAGAAATATTAAAACAATAATTTGAATAAAATGGATGATAATGAAGTAATCCCTTTAGCTGTGAACAAGTAGTTCTTGACAGCTCATAGCCTTTCTCACAAAAGAACTGCTTCTTACAATGTTTCTCCCTCCAGGGTCACCTTATATGGAACAAATAACAGCTCACAAGCACATGCATATGCATATATAACACCATAACATTGGGTCAAAGGGCATGAGCCCATCGGCCGCTGGATCAGCAGTCAACCGACAAAAGAACGGAGCTCGTATAAGTTTTGTTGCATCAATAGCATAGGGGTTGGTTTTTTTTTTGGGGGGGGGAGGGGGGGAAAGAAGTCATGGAAGTTATTAGTTCGGGAAGGGAGTCATAGAATCATAATTAGCCCTCGAAGGGAGTCATTTTAGTTCGGCAATATCTCAGGATTACCACGTGCTGCTATGAACTTCTTCTTCTTCTGCGTTCATTCTCAAACTCCTGCAGATTAGCAGGATGTAGTCCAGAGAAAGGAATGCGTTGTGTCATGGTTTACAGCATTGCTGCGATATCTGCGCCTTTCGACATGACACATCCGACTTCAGCATGGCTTTGGGTCACTGACCCTATATGGGATGGGACAGCCAACTCCATCCCATAACCTCCTTAGTCGCCTTTTACGACATGCATGGAAGATAAACAGTGTTGCTATTCTTTGCTCCCATTCGGGCCCCGGGAACACACGGGCGGCTGCTATGAACGAATTCAAGTAGGAAGCATGAGGATAAATGAAAATAATTCTTACAACTGACGGGAATTGAACCAGGTCTATTCTAGCAGCACCGAATCGCTTTGCAACACATCCTAGATGTGGTTGGTCAAGTACGGAAAACCTGTTTACGTGTATTGCAAAGCGATTCGGTGCTGCTAGAACAGACCTGGTTCAATTCCTGTCAGTTGTAAGAATTGCTGCCATGAACGTAGCATATACGATCTTGTATTTCAGGTCCAAAAATTATATGTAAATAAAAATAGATAATGCCGATAACGAATATGCTGGCTCGGTGCAAAATAACATCTCAAATGTGAATCCTGATGGAAATACCACAACTTTCGTGTTGGTTAGGTAGAAGAAGAAAGGGGGGGGGGTGGATATATCTCACCAAAAACAACGTTCCCGCGACATAAGAATGATGTAGCTTGAGACAATGAACAGTGACTAAATAAGGTATACAAATAACGCGCTGATGTGCATACATAATCCACGAGATAAGAAGAACGTGTGCAATCAAATAAGCCTGTGTGGTAAACTAGACTATGATCACGAGAGAGAATGTAAGACAATGGACTGTAATCTACTGACAATAAGCTCAAACTCCCTTGGAGACAATAAAGCTGCGCAGACAATAAAGCTGCAAGAAGTAGTGGTGAGTAGAGCCGTCTATGGGAAAGAAGATGGTAGCATATCATATTCTTGTTCTTCTGCGTTCCTTCTCAAACTTCTACAGATTAGCAGGATGTAGTCCGGAGAAAGGAATACGCTGTCATGGTTAACAGCTTTTCTGCGATATCCGCACATTTCAGCCTGACACGTCCGACTTCAGCACGGCTTTATTTAATTTTGACCCTCTATGGAATGGGGCGGCCAATTTCACCCCAAAACCTCATTAGTCGCCTCTTGTTGCTATTTTTTACTCCCATTTCGGACCACAGTAACACACTGGAGATATCCCATTCAGGACGTCCGATCAACGAAGACATTTTATAACTGTAGTTATTTTCTAGTCAATAACAATAAGTTCAGCATGTTTGCCACTGAGAGAGAAGAACAGCTGGGGAAAAGAAATAATGAAACCCGTACTCCAAAATTAGTAACGCCAAATATTAAAAATTATCTTTCCTGTTGGCAACAACATAAACCGTCTTATTACAAGAGATATGTACTCTTGATAGCATAACACCTCGCATAGACGTAGTCGATCTAAGTCCAACGTTCTACTTATCGTATTCACCCAGGAAAATGTCACCCAGGGACATGTTTTGTCATGTAAAGTCCAAAGGTACAGTGGTTGACAAACAGTCACAGCTGAGAATTAATACACACTGGTCGCATGACAACAAAGTGGAATTTGACAGTCTTTTTTGACAGTTCCCTGTCAAATACCAGGGAAGTCCAGCTGAATTAAATGCATGTCGACAACGGATGTTCTAAGCATACAGGGCGCAAATTAAACAGCAGTAGTCATTATGTCATGAAGTAATTTTGTATATAACAGTTGTCCATTATATAAAAACTACTTCTGCCCATGCAACTTCTGTCTTTATTCAATTCTTCTTCTTCAGTGTTCATTCTCAAACTCCCACTGGGTCTCTCGTGCAGCAGGACAATGGTTATGACAATGATCTCATTATGATATTTGAAATCAGCATGCCTAAATCAATAAGAAATGATGCATTAAAGTCTGGTACAAATTTTTGTTGAACATTTGTTAACTAGTGTTATTTTATGTCAACGTTTTAAACGATAACCTAGCAGAAAATAAAGTCGAAGTAGACGAAAAAAGTATCTTAATAATGTACTCATTAATGTAAAGATGGCTAAGATAAATGATGACAATTATTCAAACAGATGACATCAAACAAGAAAATTGGTGTTTCTATGGCGTACTGGTTTAACCGTTCGCCATTTACTGCTGCAGGTCGAGTCCGGCTCGGGACGTCTTGCTTATAAGGAGAACTTTTTGAATCCCTAGAGAATTATCGATTCGAGTTACGGAGTTATGTGTTGTGAGTGATGCCATTGGCAAGCAACGTCCGCATGGTTGAGAGTGATAGAGTATATATGGGGAAATACGTATACAGTTAATCCAATCCTCTTTGCATGTTCAACTTTTCTAGTTATATTTGTTAGGAAGGTTATTTTATTATAACAAACGGTAGTACCAATGATTCATCAGCATGTGAGATATTCTTTCCAGAACGTGGTCTTCCTTATGCATTCTCTGAACACTCCGCAATTCTAGGCGAGTTGACCTGTCACAACCAGAGACATGTTTAAGCAATCTGATATATATCACTGCACCATCGTCGTCTTGAGCGCCATGTTCCCCTGTTGCCGTTAACTCTAACTTCAGCTATTAATCTTTCCATGCTATTATGTTTCTTTATATGACCACCCCCCGCCCCACAGTTTTCCTGTTAAGTAGCCAACCCTATTCGACGTTTATTGATCTTGACACTTTTTAATTTGTCTTTTTTAGCTGTCAATGGTATACGTAAAATTCTTCTGTAGCATCTCATTTCAAAAGCAGCGATTCTCTTTGCTACTGTTTTATTTAATGTCCATACCTCTCAGCCGTATATTACCACTGGACATACGCATGTTCTGATCATACATAGTTTGGCTACGCTGCTGGTACCTTGCCAAAGACTTTTCATTTGTACCAATCATTAACGTATACACAAAGGAAGACAACAACGATGGAAAAGATACGTTTACATGTGGCAAGTATAGCCGATGTTCGTCCATTACGTCAGGAAATAGTTCTCATTACATCAGGAAATAGTTATCGTTGGGAGGTCTGCATAAGTGAAATGAAAGTAAATACGACACAATTTGTTATTTCTATGTTGTCAAGCTGCGCTGTAATGACATTTGAAATGTATGCGCATTAAGTGCACTACAAATCCGTTGCTTGTTATAAACTATCTTCTTTATTTTTACTTTTATATTGGTTATATCAAGGAGGTTTTTGTTTTTGTTACCCGTAATGCTATCCCATTTCAGACCTCGGTGTGATGGACACATCCAGGCGCGGTCTTAGGCTTGCAACCTATGCGGCGCAGTGGGCCCCGCACTTCATGGGCCCATAAATTCATATTAGAATTTATTTTATTATCCTCTTCCCTACCCAGACTGGGCCCCGCGCAATCCGTTTCGCATTGGGCCCTGTAATTGTTAGGGCCGGCCCTGGACACATCATAACAATTTCATCATTGGTGAAAGTAAGCTAAGATCAACTATGAACCAGTGATCTTTGCCACACGGTTTTTCATAAGTTCACAACTGATTATTTAGTGGCTGACAAGAAAACGCATGAGTAGATTGCTACCACATTTTCTCAATAGCGATGACGTCATTTGCCGACTTTCCCAGAGCACGAGACTTGGCATTTCGATAGTAAAATTTCACAGACTACCACATTGCATGTCACTGCGAGAGGTTAATCTATGCTTTTCATTGGTGGGTGGCATAAGTACACGGAAAGTGATCAACCAATAGCTCAGAGTAGCATTTTGCAGTGACCAGTTAGGGTCATGTTAGGGTCAGTTAGCTCCATGGTCTGTTACTATCGAAAGGTCATGGCATGAGTCCTTCAAGACATGAAGTGTCTACCTCCATGTGGCTTTGTGAACAAAGGCCGTAATTTTTTATTTCGAACTACAAATAACGAACAAACTCAAAACCTGGGTTTGCTGGTAGGTGGGCGAGTGACTTAACACTATACTACCGCGGCTACCTTCAGTGGTAAAGATTTTTATCAAGGAACATACATACATCTGAAATATTTTTTGTGTGTGTGTGTGTGCGTGCGTGCGTGCGTGTGTAAAATGTTGTTCTTAATCTGTAGGATTCTATAGCATATCAACTATAATTTCAAGCATTGAGTTATGACTACAGGTTATTATCAGCGCATTCCGGACAAGTCCATAAGTGCTCCGATCCAAATCGTGATAAATTAATCAGAGTGTAGAACGGGCAGTTTCAGTTTGATGTTGATTTGTTAGTCTTTTAGTCTATTTTTTAGTCGCCCGGAAACACCCACAGGTTAGCAGGGTGTAGTTAGAGAAGGCAATACTCTGTGTCCTCTCAGCATTAGATATACTTCAATGACGTGAGTTATGTGACATATTGTTCTTCTTCTTCAACGTTCATTCTTAAACTCCCTCTGGTTCTCTCTTATAGCAAGACAGTGGTCCTAAAGATTTCCTGCAGGATGTAATCCAAAGAATGGAAGCGCATTGTTTCGCCGTTTTACTTGCGCCAATGACCAGATACATTCGTCTTCGGCGGAACATATTGTTCAAAACCGGTGTACCTGGCGCTGTTTTGAAACTTCCTACTTCACTTATGCACTTGTTGAATTGATAGGCATACATCCTAATACTCGATCATCATTTGTCGACGAATTTCTATAGATTTCACCGCATTCACTGATCAAAAAATTAACAATAGAACACTGCTTATATTTAGTGCATGTCAACAGTGGGGTGGCCATCTTTAAACTACCACTATGACGTTACCTTGTTTATCTGTACAAAGAAGACGTGTAGGACATACTTAACATAAATATTGACAAGTTGTAAAACTGTGTCATTATTATTGTAATTTCTATGCCATTTATAATTATTTTTATTTAAAACACCATCGTATTTACTGAGGGGCCTGCTAGCTTTGTTGATAGTGAGCTTGCTTACTGAGTGTCAGGTTCGAAACACGTCTGGACACACAAATCCGGGTTGTGATTTCTCGCCTGACATGACCGTGCTTTCAGTCGACCCAGCAGTAAATTGGTACCTGACGTATAGTTTGGGGAAGGTATATATAGCACTGAAGGGAACTGACCACCAACCAAATAGTTGCTGCGGTTTTGTACATGAGGAGTTTTTTCTTCCCCAAGCGTAGGTTGCTGCCGTGGGACATTACTTTAACGTTTTTACAGTATTTATTTGTCAGATGCAATATATTAAGGCGTCCACCGTTCAGTGGAAGTGGTAAAAGCACCGTATTACCACCTCCAAAATCATATGTGTCGGGCCACTGACTCAAATTAAACAGCGACACAATGCATTTCCGTTCACTAGACTACACTTCCCCAACCCACGCTGAAAATTGTGCTGAAAATCTAGAAGGATTATTATCCTCGTACAAGAGAAATCCTATGGGAGTTTGTGAGAGAACGCAGGAAATCAAAATTTGTTAAAAGATGTTTGGCATTTTTCTGCAGAACAAAATGTATTTGTTCTTCCTTTATTTATACATTTAGTAATTTAGTATTCTTCATTAATTTCCATATTTTGTTAGAAAAGACAGTCTTAAGATTGTATAATTAATATTGTTATACTTCTTCGTTCGTTCCCTTTTCAAACTCCTTCAGGTAAGCAGTATGTAGTACAGGAAATGGAATGTGTTGTGTCATGGCTTACAGATTGACTGTGATATATGTGAATTTTTGGTCAGAATACTTCAGCATGCAGCACAGTCTTGTTGAAAAATATATTAAAATGAAACGTAATATACATCCGAGATAGAGAAATGAATACACGATGAAGATAGAGAAACACACAAGAAGTGAAAGATATGGCACACGATAAGATGTTGATTATTATAATACAAAAGTGAAATCAGTACTTGCAACCACGTACCATTTTTTTCTGGCTTCGTTCTTAAACTCCCACCAATCTCTTTTATAGTAGGACAGTGGTAATATAATATTTCCAGCAGGATGTTGTCCAGAGAACGGAAATGCGTTGTGTCGCCGTGTTATTTGTGTCAATGGCCCGACATACCCGACTTCGAAACTGGTAACTAAAACATTAAGTGTTATTGGCACTTCTACGGAATGGTGGAAGTGTGTAACCATATCCCTGTATTGTCGGCCAGACGTACAAGATAACTGGTTCTTGCTCATACCCGCTTGACACCATGATCAAAGCTAATCACCGCCACGGATGCTTGACCATTTATCGCAGTCTTGCGTCTCTATCGTCACAGACGGCCACTAAGCGTCAATTAAATGTGGCCTATGACACTGAAACCCTGTACTAAATCAATCAATTAATCAAGTGCCATGCCGAATGGCGTAGAAGATCATGTTTCTCCACTACTCTCTGTCTATTGTTTTGTCAATAAGCTCGGTTGGTGAACGTCTACCGGTGCCACAATACTACTCAATCTAGAAACTTCTCTCTTTGTCGTCTCCTGTCTCTTCTCCCCTTGATCTTTCTAGTGGTTATTAAGTGTTCAAGTTGTGTTCTTCTCAGTGCATGCCTAGAAACCTTGACTGTCTGCCCCTAATGTTTGACATGATTGATCTTTTTACGTCAGCATGAATGAGAACATTTGCATTCGATTTCTTAGCTGTCCATGGTATTTTCATCATTTTACGAAACATGTGTTCTAGGGGTAATACAGCAGTTGTTTCCCACTGACTTTCTGCTGATGTGTTATGGTATTCTCCACTTGTTTTTGGCTAAAAATAGCCTGACCTCAAGGCAGCAGTGGATTGATTTTAGAGTGGCCTTGTCTTAGATGGATTACACTCCAGAAACTAACGAACTCCATCTGTCCGGAATACACAATGAAAACCATCGCTGGTCACCATATTTCGAGCCATTGTGTCACACTAACAATCTGGTTAATTTCACAGTTCACACGTACAAATCTCATATAAACAGAAGTTAACGCGCTATTGTACATAGAACACGACAATAATGCATCAATTTTTTAGTGGATATAAAATCATTCTGCTATCTTCGTGGGAGATCTGAAATCTAAGTAATACCTGACATGAAGAAATTATGCATCTGGTCTCTGTCAATTTTTTTGGTAATTAGCAAAACCTGCACTGCTTTTCTGATAATCTTGGTCAGTTTGCCCATGGTGTCCCACCAGGCTGCCTGGTCGATTTCCATTAGTCGTTGGTGACGCTGTCAAGGAGACGAATAAAACCAATGTTATTGCGACGATACGATAATGGAGTGTGGCGGAATGAAATACTTTACGGAAATTGTTTGCTATTTTTATTTTCCTGTGGCGATGCTTGTGTTGTTATTGATACTGTGAAAGTTGAATGCAAACTGAACCCAAAGGAAAGTAAATCATAATCTAATAAGAAGAACTAAGAGCAAGAATTTGAGCGATGTGAAAGTAATGTATTAGAAAAATAGTGTTTAGAGAAGTGCGCGAGATGAAATACGGTAAGAAGTCTATGAGAGAAAATAACGTAAGAGGAGTGTGAGTTTATATACCGTAAGAAGTTTGCGAGGATAAAATACTTAAGAAGTGTGTGAGATAAAATACAGTAAGAAGTGTGTGAGATAAAATACAGTAAGAAGTGTGTGAGATAAAATACAGTGAGAAGTGTGTGAGATAAAATACAGTAAGAAGTGTGTGAGATAAAATACAGTGAGAAGTGTGTGAGATAAAATACAGTAAGAAGTGTGTGAGATAAAATACAGTAAGAAGTGTGTGAGATAAAATACAGTAAGAATTGAGTGAGATAAAATACAGTAAGAAGTGTGTGATATAAACTACAGTAAGAAGTGTGTGATATAAACTACAGTAAGAATTGTGTGAGATAAAATACAGTAAGAATTGTGTGAGATAAAATACAGTAAGAAGTGTGTTTAATAAAATACAGTAAGAATTGAGTGAGATAAAATACAGTAAGAAGTGTGTGATATAAACTACAGTAAGAAGTGTGTGAGATAAAATACAGTAAGAAGTGTGTGAGATAAAATACAGTAAAAAGTGTGACACAAAATACAGTAAGAAGTGTGTGATATAAACTACAATAAGAAGTGTGTGAGATAAAATACAGTAAGAAGTGTGTTTAATAAAATACAGTAAGAATTGTGTGACATAAAATACAGTAAGAATTGTGTGACATAAAATACAGCAAGAAGTGTGTGAGATCAAATATATTTTTTTAAAAACGGCATGAATTGAAACACCGTAAGAAGTGTGAGAGTTTAAAGATCTTAAGAAATGTGTCAGTTATTATATATTATAAGATGTGTAAGCTATAACACCCTAAGAAGTGTGTGCTTTTTAACACATTAAGAAGTGTGTGTGTCAGCTATAATACCTTAAGAGTATGATATTCAATTTTTTTTTAGAAGTGTGTGATCTATAAAGAAGTGTGTTAGAAATAATACTTGAAGAAGTGTGTGATCTATAAGCAGTGTATTTGATACGATACTTTATTAAGTGTATTTGATACGATACTTTAAGAAGTGTGTTTGATACGATACTTTAAGAATTGTATGAGCTTAAATACCTTATTGTTGAAGTTTGTGAAGATTGAGCTTATGGGCTGAAGAACATAGACAGCAGGGACGAAGTTGTCATCTCTTTTGAACCAATCGTCCAGCAATTTGACTTCGTCAGGATATTGTTTAGTGCAATCTTTGAGAAGTTCAAACTCGGAAGCTAAGATCTCGGGTGGAATTGGACGATATCCATATTTCTGTCCCAAGAATACCTTGAATTCACAGAAGTGATACATTTATAAACAAACACTATAGTAAAGTATTTAACACATTTTTTTAGCTGCAATTAAAGAATAAGCAGACCATTTACAGACATTTTTCTACTTCAAAACAATGTATTCCAGGGTCTAGAAATTCATCGTCATCATTGTTCCCAAATACAAGTTCTATTAAGATATTTATACCCGCGTTTCCTGTACCGTGGGGTGAAGCGCTACTACAAAAGATAATATTAAAATGTGGTTTAAAGTCAAGTTTTCTCAACTGTTAGTCAAAATAAAGTATACACATATTCAGCAATGTGTTGTTTAGCATCATTCTAGCAATAAACAATTTTCACTACCCAATCATCAATGGGTTATCTACATGTTTTGATTGTCCGTCGAAGTCAAATAATACCCAATAATAAATGAGTTATCAATGTATTTTGTTCGTCTGTCGAATTAAAACAATACACAATCAGTGGGTTATCTACGCGTTTTATTAGCTGTCGAAGTCGACGATGGCCAATCAGATCAACTGGGTTTATGATGAAAATAATGATATCTACGGCGTGACTAATGAGTCCTATGCGTGCCCGGAATTGTCTACCACACTATGATGATGTGTAGAAGGAGTCTGTGAGAGATTGAGCTGCTCTTGCCTTACTTCTAGCGTATTTTTGCTGCGCAGCATAATGTCTCGAGGTTCTCTGCAGCTGCTGCAGCACTCTTGTTTCTGTGACGCCAGCCTGATCTGTCTTGTGCAAGATTCTCACATGAATTTGTGTCAAATTTAAGTCAGTCAGTGATGGCTTAAGAGTGTCGTTGAAACGCTTCTTCTGTCCTCCGGCCTTGCGAGAGCAGTTTGGAGTTCTCCATATAACACCTTTGTGTGGTAGACGATAATCTTTCATGCGATTCATGTGTCCTGCCCAGCATGCCATTAATATTGCGTGTATAATACAGACTTAGATATCATCAGTACTTCACTGTCTGGTATTTTTATCCCACCAATGCATGGTAAGTATCTTACGAAGACAACTTATATACGAACTTACAGCCTATAGCATCAATGCTACACTGCAGTGTGGATACCAGGACACACAGGTATTAGCGATAAAGATAGTGTTTTTAAACTGGCACAAAAAGGAACAAGTATACCCCAACTGGGAATTTTCATAAATCTTAGAACAGCTAAACACATTATTCGCAACAACTGCATAGAACAATGGATGGACCGCTGGGACACTGGCTCAAAGGAAGAGTACTATATGCAGACGCGTTCCAACCAAATCCACACGACATCATAAATTGGCAACACTGCAAAGATCAAACCACAATATTTAGGCTGCGAACTACACACGTACAACTTAACAAACACCCACAAAGGATTACAGCAGACCATACACGACACCACAACGGAAAAGAGGAGTAAACAGTACACAACACCTTATTGAATATCCTGCACTACAAGACCTGAGAAAACAACTGCTGCCATTAAACCCCTCCATCACGAACACCCTTTATACAGACACATCACAGCTGAAGAAGACATGCACCTACCACCATTTGGCACAGGAAATAAAGAGTTAAAGCTCGTAACCGCGGCGATCAGATAAGAACGAAGGCAGCTTAGGCTTAGGTAGAAATGGTTGAGTCTTCTAGCATGTCTGACATTTTGTCCATGTTTCACAGGAATAAAGAAGTGGTGATTGTTACTGCTGCCTGATAAATTAGATGAAATCGGTGGTAGTTATTCTAGTTTTGTCCCATACGTTTTTCTTCCAACTAAATGTAGCATTACAAATGATAGTAGCATTATGACTAGCGCTTGATTTTGTTTCAAGTTTGGAGGAGTTACGTCATTCGTCCACCACATTCTCTCTTCTGATCCAACAGTGTGCCAGTGACAGATAAATCAAGATGACTTGGAGATGTACCAGGATTGCAGTGGATTTACCAGAGTGTCCTTAGTGTATCACAAAGTTCTTTGCATTCCAGGACCGCTCTGCTGGCAAATGCTTTCCAGCCGTTTGAATATCAGATATTTTCTCCGCACCGTTGACCATATCCAGACTTCGCATGGTCTGGCAGATACGCCATGTGTTTGTCCAAGGGCACCAATAGCTCCTCCTTGGTTATCCTCACCTGATTTTGCTGGCATGCCAAAGCCGTTATCGTAGTGTTGACACTCCCGCATATGCTGGCAAATACTTGGAGCCACAAGTGAGAGCTGAGTGCCAGGTGGGGGGACCAAGGATGTGAGAGTATGATAGCCTCAAACGTCAGAGGTTAGTAGCTCGTTGTAGTTATCTACGTGTAGTAAAAGAAAAGCTAGTGATCATGAGAAGGTACTGTTGCTTAGTTGTTAATGAACTGGCTTCCTGGTCGGGTGATCTGAGGTTCAATTTCCAATTCAATTAGAAATATTTTAAAATACCAATGGCTTAATTTAGTATAGTAAATATGAAAGTCGTTCTTTTCGAGAAACGTGTTCAATTTCTTTAGTGTCAATGCTCAATTCTTCTTTACAATCCAAACCTCTATACATTTCTTTTTAAAATTATTTCTTCATCGATGTCGTGTACAACATTTTTTCCCTCACGTTTCTTTTGTTTTTGTAAAATTACTGTCATCTTCTCATATCCATCTTGAAGGTGTTGTGCAGTTAATACCCATGGCATGTTGTGTTCTTTTTGAAGGTTTTGATATACTTGAAATAGAATACCGCGTCTCGCTTCCTGTGAAAAATATTTGTACAATCTGATAGCTATACTTTTCAGTGTAACGAATTTAACTTTCAAAGACATTGTTATAATATTGTCGTAAATGCTGCTCTATGATGAGCCATAAATAAATTTTAAAAACTTTATTTGTTGAAGACAGAGAACAAACACATTATCAATATGTAACTCAATATTTTGTAATGATACACGTTTTATAATTAAATATAGATATATAATTGTATATAAAACTACGCTTTGGAATATAATTAGACATGATTCATTGTCATAAACAATACTGCAGTGAACCGTCGAAAAGGGGGGGGGGGGAAGAAGCAGAAGTTGGAATATAAATACATGGCCAGACAACAACAAGGAATGGACAGGACAAAATATATTCCCCACTCATCCGCATCGTTTAAGATAGAAATCGCTGGAGTACTGTCTTAGAAAACTCTGGTGTTCTGAGTCATCCAACTTGGTACCTCTACAATCATGACTGGTTACGACTTTATAGATAGAATGATACACGAAACTTTAGATAACCTTAAAACTCATCTTTGTTACACATAACTGAACTTTCTCAATGATCTGTACGCCGAATACAAAAAGTGTTGTCAGGAAAAAACAACAACACTCGTGCTACTTCATGGTATTTCATCTGTTTCTTACCAGATATAAACTGATCGTGTTAAACAAAATAGAAAACATAGTAATTCCTACCGTAAACCCGTCCATTTTTATGGCTTCAAATCAAACAAGTATTGCTATCTTAAAAATAACATTCATTGTAACTGCTGCGATAAATCGTTCAGACTAAATAATAATTAATCATTAACGTGGTTATGGAATAATCTACTCAGGAAAAATATGAATCCCATACGCTTAGTAATTTCGGAATAATAGACAATATCGGTGTTCAAATTTTTTATGAGCGCACTATAGTATTTCTGTTGCATGACTGGTTGGTCTAGTGGGTCATTGGTGAGACAGCAAGACATATCCATCCTTTTACTACACGTAGATATCTTCTATAAATAAAAAAATTCAAGTAGAAAATATTTACAAATTAGATTGCGATTTCAACATGCAGATGAAATTAACCATTATCAGGCCCGTAGATAAGGGGGAATGTGGCGTTGGGGTTTTCAAACCCCACTCCCTCCCCAACAAATAAATCATAACAAAACTTTTAGTACTATTAACTTCACCAAAATGTCGGCAAAAACCCCTTCTAAAACGATTCTTCCCAAAAAGTTTCTGCAAATTTCCTTCAAATAGTAAAATTTATACACGAAAAAGGACGAATGGAACTTTTTTTTTAAAGTAACCCCCCCCCCCCTCCTTAAAGTGGTTATATATACGGCCATGACATCTAACAACCAACAACCAATCTTCCCGCTCCATGTTCTCTTTTTGTAACACTGCACATATCAAGTTGTACTAGTTGTTTGATTGAGACATAGCGATTGACGATATTTATTGTAATCAGTTCTCATTCCATCTACAGCCTCAAGAGCCAAAGTTCGATTCTTAAATTGTTAATCAAGTAATTAGCAAATCTCAAATTTATTCGTTTCCGAGACGCACCGTTAAATTTTTTTTGTTTTTTTTAAAGATCTTGGTTAGTTGCTAACCATGTGTTTCGAAGGAGAACAGTTTGCATTTTTCTGCTTCTCACGAAACAATTTGTGATACTATCATGCGTTGTTTCATAGTTTATGGCTTTCTGGAAGATCTACGGTTTTCCGGCTTACATATATCCGACTTCTGCAAGATAACTTGAGTTAATCGTCAGATCAGCATCATGACACGCCGGACAAGTCCATAGATCAATAAGTCAACAAGTGCCATGCCGAGTGGCGTAGGCGATCATGTTTCTCCACGACTCTCTGTCTCGTGTGTTGTCAATAAGCTCGATTGGTGAGCTTCTACCGTGCCACAATACTAGTCCATCTAGCAATTTTTCTCTTTGTCGTCCCCTATCTCTTCTCCCCTTGATCTTTCCAGTGGTTATTAAGTGTTCAAGCTGTGTTCTTCTCAGCACATGCCCTAGAAACCTTGACTGTCTGCACCTAACGTTTGATATGATTGATCTTTTTACGCCAGCATCACTGAGAACATCTGCATTAGTTTTCTTAGCTGTCCATGATATTTCCATCATTCTTCTGAGAAACCACATCTCTGTAGCCTTCATTCACTTTTTTTTTGTTTACAGTCCATGCTTCACATCCATTGGTTTGATATAACATCTCAGCACTCGAATTCGTGTCTGCATTGAGAGACTTCCATTGCACAAAATGGTTCTCAATTTTTGGAATGCTGATTTGGCTTGTCCTGTTCGGCTCTTTATCTCACTTGAGCTTCAAGTATTAACACCTTCTGGTGTTAACAGGGTGTCAAGATATTTCACTTGCTCAATTTGTGTTAATTTTGTGTCGTTATTTATTATGTTGCATCTTGGTGGTATATCTCTCTTCGAGACAACCATTATTTCTGTTTCCTTCTTGTTTAAACTGATGCCTTTGTTTTCACTTTCTTTCACTACTTTATCTAACAGGGCTTGTAGTTCCTGTTCTCAAGTTATTTATATTGCATCCTCTCACTTTTATTCCTGGCATATCTTCTATATTTCCCCTAATGTATTCTGTATACAGGGGAAAAAGATCCGGTGACATTACACAACCTTGTCTGACACCCCTTTCTATCTTTTGAAATCTTCATATAGTGTTGTTACCTCCTATCGCCGCCGTTTGTTTCCAATACATACTTCTTACTATTCTTAGATCTTTCCCATCAACGTTAATATTTTCTAGCAATTGTGTAATCTCTGAATGATTCACCTTGTCAAATACTTTGCTGTAATCTATGAAACACAGATAAAAGTCTTGTACTTCTATGGTTCTCTCCATTAATGTTCTTACTATACACAGGGCATTTCTTGTGCGTTTTCCTTCTACGAATCCCCATTGTTCTTCTGCTATCTCTGATTTTATTTTTCTTCTTATGAGCCTAATTATTATGCGCAGTAGAATCTTGGTCATCTGAATCATAAGGCTGATTGTTCTGTGGTCTTCGCAATCTACTGCACCAGGTTTCTTTGGTAGGGCTATGAAAATTGATTGTAGTAAATCCGATGGAATATAGCCACTGTTGTAGATGTCATTTAACATTTTGATGATAACTTCAATGCCATAATCTCCCATGGCTTCTAATTCTTCTTTTATAATCTTACCCGAACCCGATGATTTGTTGTTTTTCAAGTCCTGTATAGCTTCCTTTACCTCTGCCTTTAATATACTTGGACCTTCAAGTCCATAGATTCTCCGCTCACATTATGTATGCCCTTCAGCATGTTGTAACTGACAGCTCCGGTTCTGTGTTTGTTGCTAGCTTTTTTTCAAATTCCTATATGCGCTCGATTCTTGCAACACCACGTGTCACTCACAAGTTCTGCATTCTACCCAGCGACATGGAATTAGAAACACACCCCATATAATCCAACCGGCTTAACATCGTGATAACTTAAGTGATTAATTGTAAGTATACGCACAGTAATAATTCTACGCGGAAGCCAGATGTGTAGGCCGAAAGATTATATGTGTCATCCAAGCTATAAACCATAACACAATCATTCCGTTCTCTGAACAATATCCTGCTAACCAGCAAGTTTAAAATGCACGTTAAAGAAGAAGAAAAATTATAAAAAAAACAACTTTAATGACTTGGACATTGATAAAGTTCACGGAGAATACATCAGTATTTAAAATCAGCTTTGTAGACAACTAATCAAAAGTCACATTCCAGATACAAAAAAAAAGAGAAAACTTTTAAGCGTTAAACAACGAGATTATGCAAATCTGTTAGGTTGTTCCTGCTAACTCGCAAGCATGGATGGCTGCTACGCATTTTGGCTACATCGACCATCGATTTTTCGTTACTAACGAGAAACATATTGGCAGTAAACGAGTATGGAAGGTGAGCCTGTTGCTCTATGAACAAAATGACAATTTTATGTATGTACTGAAGACAATTAAAAGAACATTGGTCTGTTTCAGGAACGAGCTAACTCCCATAGACACGCTGTACACGAGACAATGATTATTCTGTACTCAGAAACATGCACAGGTACTGACTTGAACTGTGACTGGGTCATTG
>CM067298.1:115354276-115403786 GCA_034231615.1 Meghimatium bilineatum | reverse complement strand
CACTCTCCCCATGCCTGTTCAACATCTACGCAGAAAATATAATGAGGAATGTGAGAGAAGACAATACACAACGCTGACTACCACGCTTCAAACATCGGTGGCTTCGACATCCCAGAACTACGCTATGCAGACGACTGTGCTTCTTTCAAATGATATAAAGGGATTGGAACAACTAATCAAAAACACAAATAAATATAGCGAATCACAATCCTTATATTTAAACGCGCAAAAAAAAATAAATAATAATGTCAACAAGTATAATAACACAACCAAAAATCAGAATAGACAATACCGAGATAGAATGTGTGGATAAATTATAATACTTAAAAGCAAATATCAATCGTGCATGACAGAAATAAGGAAGTGATTGGCAATGTCATATTGTAAAATAACACGATTGAAAAACATATAGAAAAACAACAAAATATTAATGAAATTGCTAATGCTACGAACTTTTATTTTTCCGGTTGCAACATACGGCTGTGAAACATGGACCCTAAGTAAAATAGCGGCAAAGAAGATCAACGCCTTTGAGATGAAATGCTACAGAAAGATAATTAGAATACCATGGAAGGAAAAAAAGAGAGACTCAGATATTATAAACACATTGAAGATTCCAGAGTGTTGGTTACTAAACACAATAGCAAAAAGAAAACTACACCTGTTTGGTCATATAAAGAGATATAACTGTTTAGAAAAACAAACAATGGAGGGTAGAGTACATGGGAAGAGGAGAAAGGGCAGCCAAGAACGAGGAACTGACTACATTAAAGATAACATTAATACATCGTTGGAAAATGCAAGCTGCATCGCCCAAGACAGAGAGGGGTTCAGAGAATTCATTGGGAAGACAACGTTTTCGAGAGAATACGTCACATGACACAGATGAGAAAATTATGTAGCTGAAATTTCTGCATCAACAGTATCATTTTAAGTAACCCCCACCGAAGATGGATGTGTCGACCGTTGGCGCAAATAAAACGGCGACGCAAAGTATTTCAATTCTATGGACTACATCCTGCTGGAAATCTAATAGGGTCACTGTCCTAATACAAGAGAGATTCAGCGGGAGTTTGAGAAATAATGCTGCAAAAGGCGCTAAATTTAAATAACGTTATCAAGAGGTTGCGTCAAAAAACTAAGACACAAATGTAGAGCTTTTATTGCAGGCTGTACACCATTAACAATAATTTCTGGTTTTAGGAGGAATAAGGAGAATAATTTCAACAAAACTATTTACAGATGCTGATGCAACAATCAGGCAGTTGTCCATCTGCAGGACGCAATGACAAACGTATTTCCGTTGCGATTTATTATCATCAAAGATGGAGAAACTTCTAATTATTTCCTAACATATGGCAAGAACGAAAATATAATCGAAATATCTTCAATCAAGATATTGATTCCTAACTGTTCCTTGTTTAAAAAAAAAAAGTAATTAGAGGAGAGGCTGATTCTGAAAGACATTTGATAAGATTGATCTATACCTATGAACTTTTAATTTGCATAGCTGCTTCTTCCCAAATGCATTATTGACAACATGTTGGAAGCCGCATGCAGAATATGTATTGGTCTCACCAATAGCGCACATGACCAACCACGCATTCTACAGAAAACATATGTGGATGAAACGAGAATATTGAGACTGTCTTGTGGAAGTTTAATATAATTTCCTTTGTACAGTTACGTTTCTCATATTTTTGTGTGTTTTATGCTTTGTCATGTGTATATATGCATTCATACTTTGTGCTTTTTGGTCGGGAGTCGGAGAAGTACTGCATTGCACTTGGTAGGGGGAGACTAGCGACAATGTATTCATAATGCTGAAAGTGTTGAGGCTCATCATAGTGGCACAGTAACTCAGGATATGAAAAATATTTATAGTCTTTAACATTTGGTTACATGCCTGGAGTCATTAAGAAGTTAGGCATAAACAGTAGGTAATGTGTGACAAGGAATGAGCAGAGTAAACTATATCTTGGATGTGATCGCTTGGAGCAGTACGCATATACAAACCTATTTTCATGTGGTGCTAAAGTTATTTCCTGGCTCTGCCTTTAGAATGGTACACAATTCACATACTTCTCAGCGTAACCATTTTCCGACTGCGCACACAACGTACAGCTTAACAGTCACCTGAACAGAATACAAACACAACACTCCAGGATACCAGCTGCATACTCATCCATATGAAACTGTTGACCACCACCTTTTTTAATGTCCAGCGCTGGATGACATCAGGAAAATGTTTCTTCCTCCAGTGCCAGATAAATGGAACACACAATATGGAACAAAACAACAGCTCAAAAACACATGCATATATTACACAATGGTATTGGGTCAAAGAGCATGAGCACATGGACCGCTGGATCAGCAACTAACTAAACCAACATCAGCGTAACAATGCCATTACAAATAATATTAATTACAAACCAGATCGGACATCGTTTCGGTTATTAAGATTAGCAAAAAGGCAGTGGGCAACCAGGCTACTCTGGAACAGACGGTGGTCAACCAGGCTGTTCTGGAACAGGCAATGGACAAAACACGTTGCTCTGGAACAGGCATTGGGAACCAGGCTGCTCTGGCAGAAGATGAAATACTTCAACGCATTAACAACAACGCAAACACATACACACAATCATGCAACACATTAGCAACAATAACGGCAACATCTACACAAACGCCACAAAACTAGACCAAAAATAAACCAACAGAACACTCTATCTCAATGATAAGCAAAATACTGTTCACGAGCAAATCCGACCTTCCAAACCATTTTTCTGGCCCGCCAGGTTGATCTAAAAGTATTACATGAGCTGGCTCTAGTGCTCAGAAAACACTAATTGGAGCTAAAAGATGACTTTTTGAGAAATGCTTGTTGCTATTTATGACACGAAAAAAGCGTAATCTGACCCTCCGACCTAAGGAGGTTGCTTACCTCTCCTCTATATCGAACAAACCAGCTCACAAACATATTCGTATATCACACAATAATACTGTGTCAAACGGCATGAGCCAATGAGCCGACGGGTCCTGTCTCTCGTCAATTATAGTCATGTGGAGTCATTCTAAATGATTCTAAAGTTATGTCATAGAATTTACTCAGGATTTACATTGGCTGTCCGACGCAAAATATACACAACGTGACCAATGAAAATGATGGGAAAAGTCACATAACTTTCAGAAGGAGGATTGCTCACGAGCACAATGGATAATAATTGTGAAGAGACACGGCTGGATCAGCAACCAACCACTTCAACATGCTGAGAGTTCGGTAGTTTATATGAGCACGCTTTTATTTTTCTGCCAGAATAATTTATGTCATGAGCGCTCGAGCTTCTCTGTATTACATCCTGCTGAAAAGTAGTTGCCATTCCGCTTCAAGAAAAAGCCAGTGGAAATTTTAGATCAAACAAAAGAAAAGAGAAAACCTTAAACCTTGCACCACACATTGCAAACGACAGGTATTCAAAACGAATAAATTCGAGATAGAGCAGTAGGTCGATTATACGAGGCGTGTTCAAATGAAAACGGGACTTGTTACACCACGCGTGATAGAGCGCACTGATATTGATGACATTTTGCACTAGTAATGAGTATCCAATAATTTACATACGGTCACGTGTTCATCTTCCCAGCATGCATATGTGCTGCAGAAGACTGTTAACAATATGGCGGGTGTGATTCCGAACCCGTCCAAAGTGAATCAGCGTGCTGTGATCCAGTTTCTTTCATTTGAAGGATGTCAAGCAGTAGACATTCATCGGAGAATGAAGGCAGCATATGGTGACAAATGTTTGTCGAGGACCAGAGTGATGGAGTGGGTGCGTATGTTTAAAGACGGACGTGAGTTAACGGCAGATCTTGCACGGCCAGGTCAGGCGCATATTGTTGCAACAGAAGAAGCCATAGCCGTGCTTGATAAAGCAGTACTGACTGACCGTCGTCGGAGCATTCGTTCGCTTGCAGAAGAATTCCATATGTCAATTGGGACAGCCCACATGGTTGTTCGGAAGAAATTGAACTATCGGAAGGTGTGTTCACAGTGGGTCCCACGGATGTTGACTGACCACCATAAGGAAGAACGGATGGGGTGGAGTTTGAACCACCTGATGCGTTACAGGGCAGAGGGTGATGCATTTCTGTTGAGCATTGTGGCAGGTGATGAATCGTGGTGCCACCACAATGAACCGAGCAGCAAAATTGACAGCAACTTTTTCTCGGACGGCATTCGACGTCTACCTAAACAGTGGGATGCTTGCCTAAATGCATACGGAGATTTTTTCTGATGAACCCAGGTGCATTCTTATTCACAAGTGGTTGCTTTGTTCAATTCCGTTGAAAATATTAAATTGCGTATGATACTTTTTAAATAAATCCACAAGTCCCGTTTTCATTTGAACACGCCTCGTATAATACGTCAAATCTATTATTATATAAATAGGTTATAAATAGGTTATATATATATATATATGTGTGTGTGTGTATGTGTGTCAACACTATTTAATAAGGAAGTAACAAGATACATTATCAATGTGATATTGTAATTTCAGATTGAAGCCAATAATATAAATTATTTGTAAATATAGCCTCATTTGAACTGTTGTTTTGGTGATGATAACAGAACCGCTAGGGATAACGAGTTTGTCACTATTATTCTCTATACTCGGCAATGTAGTTTTACTTTCAGATTGGTGTTCCTCTAGAATTTCTTATTTGGAGGTTTCCCACAGTTTTTGCGAGTCCAAGATCACTGTTTACCACATTGGTGCTCATGTAACAGTATATACGGGTGCATATACCATACTCTCTTTCTTGACGTAATGTGGCTGGTATATAGATATAACAGTATTATATCTACCATATGGCGATGATGAGTGATGAGGAGCAATATATACGTTACGTAGTGTAGCAGGTTAAGAAGTATATCTGTTATCGCTCTCTCACTTAACTCCAGGTGATATCATAGCATAAAACAATATCTTGACTCCAACGTTTACATATGCATTGAAACTTTATTTTACACATTTGGACTTTTCCAATATAAAAGATACACATAAAGCATAACATCAACGCTTCAGCACAGTAGGACTTATCCAATATTTCGGGATCTACCCTGTAGAAATACTGAGTCCACTTCGGACCCCCAGTTCCGAGCTAGACCTCCTTCTTCTCCCGAATCCAAAAACTGACTACCTCCAAATCTCAAAACTCATTCCCTCACAATCCCACTAACTATCCCGCTACCTACTTCAAAGACTTCCCATCTCGTCCGGCGATTTCTCTGCGTAGTTTGGCCCCTTTGTAATACATGGGCCATTAACATTTCTGGTCAGGCGGGTCAAGATACAGTGTCTGATAGCAATTCCCGTTAATTGCTACGGTCTGCTTTTTCAGTAGTCTTAATGTTTGCCGGTCTGTCCACTTTCCTATTCCTCAAAAGAATGTATGAGACGCTCTGGTCTCAAATTACGGTAGGACTCAAGAGGGGGGGGGGATTTCCGACACAGGTGACCTGTCACACTCATTGTGGATGAATGGTGCAATAACATGAGATAGACAGTCTTCTACCTCAGAGAGCAGTCCTTTGTTGTGACTATCATGCAATCCCGCACGTATGCTGCAGAGAGAAAGGGTTGATATTTTCGCGGGTCCAGGTATATTCTTAACCAGGCTTCAACAGTACAGCTCATAAAACTCCTGGAGGCTGTGGTAACTGGTTTACCGCGCCTCCACTATTTGTGAGCTAAAAAAGCTCTGATATAGCCAATTTGGACTAACGTTCGTGGTTGAAAGTAGAGTACCTCGCTATAAGGTGTGCAATTTACTAAACCAAAATAAAATAGCGCATCTCAACGCTTAACCTTCTCAGTCGCCTCTTGTGATTTGCATGACAGACGGCAGCTGTGCTATTCTATGTTCTACTTTTGGTACCTGGCTTCAACCACATATTGTAAAATTATATAGATATTATAGGCTAAGCGGTTTGCCTTGTGCTCTAGAGGTCGCGGGTTCGAGTCCGCTTCGTGACGTTTTGTATTTACGAAGCGGATTTTTTTTCGAAGATCCTTTGGGATTATTGCTTGAAGCTACCTAGTTACGTGATGTGAGTGGTACTCTCGGCTGGAGTCTTGCCGTTTTGTTGAGAGGGGCGAGTATATAATGGTTAACCCAAGTACAATAAGGCAATCCTCTAAGACTTTTCATCCCTTCGATAACACAAAATTCGTTAAGTATTTCTATGTAATGTCACAAAGACTAGTTTTCACCAAACTAAATAGGAGACAATAGTGGCAACGTATTGAAACAATCTGTCATAAAGACTAGTTTTCACAAAACTAAAAGAAAGACTGAATTACAATATCAATTACTCAAAGAAGTGCAGGAATTAAACATCTTGGGAGCATTTTTACATACGATGAACGAATGGAAAGAAAAATCAAGACAAGAATTCAAAAAGTCCACCACGTAAATTATGAACTTAACCAATTTTGAAACACAAATCTATCCCAATGGAAACCAAAATAAATCAATAATTCAATCTTCATACCAACATTGTGTTATCAATGTCAAACATGAGACTAACAGAAGAACAAGAAAGAAAAGTTACTACGTGTGAAATGAAATGTCTAAGAAAAGAAGCATACAGAACAAGCAGACATCATGCGAGGAATGAAGAGATTACAAAAACTGTTGGAACATATGTGGTAAAATATATAGAAAAACAGCGAATGAAATGGTTCGGCCATTTAATGATAATGAACCATTAATGGTTAGCGGAAAGGAATATACATTAAAATGGAAAAGTCAAGATAAAGAGAAATACCAAGAAGGATATGGATTGAAGGAGTTACAAACATTTTGAGACGTCCCAATATTACTGCACATCAAGGGACCAAACGTGCCATAGCGCGAAAACCGATTGTCATTCAATCCTGCAACGCCTTACAGAAAAATCAGTGAAAATACAATAGATAAAAATAAAGACATTTCTCGTTGTGTGTGTAACTGTCAGGTTTTCTTTATTACAGAAAAGTGTTCACTTTCTTGAAAACACAATCAATACTTTTCTGTCTGGTGAAATGCACATTTTTTATAGATGAATACAATGTAAAGAACAAAACGTACATCTCATGTTGCTATTAAAGAGGCACACGAAACTGTAAGTGCCAATGACAATTGTTTCAACGTAGAATGTAAATTTGTAACAGAACCAATCTCAACAAGAGAACAAAAATCAATACGGTTGTTGGACTCCTGTATCTTAATCTCAGGATGCAGAAAATATCCTTTCTGCTGGTGATTAAGTGTCTGCGTTTGGCAATATGGAACTTGCGAGAACAATGGGAATGCATAAGTGATTTGTTACCTCTAACCGAAGGAGAAGGCTGAGGCAATTATCAACAATCGATTGATCCAAGTCGGTTATTATTGACCTTTAATTTGCATTTTAGGTGCAACTTGGAGCAATGCTTTAGAGAACTGTTCACGATTACCGTCCTTTTTCTAATTCAAAAGGGAGATTAATGCACGGACTAAGAGTAAATAAAGCATTCTGAGCAGAGGTTCAAAGGAGAGAATTAGTCCATATTATTCTTAGAAAAACATCTTCCTTGTGGGAATATTTGACCGTCTTTAGTAACAAGAACGATACGAAATCTAATATGGACCTTCTGAAAGCTGGTTAATATTTATGCTAATACTTGAAACAAACATATCACTTCACTTTTTTTTTCACAAACATCAGAGGGTGGGGGTTAAATATTATTTGTTAGATTGCTTATGCAATATTTGAACATTTTATATTGATTATTAAATGGTTTGTTGGTTGCTGATGGGCTCAAGCCCTTTGACCCAATACCACTGACATATGCATGTGCCCATGAGCTGCCGTCTTGTTCCATATAAGGTGTACCTTTCATCTGACCCCAAATTAATGAATCACATTAAAAGTGTTCATGCTACGGTGCCGACAGTTGATCTGATATGAATACTAATAGCAGAGAGGATGATGTTACAGTGTTAGACTAATTATGTGAGAAATCAAATCGGTATCGATGCGAACCAGACAACCGGAGATCACATCGACGATAATGTTTACTAGACTTTGCGGGGGTATTATTTATTTCAATAGAAGGATTTCATTTGGTAAATATGAGTTTGTAACTGTAACAAGCTGAATGTTACTAAGGAGACTGCATATTTAGATCATAGCTAGCTAACTGCAGTTCATCGTCTGCATGCAACTCTCGTCAGTTTACTTAACGGCCTGCTACGTAATATAAGAATTCTTGAACATCCAGCAGATAACTATTGTGATAAATGGCTATTTCTGTGATTTGCGATTCCATGTAATGTTTGCATTGCAAGTAAATACTTAGAGGAGATGCTTTCTCAAATTAAAACATAAATATGTCGTATTACATAAAGTCTCAAATAAATTTGTGAAAGCTTACCACTACAAGATATCAGAGTAGATATACTAACATAATAGCAACAATTTGTCAATCCCCTTTCCTAGTTGTCAACAACTCCAAATATTTTTCAGAATCCCACCCCCCCCCCTTTTCCTAATTGTTGACTTTATTTATGGAAATCCCCGGAAAGAAGTGAAATATTTATTTAAAATGTTATCAATAAACATAAAAATATTTGTGAAATGCTCACATCACAACAGTGCTTCTCAACCATTGTGAGACCGCTAAATGGTGCTTGTGAAACACTGAACTATAGCACATATCTCAGAGTGAGCCAAATGAATCATTCCCCTGACCCTCGTGATAGCATAAGACATCACGACCAATTCTCTCTCTTGTCTTTACATTTTCAACAGATTTATTTTTTTATATGATGCTCTTATTAATGAGAATTCTTTATGATTTCCAAGTTCTAGTTATTTATTTTATGTGACTTTTATGCTAATGTATGCGTTGTGACACATTTTCTGCCTATCTTCGAGTAGGTTTAGTCCATCTGCATTTTATTTCTTAGAGTTCATTGCGAAGTCAGAGATGTATATACATTTCCTAGACTTCATGTGAATGCAAAGATCGATCTCCATTTCTTCTGGATATTGTCTTTTAAAGTTCAGGTCTGGTATCCCTACATTGCCACTGGGAAAACCCATGATCTTAAAAATGTTATTTTAGTGTCATTATTACTACCATGTCACAGTTGTCTTATTTGTGTTAATTTGAGTGTATGCAATTGTGAGTCTTATCCTAATTTCAACTGAACAATCATCGGGACTGTTTATAAACGCTCCAGACATTTAAATTTGTTTACACATTCTAGATCTATATTGTCTATTTTTATTATCGATTTGATGAACTTTGTTCTGTCGTTTATCATAATTTTTTTGTTTTGTTTTATGTGCGTTTAAATATAAATTGGTGTTTGGATCACAAATCAACATCAAAATGAGCTTTCGTAAGAACAAAAGTTGTACGGATACTATCTTCACACTTAACACACACACAGAGAGAGAGAGAGAGAGAGAGAGAGAGGCAAATAACAGATACATCTACAGAAAACAACAACGAACTATACTTCGCTTTCGTTGAACAAGAATAGGCATTCGACAGAGTAGATAGACAGCAATTATGGAAAGCACTATCAACATATGGAGTACTATCAGTATCAGGTAGCATATTCTCAACAGGATGTAGCAGCCTATCAGCCTTTTTTAAACTTCTGTTGATCTTGAACCAGCCTTTCTGCATCTATTACTGTCATGATGAGGTAGGCTTTGATGTTTTGCGCCCACGTCTTCTTGGTCTGCCTCTTGTTCGTCTACCTGGCATCATCCCCTCCATTATGGTCTTCTCTGGGCTGTCCTGGCGTTTAATATGGCCAAAATATTGTTGTTTTCCTGAAATAACCATGCTGTTTAGCCAGTTTCCTTTTACATTCATTTCTCTCAGGATGGCTACATTAGTGATTATTTTGGTCCATGGTATTCTGATGATTTTCTGTAATATTTTGTTTCAAATGCTGCTATTTTATTTTTCCCATTATTGGTGGATTCCAGGATTCACATTCATATATTGCTACTGGGAATACGCAAGCTCTTAGGAATGTTAGTTTTATTGTTTTGCAGCTGCTCAGCCATATGGTTTTCATATGGATTACCAGAAAATGTATTTAATTAATATATGTAAGGACATTTACGCTAATAATCAATGTGAAGTAAGAACAAACACAGGAATGTTCAATAAATTTCAAATTCAATCAGGAGTTCGACAAGGATGTGTCCTATTCCTCGTTACTTTTCATAACATATATCAACAACATCTGTAAACTAACAATTAGCCACGAAGAAGATAGCATGAACGACAAATTGAAAACTACTCTTTTTAGACGATCAAGTACTAACAGTGACATCAGAAAAATAACTGCAAGAACATATGAACAGACTACGCATACGTCAAAAATTCAACATGAAGATCGAAAACACAGAAATAATGGTTATAGCAAAGAAAGAAAGAAATATCACGAACAATCGACACCTTAAACAGGAAAAAAGTTCATGTACTTAGGAAGCATTATATCAAGTGAAGGGAACAACAGTAACGGAATACAAAATAGATGCAACAAAATATATCAGATACTAGGAAAGATGACAAGTATTTTAAGAACAAAAATGTCATCATAGACACTAAAGTTGCATTATACAAGACTATTATTATCACATCACTGTGCTACTAGTATAAAACCTGGACAACGACAGCACAAGACAAGAGAAAACTAGTGACAACAGAAATGACGTATCTACGAAGACTAGTTGGAGTGCCATTAAGAGATAGAATTAGAAATGATAACACCCGACAGATAACAAAAACAGTAGCAGTATTATACTACATAAAGAGACAACAGATCAAGTGGTTTTCACACATGTCCAGATTACTAACAGATAGCATACCGCAAATAGCCATGACACATAAACACCATGAATATAAAGCCAGAGGAAGACCATATAAAAGATGGACCACGGAAATCAAAGCGTCAATGGGAACAAGCCTACAAACAGCACACAGGGAGGCCATCTCCAGACAACTCTTATACCCTTACGTCGAAAGGCACAAAATGGTCACATCATATATGTATAGATAGAGAGACAGACAGACAAGACCAAGACTCAGGACAGGACCAGGAAGACAGACAGACATATATAGAGATAGATGGACATAGAAATAGATAGATAGATGAATGTATGGATGGATGGAGGGAAGGATGTCGGTATAGGAGACTCTTATACCATCGGCGATATAGGAGGCTTGTCAACTAAAACGTAAATATGCAACTAGTTTCCGATTTGCGTGAAATCTATTGGTTGGCCTTGGCTATTTTTGGCATGCGACTCCAAGTATGTAAATAGCAACCAATTTAAAGTCAAACAATAATCAACAATGTAACGAACAGGGTCCAAATTAATTCAGCTAGGATGACTGTACAGTCGAGAGCCATGATATAAATATCATTAGAATACAAAAGAAGAAGTAGTAATATTATGTTATATTATTCGAGTGGAATGAATCCAGCAAACCCCAACTTCAATATCTGATGGTTTGCATGTAGTTAAATAAACGTTGACACGGGCAACACATTACATTTATACATTTGAAAAATTAGCTTGAGACATTGAAGATAAGACTAGAAAACACATTTGTTGACATAAACGTTGACACGGGCAACACATTACATTTATACATTTGAAAAATTAGCTTGAGACATTGAAGATAAGACTAGAAAACACATTCGCTAGTAGATAGATAGTGATGATGTTGTTAATGATGATTGCGTGATTTGTGAAACAGACTATAGATACAACTCGTATACTTACTATGAAGTTAGGCCCCATAGAGACTCTCTGACAGTTTTCAATCTCCTGCATGCATAAATTGGTGGTCATATGATCGTCTGTAGCTTCGTCACGTACTCCCCATCTCATATCTACCACCTGTTATAGAAACCATCAGAATACGTTCAATGCTAGAGTCATTGGAGTAAACTAACAAAACAAGCCATTGGATTAAACTAACAAAACATGTCAATGGAGTAAACTAACAAAGCAAATCATTGGATTAAACTAACAAAACAAGTAATTGGATTAAACTAACAAAACACGTCATTGGATTAAACTAACAAATCATGTCATTGGATTAAACTAACAAAACAAGTCATTGGATTTAAACTAACAAAACATGTCATTGGATTAAACTAACAAAACACGTCATTGGATTAACCTTACAAAACAGACTAAAATAACGTACTCTTTTGTCTTGCTCTTGTTCACATCCAACGGCCACATGAGGTTGCACTCAATTGTGCCGGTATTTCCTAATCTTTTAATTATTAACTATGATAGCTTCATCTCTTATTCGGACAGTTTCCTATTCTCAACAGTCTATACAAGCAAGTGGATTACCTCCATGAATTCAGTCTTCCTATTCTCACGCTTCAAGGACTTCATAAAATTGTCTTTAAAGAATTTCAACAGCAACACCACATCCTGGAGTCTGTCGCTAAGAATCCTCCAGTGTGGGACAGCAACACAAGTCGAGGTGCTTGTGTCGCACAAAAGCAAAAAATCTCAAAGGCATAGAGAAAACAAGCTGTATGAAAAGACGGAACACACAGATGCCCAATCCTGATAATACGTGTCCCGATGTGTCATTCATGAAGGATTCTATGAAGGATTGGATTTTTCAGTCATTCGCGTACACAGCAGAAAGATGCAATAACAAAATTGCTAACTTTATTTTTGCAATGCTACCACCACCTCAATATATATTTCGTCAAAGTTCTAGTACATCATAATCGTCATATGTCGTTTCCGCATTGAAGGTTGGTTGCAGCAGATTTGATATAACGGATCTCGAACATCTTGTGTCACTTGCTTTCTGAGTGTTTTCAGAGTTCGGGGTTAGTGTTCGGAGCCAGTGTTTTCTGAGTTCGGGGTTAGTGTTCGGAGCCAGTGTTTTCAGAGTTCGGGGTTAGTGTTCGGAGCCAGTGTTTTCAGAGTTCGGGGTTAGTGTTCGGAGCCAGTGTTTTCAGAGTTCGGGGTTAGTGTTCGGAGCCAGTGTTTTCAGAGTTCTGGGTTAGTGTTCGGAGCCAGTGTTTTCAGAGTTCGGGGTTAGTGTTCGGAGCTAGTGTTTTCAGAGTTCGGGGTTAGTGTTCGGAGCCAGTGTTTTCAGAGTTCGGGGTTAGTGTTCGGAGCCAGTGTTTTCAGAGTTCGGGGTTAGTGTTCGGAGCCAGTGTTTTCTGAGTTCGGGACCAGTGTTAGAGGCTAGTGCTTTGGACCAGTGTTCGGGGCTAGTGCTTGGGGCTACTGTTTTCTGAGTTCCAGATTAGTGAATGTAATACTCTAAGATCGGTATGGTGGGTCAGAAAAAATGGGCTGGTGGGCCGAGTTTGGCCCGCATTTCTTATTTTGCCCACCACTACTTTAATGACGCATTCCGGTATCCTTTTTTTTTTTTTTTACATCTCTTGATGTTTCCCTCATTTGTATATCTTTGCCCACTTCGTGTTTGCCTCTCCTAACTTTACCTCTTGATGTTTCCCTCATTTGTATATCTTTGCCCACTTCGTGTTTGCCTCTCCTAACTTTACCTCTTGATGTTTCCCTCATTTGTATATCTTTGCCCACTTCGTGTTTGCCTCTCGTAACTTTACCTCTTGATTGCCGCCCATCCCCACCTTATCTCTCTCTCTCTCTCTCTCTCTCTCCCTCTCTCTCGCCGCCCCCAAATTTACCTTTAAGCAAGGTCAAGTTATGTGTCAAAATATGTCACGCAGTATTGTCACAAATTGTCTTAGCTGTCCAGAGAGTTGTCAGAATTCCGTTTAGCAACAACATTGTTATTGTAATCAGTGGCATTATATGTTGTCTGCTGTTGATTCTAGATCTGGGTCATATGTGTGTCATTTACAGCAGGTCTATGAATGTGGAATGATAAATTATGTATGTATACGTTTAGGAATAGTAGGGCAACCCCAACTTTGTATTAAGGCTGTGTGTACTTGGAATATAAGCGTCGTACTGTCTAGTATTGTTTGGAATTGAATGGAAGAGAAACTGAAGATAAACTGCGACAATACGGTAAATAAATATAAACAAAAAGAAAATTTGGTTGAAATGCATTTTTATGTAGAGAAAATATTGCATGTCACATTCCTCATTATATTTTCTGCATAATTGTTGAATAGGTATGGGGAGAGTGTGCATCCCTGCTTTACTCCACTATGTTCCTCAAACCACTCTGAGAGATCGCCATCTAACTTCACTGCAGCCTTTTGATCTTGGTAAAGTTCTTCTATTAGATGGATCAGATGTCTTGGGAAACCCACGCTGTTAATATCTTCCATAGTTTTTGGTGATGGACACAGTCGAACGCTTTTGAGTAAACTATGAAGCACATGTGCACGTCAGTTGAGAATTCCCTACACTTTTCTATAATAAGTCTCATGTTAAGGATGTGATCTCTTGTTTCTCTGCCCAATCTGAAACCGGTCTGTATTTCATTTATCTCCATCTCTAATTTTTGTTTGATTCTTGAATCCATTGGAAATTTTTAGGCACAATATTCCCATAGGTTGCCATTACTTTCGGGAAGAAACAATCGCTAATTGAATACCGCAAAGAGAACACTTTCATTCTAGTCGGCCATTTTGGCGTAATGTAGTTTAGAGAACAGAATGTTATTGTCTGCATGCATTAAAAAAATGAACATTGTTGGTAGTAAGTACATAGACAATTATTACGTGTTACTCTCCAACTATTTAAGATTATACAGTGCTACTCTTTGCTAACTTCAAATAGACACACAGTTTTACAGGAATATGTAACCAACAATTTTCTGATGAGTCCTTATCGTCTGTTGCAACATTTCTCTCAGGTACATGTGTAACCACGAGGGATATTTGAACAGTTTAATTCCAGAGAAGTATCTATGACAAAATCGTCACGGCATTCGTGGAACAGATGTGATTATAATTAGTGAGACCCACAGACGCAACCGCATGCGCAGTTTTACCTCCAGAGAAGTAGCTATGACAAAATCGTAACGGCATTCGTGGAACAGATGTGATTATAATCTCTAATCAAGTTAGTCATCAGATCATTATCACGGCACTCCGGTCAAGTCCATATGTGCTCCGATCTCATATTCAGTATGTTCTTTTGGTAACTGACTGCTTTGGTCCTGAGTTGTTTGATGACTCATGTTATGATTTCTACACACCACTCGTTTCTTACAACAACACGCTTCACTCCCAGGTCCTACATTCGAGTCATAGATACAGAAGAAGAAATACAACCCATATTATCCAACTGGTCCTTCACCCGTGATTGCATTCTAAATAACAGCAACGCCCATTGAACTACCACTAATCACTGTGGCCACACTGCCGTGTCTGCTCTTTCATTTCCTTCAACATCCAAGTGCCCATGTACGAAAAAATGAAGGTAACTTTCAGCCCATATTTCATAATCGACTACAACCACTGACGGCTTAGATACCAAGGCTGCATCTTTCGAAGAATACTCAGAACTAGTAAGAAAAACACATATATAGCACTCGCAAACTCCAGCCATATCACTTCCCTGCTCACAGTCTTCACCTCTATCGTCTTACTAATGGTAGCAGTATAGAAATCACCACTTTCCTCCCTAATACACTTCCCTCTGCGTCGAGCTGTGAATGCCCAAGCTCTGCGCACGTACCACACCACGGATCTGTCAGATAAGACAATAACATCTCCGTCCAAGGAATTATCGTGTATTGAAATTATTGTATCACAAGTAAATACTTTTCAAATTGTTCAGGTTGTATTCGCCTGTGATCTTCCCATTTGTTGTTAATGTTGTTGTTAGCAGGGCCGTAGATAGAATTTATGAAAGAGGAATTGTAACTTAAAATATAATTTACAAAATATGGAAATTAAAATATAATTCAAAATTTAGTTTGTGGTATATAATTTTTTTTTTTCCCTGGGAAATCTTTAGAGGAGGGGGTGGGGAGGGAAGGTAGTACTAAATGTCATGTTTCAGAGTACTAAATGCTATGTTTCCTAGCACTAAATGTCGTGGTTTTCCCCTAAAAGTGATTGTTTACCAAAAGAGTGGTTGATGTGTTTTTGGTTTACATAATATATATATATATATATCGCCATTTCTGCTGATTCCGGAAATAGAGCAAGAATAGTTACATAGTGACCATGCACGTCGTAAGATACGACTAGGTAAGGTTTGCTACGCATCTGGTATAAGTCACGGTGACCAAGAGTATCATGCTGAAAGCTGGGTATTCCGTTGTTAATGTAAAAGCATAAAAAATTGATAACGAGTGTTAGAACTAGCGAAGTTGAAGTAATGTATGCAGGTGGAAACTACATTATAATAGACCCGTAGATATGGAGTCTAATCAAAAAACGATTGTCCGGATTGTGATTTTTCGCTTGACACGACCACCCTTACAGTTGACCCAACGCAAATGGGTAGCTTACGCATTAGTTAGAGGAGGTAAAGACAGCAAGGAAGGGTACTGGCCACGTCATCTAATAGTTACTGCGGCGTAGTACATGAAGGGTTATCATCTTTCCTAACTGCAAGATTCTGCCATGAGGCCTACCTTTACCTTAGATAAGGAGGGTTTGTAGTGTTAACGGGAAAGGGAGATAGTGTTAATCCCTAGAGAAATTTGGAGCAATGACATTCATTCTATCTATCCAGCCATCCATCCATCCATCAATCCATCCATCCATCCATCAGTCCATCCATCCATCAATCCATCCATCCTTTTATCTATCTATTTGCTAAACTCTTTGTTGCCTCTCAGCGTCAGGGGTAGAAGAGTTTTCTAGAGAAAACTCTCGTGTGTGCTGAGTATATTCTGGAAATTGTCGCCTCTTTTATTTCGGTGGTCCACATTGTCGTGGTCGGTCTCTAGGTCTGCCTTTACTGTATCTGTATATGTAGCATAGCTTGTTGTGGTATCCTGTCTGATGGTAGTCTGCTGATGTGTGCATACCATTTGATCTGTTGTCTCTTAATATATTCCAAGATTTGGGCGGTGCCGTTATTTGTCTAATGTCCTTATTCCACACTCTGTCCCTTAGCGATATTCCTATGATTCTGCGTAATCATGCAATTTTCGCTGTCACAAGTTAGACTAAAGATCAAGACATTAAATACTGGAAATCAAGTTTGAAAAAAATTAACTCCTTGTCCATTATCTCTGATGGACTCCATTTCTTTAAATTTTTCAAAATCAAATATCACAAACGAGATGCTTAGTTTTATTTTAAAGATATTTTTTCCCTGTTCCCTTACCAAAGTCACTTTTACGGTCTTGTATTATAATAGTATATTGTCAAAATAAAACGTTGTGATGTCAAGATATCCCAACAACAAGATAGAAATATATAGATTCAACTAAAGGAATGAGACGAAAAAGGTAACTGTTATGCGTATTACATTTTGGAAAAGTACCTTTTCATTGGGAGTTGAGGGCATACATTTCACTGTTTGTGACATGTCACATAAATTATTGCATGTCACAAATAGCTACTGATGTTGGGCAAGCATTCTATTGGATGCTTGAAGTGACACGGCAATGAAATACACTCCCTGACAAAGGTCAAGATGCTAGCAAACAAATTTATGTAGTGTCGTGATTTCCGTTTCCTAACAATTGCCACGTTAACCATTAATTAAGGCAATCAGAATGAGTTTCCAAAGACCACTAACATACAATTCAAGGCAACCAAATGTAATAAAATACAAGCAGTTTACAAATAAAATACCAGCTGACATGGACAAAGATATTTTGAAACATAATCTAAAGTTATTTGTTAGTGAGTTACTGTAGAGTTGAGTTGTATTTTATTGGTACAGAAATCAATTATGTTCTCCCTACGTTCTCAAACTAATGTATTTCTAGTTGTTATTTTCCCCACAAATTTCTTGGTCCTTCTTTGTTTTTCTTTTCTCTTTTCTGAGAGAGAGAGAGAGAGAGAGAGAGAGAGAGGCGGAAGCATATAGTGTCGTTTGTAAATGTGGTTCCATGTATATTTTCTAGTCCGGCTCTGTGGCTCACATGACACGTCTCGTGTGATCAATGTTCTTGACTTAATTTCAGCTGCTGGTAAATGTTCAATCAGGACCACTTTTAAAGCAATGGCATAACACTGAACGTAAATATTGTCTATAATATCGTTACAATCAATACATTATGAGTTGATTAGCAAAAACAATTAATGATGAAGAATCGTTGAACGTGATCAATGTTTAGAAATGTGAAATAATTCAGTTATATCATATCGATCTGTTTGAATCAGATGAAGATGAATACAGTATTCGTCTTTTACTTCTATGACGACTGTTCAGTATCTCTTCTCGTTATATTATTTCCTAAGCAATTTGAAGACGCAAGAATTGACATTCTCTTAGCAGTTAATCAGGGTCTTTAGCTGGTTTTTCAGCGTAGATCATATTGCTAGATAGTTTTGTAGACTTTAACTAGCTTTGCAGTGTAGATCGTATTGTTAGATAGTCTTGTAGACTTTACCTCGGCGGAATCTGTCACTTGATATCCGAGTGTGAACGCCTGTGACTATGTCCTTGACAAAAAGGTCAAGTATGTTTGCCCGTGGTTAGGTTTGACGTTGGTGATCAGCGTGCAATACAAGTACCAGTTGCAACCTACGAGGAAGGTGGTTCATAGGTTTGGATGTTGGTCATATGAACCTATAACATGTCCATACCTAATCCAGGTAAATCTTATTTTACTCGTCTTAATCAATATGTAAAATGTGACCATTGTACAACAACAGCTTGACGCAGAGGTGACCATCACACAACAGCATGACGCAGAGGTGACCATCAAACAACAGCTTGAAACAGAGGTGGGACACTCCTTCCCGTCTGATATTATGGTATATAGTCAGTGAATGTTTAGAACAGATACTGTTACTGCATTGCAGGAGACGTTATACAGTATCACCTTCTGCTGTGATGGCTCTGGGAGATCGATCAACCAAGAGAAGACAGCGGCGACGGATTCTTCTTTAACAATCAATAGTGTAACTGATGGATCTGTAATTAGGCATGTTCGCAGTGCTTGGGCCTTTACAGCTCAGTGCGCAGGTAAAACTATCAAGGAGGAAAGTGGTGCCTTTGCGGTCACTACGAGTAGTATGACCATGGAAACTATGGCAGTGACTAAGGCATTTGAGTGGTTACGCACACAGAAGGTAACGCAGGTCTGCTTCTTGAGTGACTCTATGAGTATGATTAGGAAGGTACAAGTGGGTCTCGTTCGCGAACAGTGGATTGAGGCATTGAGAAAGGCGAACTTGAAAGTGGTTACATTTATTTTCGTGCCAGGACATGTGGGCGTTCGAGGCAATGAAAGAGCGGATCAACTGGCATCGTGCGCGATTGTGGCACAGGGCGATGGGACAATGGATCGCGCTGACGTTTTGAACTCCTTAAGAGATATAATACGCGAGAGTGAGACTAATGTGGATGATGATTCCTTTTCAATGGCTAGGATCAGGGATTGAAATGCGGTGTTGCTAGAGGTGAACTTTCTGGAGGGCGCAGAAGAATGATGGTCAACCAGTATAGGACCGGTACTGTCAGCAGAAGTGTAATGGCGGATACACTCAAGGAGAGATCGGAGCAACTATGGACGTGTCCAGTTTGCAGTGATGATGATCCGACGACTAACTAACTAACTAACAATAGTATAAAGTCTGCAATGCATCACCTGCTGTGAAGATAAGAGTGCACAATGTAGTCAAGACTTCATCATTACAGTACATGTGTTTATTTCGATCGTAGTTTGTGTTTTCTGGAACGCGTGATTCATGTTATTGCAAACGCTAGTACATGTCTATCTCTGATAGTGATGGCAGCAGATAACTCTAAATATGCGGCGCAAATAGTAACTTAGTCTATATGAGGCTGCTATTATTCCTGTTATTGAAAATACAGACTTCAGAATCACTATCCGTCAAACGCAGATTGAGAGGCAGGACAGGAGACATTCAGAAAGAAGTTATGCACATCACGCTGGATTGTACCAGGGACACACTCTGTGTTGTCATGAGATTTCTCCTCCACTGTCTAAGCATAGGTCACATATCTGAGGTGTGGCGTGTTCGTGCATATCTCAGAGGGAGCTTCCACACACAGCATCCACTACGCCTATAGCTCACTCATGTGATGAAGAGAAGGTTTAAGAGGTGCAAACTATTAATGAAGAGCGCTGAAGATTTTCCTAAGAATGATGCATGTATCAATCCAGGTGAGTGAAGGATGGTCTTTCAATATGCATTCGGGACTAACATCAAAATAAATATCGCTGAAATCGTAGTCATGTGTGCGTGGATTATGAGGTAAATGCACTCGTCCAAGAACATGCTGATCACAGATTCATTTGCACGGATGAGTCAGTTATGCATCATCAACGGTGCACATGGACATTTACAACCAGATCAGTTGGACGAATAGTACACGGAGTCAGGTGTACTTTCACAGCAACAAGTAGTCTAACAATGTAGGTTTTTGCTGTAAGGTAGGTGCCTGTTCTTGATTCTTCTTTATTAGAAACTGGCATCACAGCACGTGGGGCATTCCCATAAATGCTCCGCCCTCTGTTTCAGAGTCATCCGACTCAATGGTGTTTCGAGTCCAATGCCGCTGAAACAGACGTCGACATTAGGGCACAGCTCTGGCTCTTGCGACAGGTTTCTTTGTTGTTCCGCCTACCCACGTCGTGCCCATATCTAGTTCAAGCACAACGTCGGCCTGTCGGAACAACATGGTAACTGTTATCGAAGGTTACGACTACGGGGGATGGTAGGCACTAAACTGGCTAAATCTCAAGGGTACTTACTTAGTGACTCAATTAGTATGATTTAGAAAGTCAAAAAACGTAATGTAAGCAGTGATGGAAGAGTCTTTTCATATGGCTGAATAGAGATTGAGGATGCCTTCCAAGATAAGAAACTGGTACTAGCAGCATGGATAGACCTCAGAAAAGCATTTGATAAGGTCTGGAAAGAAGGGCTCCTAAAGAAATTACGAAATTGCAGGGTTAGCTAAAGAATATACAAATGGGTAAAAGCATACCTGCATAATATAAGAGCCAGGGTACAATTAGATGCACGCAAGAGCACGAAAGTTCTACTGCGTCATGGAGTCCCCCAGGGAGGAGTCCTGTCACCCACACTTTTCTTGGTTTACATCAATGACCTAGTTGCTGAACTACCACATGGGATCAAAGTGGCAATGTATGCTGACGACCTGGTGATCTGGTGCACGGAAGAACATGCGACAGTGGCCACTAAACAAATACAAAGAGCTATCGATGCTCTAACCTTATGGGATAATAGATGGTGCGTCAGCATTAACACAGATAAGTGCAGCACTACACTTTTTACCCTCTCACCAAAACAAAAAGCCGGTCATATTAAAATAGATGGAGAGCTCTTGAAAGAAGACAAACAACCCACATACCTCGGAGTTACTTTTGATGATAAACTGACATGGAAGCAGCACATAAACAAAGCAACAACAAAAGCCAGGAGGAAGTTAGCTATCCTGAGTAAACTAAGTGGAACCACATGGGGAGCCAGTGGGAATATACTCAGTAAAGTTTACCAGCAAGGCATAAGACCACACCTGGAATATGGTTCAGCTGCGTGGTGCCCTGCATCAAACACCACATTACAAGATCTAGATAAAGTGCAAAACCAGGCACGTAGAATAATGTTGGGAGCAATGAAATCAACACCCATAGCAGAGATGCAGAAAATGGGAAGAATGCAAACACTTGGCGAACGCAGAGACACAAAAGTACTAATTCCGGCAGAAAAGTTTCAGTGCATGCCAAGTCATCCAATGAAGGAAATATTCCAAAATCTAGCAATGGGACGACTGAAAAGAAGCAGCTTTATCCATCAAGCTAAACGACTCCGCAGACAACTTACAGACCTACCTGAAATTGACAGCCCCTTAAGGCCTGTACCAGAACAAACCCCGTGGAGTGAAAGGCATGGAATGCCAATATACAAGTACATTCAGACCCATGTGAAAGGAATACTAAGCGAGGACGAACAGAACAGTGTGCAGCGAAGGACAGTCACCCTCAGTTTCCTGGATGAGGAATATCCACAAGATATATGGGTCAGAGTATACACAGATGGGTCAGCACAGAATGCCGTGAGGAATGGAGGTGCAGGTGTATATATAGAATATCCACACAAGCCTAGAGATACCATCAGAACACCACCAGGAAAACTCTGCAATAATTATGATGCTGAAATCCAGGCAATTAGCGTGACAGCTAAAAAAAACTGCTGAACTCCAACTCTGACCTACAGCCTGTGGTATTCCTGACAGATGCAAGGTCAGTGCTTCAAGCTCTCCAGTCTGGAAAACTAACAGACTTTAAAAACTACTTAGCGAATTGTGTTACCAGTATAGGGTAACCATGCAGTGTATACCCTCTCACTGTGGAATACCAGGAAATGAAAAAGCAGACCAACTGGTTAAGGAAGGTGCTGCCGAAGACCAACCAGATATACCAATCACCTACCATCAGAAAAAACAGATGATCAAGTCAATAAGAAAGCCATAAACACAAGATGACTATCACATTATGAACAGATCAGAACAAGTTATAATTCTACGTCTCAGAACAGGACACACCCGACTCCACAGTCACATGTATACAAAGTTCAAGATTGGCAACACGGCCATGTGTACATGTGGACAGGCAGCACAGAGTGCCAAACATATACTTCAAGAGTGTTCTGAGCATGAAACGCTGAGGCAGACATATTGGCCAGAGGAAACAACACTGGAATCAAAACTCTATGGGACACTGTATGAACTACAAAAGACAGTGAGTTTTATTAAGGAGACAGAATTACAGATATAGGCATGTTTCAAGTGAACGAAAGAAGAAGAAGAATATGGCTGAATTCTGTCGAAAACGGATGTGTTGGGCCATTGGCGCAAATAAAACGACGACACAAACGCATTTCCATTCTCTTGACTACATCCTGCTGGACATCTAGTAGGACCATGGTCCACTACAAGAGAATTCAGCAGGAGTTTGAGAATGAACGCTGAAGAAGAAGAAGATGACTGAAAAGCGGGCCTCACTGCGTAAAGTCAACCATATCTTCGTCCGGGACATACTGTAATTGAGAGAAACAAACAAGCCGACAAGGTCGCTAGCTGGCTTTTTCGTCATAACAGATGAATGGATGGACCGATCAGGCATACGCAATGTCCTTCATGTGCACAATCGGGGGAAACACTGTATAGCAGAGCCAATAGGGAAGAAATCCATCAACTAGATTCATCTCCACTGCAACATTTTTGTTATTGTCTTCAATTATTTCTACATATATTTTCGTAAAAATCTACTTATATGTTCATATGTAAAGGCAAGAGAGAGATAAAATAGAGAGAAATAAACACGCACACAAAGAGAAAGAGAGAAAGAGAGATAGAGATTAGAGAGAACGTATTAAACAAGAATCAACTAGACAGTTGAATATATTTATATTCCTCTTAAACATGCTAACGTGACATTTGAGTTGATTGTGCACACCTATCTTAAAGAAGCGTATGTGATCAGTCCTGGGAAATAAACGGTATTAATTTATCATCTATTGTGAATGTTGTTAGTCTGTTGATTTGGTTTAGAAGTCTATTTTCTTCCGTCCCAGCACATTTGTTATTCTCGTTCCATTACAGTGTCAATTTCGTGCGACACTGCTGTAATTTCTATACGATTAACCATTGCAAATTGGAAATCAGAGTTCTGATTGCTTGATCAGTGAAATGTGCAATGACGTATATTGAAATATTAGGACTGTGTGATATACTGTAGTGTAAAAATATCGTGGCGTGCTGAAATGTAAGAATCTCTTTATGTAATAAAATGTCAGAATCTTGTGATCTATTGAAATGTAAGAATCTCCTGCAATAAAATATAAATATAATATGATTTACTATGATGTAAGTTCCTAGATCGATCTAGCCAAAGGAAAATGGCACGGGATATTCTGGGAAAGTCTGTCTATAAAGGTGGCAATCGGTATGCTAACCACATCGTCCCAAGTTATGCCCCTGGTCAATAAAAAATACATGCCTAACAACATATTTCCAATATTCCTCAATAAGTATATTTTTTACTTTTACTATAAAGCAATCATTTGATGTACAGGAATGTAAGAATCTCGTATGTAATAAAATGTCAGAAGAATGTGCTGTACTGTGGTGTAATAGTCGTATTGAAATGTAAGAATATCTTGATGTAATAAAATGTCAGAAGAATGTGCTGTACTGTGGTGTAAGAGTCGTATTGAAATGTAAGAATCTCTTGATGTAATAAAATGTTCGAACATTGTGATGTATAGTAATATAAGATTATCATTATCTAATGTAGTGTACAAATCTGGCGATAAATTAAAATGTAAAAATCTAGACACGCAACAAAGAGCACGTATTAATAAACTTGAGCACTCCCTGTCCACGACTGGAGGACAGAACATATAGTTATATGAAAGCAGACCTTTCTATAATCACAGGTCCCTCTCCCCCTATTGCTAAAACAATAAGAAAACAAAAGTAATAATTGTTTTCAATGAAAGATACACTACCAATATAAAATACAAATATTAATGATACAGCATTAAATCAAGCGGGTAAAGCTAAGTATATTGGCATCCTTTTAACATCAGAGGGTCTGTGCTTCATTGAAGTTAAAAGTGTAGTATAGCACAAGCCAAATCGATATTTCAAAAAATCGAAACACACTCTGTGCAATCCAATCACTATCGTTGCATATGTAACTTCGAATACTAGTGTATTATATGGAACCAATTCTCTCTACTACGGATGTGAAGCATGGACATAAACCAAAAAAATCTCAAAGTGGAAGTAGAAACTTTTTAGATCTGATTTTTGAGAGAAATTATGAAAATAAAATGGATGGCTAAGAGAGCGAATGTAAAGATCATCTGAGATGCTGGAATAAAGAGATAAATTATAGCAAAAAAATAGAGACAGTCAATATTTATAGGGTGTGACGAGAAGAGCAAAACTTGAACATTTAGAAGTCATCGGAATGATCAAAGGGAGAAGACAAAGTAAAATACAGAGCAATGCTGGATGGGTTGTCATCATGACATAGGTTAATAATAACAACAGCTTGTTAGCAACACAAGAGACATAACATTGTGGACAGACATAATCGCCTTCACTACCCAATATTGCACTTGATTGACTGACAAATGATTTTTTATTCTTCTTCTTCGTTCGTTCCTCAATAACTGCAAATCATCAGGATAGTAGTGTTATATGGATGAATCAGTGTGTGTCTATAGCTTGAACCAGGTCCGCTCTAACGGCACCGAATTGCCTTACAACTTGAGTAAACGGATTTTTCCATATTTGACTAACCGCATCTAAAAACAAAAGATGCGATTTTGTCAAGACATTCAAACTGTGTACTCAAGTCACTGCGATCGGACTAATCGAGACAAGTACTATTACAACAACAAGAAACAACGTACAAGTATTGAAGAATCCTCAGTAACACAAACATATAACATCCGTACTCATACTATAAGAGCCAATAGGTCTTCTTGTAAACATAAATAACATAAAGACAGTACAATGTTGCTTCAAATAATAGCTTTGGTTCGTTAATTAGCTAGTTGGTTAGTTAGCTAGTTCATTAATTAGTTTGCAAGTTCAAAGCCCAGAGATAACATGCACACATGTACATAACGTGTACAGGCCGGCACTCCATAGCTGGTCGAGCATCAGGGTCAGCGAACCACAGCTGATCAAGACCCTCAGTACACTTCCACGCAGTGGGTCGGGAAACAGGAGTGCAGCAACCCTGCTGTAGCCTGGCCAAGTACTAGGGATCGAAGATACGGAAATGCCAACCCGGCCCTAAAAATGCTGGCTGAATACGGATGTGTCAGGTCAAAAGGCGCAGATAACGTAGCTTGCTGTCAAACATGGCACAACGCAGATCATCCTCATTCGTCCTCAGGACGGTCAGTGGAATGCTTTCAGAGGGTCCGCAGCAAGGCATACGACGAAAAAGAAGACGTTAGCAAGTTGATTGATTAGTTAGCTAGTCGGTTGATTAGTTAGATGATTGGTTAGTTATCTAGTTAGTTTGTTATTTATTTTGTGAATTAGCTAGTTGATTAGTTAGTTACCTAGTTTATTAGTTTGCTGGTTTGTTATATGGCTAGTTACGTAATTAGTAATTTAACTACACACTTCACTAATTCATTAGTGGTTTAATATATATATATATATATATATATATATATATATATATATATATATATATATATATATATATATATATATATATATATATATATATATATATATATATATATATATATATATATATATATATATTACATGTCACACACTGAGAGGAAAAGAATGTCTGACTAGTCATGAGATGGGATTTCGTAGTTAGAATCGAAATCTGCTGCAAGTAGTTCGGCAACAACTAAAGAAAGCTATGGCAACCTAATAAAATATCTATTGGCTAGAAATCACTTGGATGTATTAAATCAATACAAATATATTTACTACGTTGTCAAAAGTGACGAACATTAATAGCAACAAATATTTACAGTCTTTTATGTCATTTGTATGTCTGCATACAAAATGATGGAATATGATTTATAGAAACACACATAGACCCTCACAGCATTGCATACCAAACACACATAGACCCTCACAGCATTGCATACCGAACACACATAGACCCTCACAGCATTGCATACTGATGAAAATGACTGCTTCCTCAATCTGAATGACTGCTCTCTTAATGTGAATGAAAGTTGTGGAGAACTCACATCCTCAACTGCTCATATGATACACAAAGAACACAAAGCTCATTATTCCTGGCGATGCAAGCAAAAAAACATACACAAAGAACACCACTACAACCAAATGTCTTGTAATGTTCTTTATCATGATCGTCTATAATATAATAGCTTCTGGCTAATGGGAAAATGTAGGGCGGGATGTAGGAACAGCACTTCAAAACCAGTACAATCTTGATCAAACAGGGATATATGGCACCTATTTTTATGTAAAATTTGCTATATATAATTGTTTTTGTCCAGCTTATCATACATGATATTTTGTACTATAAAACATATAAAAGGGTGATATTTTGTACTATACTATAAAACATAAATATAAATAACCAAATTGTCAGAGGGTGTCCGACAAAGTGGATGGTGCCGCAGTAACCTAATGAACAAATAGTAACGCAAAATGAGGTAAACAGGTTACTAAAACACTTACCTAGCCTATTAATAAAAATATATTTAAAAAAAACATACAATAAAACTAAACAGGACAATTCTCGACGTATCGGCTCAAATTGAACCTTTTTCAAGAGACAACCAACAGAAAACATGGAGACGGTGCTTGATGAAATATAGACATCTATTTTGTTTTTTATTTTGTCGTTTTCTGTTGTTTGTCTCTTGAAAAAGGTTCAATTTGAGCCGATACGTTGAGAATTGTCCTGTTTAGTTTTATTGTATGTTTTTTTAAAATATATTTTTATTAATAGGCTAGGTAAGTGTTTTAGTAACCTGTTTACCCCATTTTGCGTTACTATAAAACATAAAAAATGATATTTTGTAATATAAAACAAAAAGATTGTATTTTGTACTATGAAGCATATAAAAAGATGATATTTTGTACTATAAAACATATTAAAAGTTTATATTTTGTACTATAAAACATATTAAAAGTTTATATTTTGTACTATAAAATATATGAAGAGATTATATTTTGTACTATAAAGCATATAAAATGTTGATATTTTGTACTAAATAACATATACAAAGACGATATTTTGTACTATAAAGCATATTTTTCTTCTTCTTAAGCGTTTATTCTTAAACTCCCGTTGGATCTCTCTTGTAGCAGGACCATGGTCCTATTAGATTTCCAGCAGGATGTAGTTCAGAGAATGGAAATGCGCTGTGCCGCCGTTTATTTGCGCCAACAGTCTGACACATCCGTCTTTGGCGAAATAAAGCATATAAAAAGATGATATTTTTGTACTATAAAACATATAAGTCCGGCTCTGTGGCGAAGTGGTACAGGGCGAGTCTGTGACGGCAAAGGTACCGAGTTCGATCCTCACCACAGGCAATTGTGCATCCGGACCGTTCAGAAAGCAATGGCAACCTACTGAACGTATTTATATTGCCTAGAAAATCACCACAGCCAACAAATGCTGGGTTGATAGCTACGTCCTGGATAGGATATGCTACCAATAAAAACATATAAAAGATTATATTGTGTACCAAAAAACATAAAAAGACGATATTTTGTACTATAAAGCATATAAAACGACGATATTTTGTAATATAAAAAGATGATATTTTGTACTATAAAACATACAAAAAGATGATGTGCTATAAAACATTTAAAAATAATCTCTTGAATTCTTTAATCTCTTAAATATGAAATAAAACACTTTTAAGGAACACGTCCTCTCTGTTAGCAAAATTTTATCTATGGGGTCCTGATCACAACAAAAAATAATGTCTTCTTAAAATACCCTTTCCCCATCCTACTTAGGCAAATTTTACAATATATAGTTTACCTGAAACTCCAGCCCATGTCTTTCTCTGCAGTAATCCTTGAGTCTAGGATACACTTTCTCCATTAAGTTATTTCTCTCCAATGTTGTATCTGAAACATTCAATATGGGATTGTGTATTTCTTCACTAATATTTATGAAGGTGTTATTTGTAGATCTTGATATCGGCAGATAATTATAAAGAAAAAGATAAAAATTGAACTATAAGAGTAACGTTTAGCGCACTAATAAATATATGGAAGCCAAAATCATCAAGGTCCATGCTAAGATAAATAACTTCAAATTTAAAAAATCCATTTACTTGATGTATTCTGTGGCATCTAATTAAGCCTCTTTTTGCAGGGCTCTCCAATTCAATTTCCGTATACGGGGATATCTAATTCAATGTCTATGTACTGGGTTCTCTAATTCAATTTCTATATACGTGGCTTCTAACTCTTAAGTTAGAATCTTAAGCAAGTCTCTATTTTCGGGAGCTCTCTGTCAGCCTTTATTTGGGGTAGTGTGTGTCTGTGTGTTGAGGCCTCTAAGACAATCTTTATGTGCGGGGCCATCTAACGTCAACCGCTAAGTACGGGAGCCTACTCAGCCGTTATGTGCGGGAGCCCTCCAGGACACTTCCTCTGAGTTGGCTCTCTAAGTCAGTCTCTGTGCGAGCACTCTAAGTCTCTGTGCACTGAGCCATCTAAGTCAATCTCTATGTACGCTAGTTCTCTGTTAATCTTTATGTACTGGGCTATTTAAATCAAACTCTGTATACATGAATCATATAATAAATCAACATATATGGAAGATTTTCTAATGCAATCTTTATATACAGTAGCCCTCTACGTTAATCTCTATGTACGGATACTCTCTAAGGCAACATGTTTGTACGGGAGTTACCTAAGTCCATATATATGTACGGAAACCCTCTAAATCGCTATATATGTCAGAAGTCCTCTAGAACAGTCTATATAAATAATAATTATATAAATTAGTCTCTCTGAGGTCCTATAAGCCAGTCTCTCTGAGGTCCTATAAGCCAGTCTCTCTGAGGTCCAATAAGTCAGTCTCTCTGAGGTCCTATAAGTCAGTCTCTCTGAGGTCCTATAAGTCAGTCTCAAAAGGGTCCGATTCCACAGACCAGATTCAGATTCTACGGAGTGCTATACGTTATTCTCTACGCGGTCCTATAAGTGAGTCTCTTTGAGGTCTATAAATCAGTTTCTATGAGGTCCAATAGGTCAGTCTACTGGGTCCTATAATTCAGCCTATACGGGGTCCTATAAGTCACTCTCTATGTACTGGAATCTTTAACCATGGCAACAATAACAACAGCAATGACTATCAAAGAGATACATTTTTTCCCTTTCTCGTCAATATTCACCTTTCAAAATTTTGCTCAGAATTGATATTTCTAGATTAGCCTGAACCTCATCTACGGGTTCTATATCTCGTGGGTCTATGCTTTTTGCGAAGACACAGAAATGAGAACAAACGAGGAAAGAAGACATATAAAATGAGATTGACAGAAATAAAAGCACAGTGCACTGTAATAAGAGATTAACCGAGTAATATGCATATAGATAGATATGCAACCAGCGAGATAGAAACATATACATGAAGATGATAGAAAATCTGAAAAAATATCGTCTTTGGCTTGCCATGGACAAATAGATAGAAAAGTCAATAGAAAGAAACAGATTGACAGTTACAATTGTTTCCATCCTAAGAAATTTCGAATTATTATCTGTTACCACCTCTATGTGCAATAGCTGGTTTCTAAAGAGCTTCATTTCATATACAGAAGACTCCAACAGTCAGCGGGGTGTATCAGAAGACTCCAACAGTCAGCTGTGTGTACCAGAGGACTGCAACAGTCAGCTGTATGTACCAGAAGACTCCAACAGTCAGCTGAATGTACCAGAAGACTCCAACAGTCAGCTGTATGTACCAGAAGACTCCAACAGTCATATGTATGTACCAGAAGACTCCAACAGTCAGCTGTATGTACCAGAAGACTCCAACAGTCAGCTGTATGTACCAGAAGACTGCGACAGTCTCCTGTGTGTAATGCTTGAAGAAGATGTCCCATATTCTAAGAGTTGTGTGGCTTCTTTTACCTTTGCGCAACATGCAGAGTTGGAGTCAGGAGCTTCAGCTTCTTTATCAAGCATTCTTTCCTGTCACGTGTCCATAGCTTCCTGCGCAATCGAGGATGCGTGAATTTACGGATGGATCAACTACAAACACAGTCAGAAATGAAGAAGCAAACATCTTTATAACATATGCTGATCATTGCCCTGAAAAACTGTCTATCCCTACAGGAAAGCTCTGCTCCAGTTACAATGCTGAGATTCAAGCAACAGAACAGGCTGACATCGTGATACTTGACTTGACACTGTCTCTGAATGCCAACAAGTGGTGATCTTCATAGATGCACTATCAATTCTTCAGGCTCTCAGGAGTGGTAAACTACACCAATATAGAGGCAAACTGAATAACACAGCAAGCAAATAGAGTAGAATTGTACGTCTGTGAGAATCATCATAATGTTGTGTCCCGGGAAATGAGCGGGTCAATGAGTTGGCCGAAGAAGGAGAGTGTATGCAGGAAGACAACGAAGTCTCACATCAAGAAAAGAAGGGTTCAATACATACAATATCAGAAGTGAACATAGCATGAAAACGACGCCTACCACTACCGAAATCGGCAGGGATAAGTCAGCATACTGCACTTGAGGAGAAGACACAACAGATTGAACAAACACATGTACAGGATTATCATGTGTGCTATTTCTCTGTGCACTTGTGCAACGGATGAATAGACCTCTGAACATATTCTGCAGAACTATCCCCAGTATAAGCAATTAAAAGAGACACACTAGCCCAACAATGCAACCCGCAGTCACATTTCATAACACACCCACCCCATGTACCACTTTTTCGTAGTCGGGACGCTATATACACAATGGAAGCTATCACCATGGTCAAGGCTGAAGCTCATCTATTTTCAATCAAAAAGAACATAAATAAGTATCCTATACGTGTTACCAAAATATGTTTCCCCAGTTAATGCACAAATTGAGTTCTCTGAATGTTGTACCACAAAGGGAAATATAATTGTACATATGAAATGCTATCGTGGTTCCACAAGAGGAAAATCTCACTATATTGTCATGCCATCTACTAAGAGTTTACTGTTGAACAATGGTTGATCTAACATACAAGTAATGAGACGCGGGACATGCAAGATACATTGACAGCGACACTGAGTTATGGATAAAAGTACACACAAAACAGACACATGTTAGGTAGATAGACACATAGACGACATATTTATTAGATAGACAAATTGAATAGTTTGTCAGACAAATATTGATGGATGGATGAATGATGGATGGATCGACAGACAGACAGACCAACCTACAGACACACAGACATGAGAAGGAAAGATGAATGAACTCTGGGAACAATGCGTTAAAGTTTAGCACACGAATCACTAACGCTTAGAGAAATTAATTTGTTTGAGAAACCTGGTTGCTCAAATATAGCTTCAAGTAACTAAAAGAAAGTCAGTTATCAGATCGATCACTTGATTTCTATTATTGATTAATGATAATCAATGACTTGTAAATGCTTCAAGATATGTTATAGAGTCCACGGTTGATTGTCTAAAGCTCTATTTGTAGTGTATTAAGTGTAGACTACTGCAGCGCCTCACAGGAATCTGGAAACTTTGTTGATGTACTTTTCTTTATCCCACGTTTTATAATGATATGTTCCGCCGAAGACGGATGTATCGGGCCATTGGCGCAAATAAAACGGCGACACAACGTATTTCCATTCTCTGGATTACATCCTGCTGGAAATCTTGTAGAACCATGGTCCTGCTACAAGAGAGATTCAGCGGGAGTTTGAGAATGAACGCTGAAGAAGAAGATAATGATATGTTCTTCTTTTGTGCTAGTTCTCAAACTCCTATTGGTCAGCATCGTCTATTCCAGATCATTAAATACGCAGTGCCATAATTTACATTTTGTTTGTGATACGAGACTCGTACTTTCGCAGTTGGGCTTGACATGCCAGTTTTCTACATGGGCCTGTTTGAGCTACGGCAAGACCTTAAAATATGCATGGTATGTTACAATGTTACTAATTTGTACTTCTCCCCATCTGGAATCGACAACACACGGGCGCATGATGTGACGAGTATATTCTATCCACCCCCTAAGTATTCAAATTGTACATTGTTGGACGTACTGGTTCAATTGACATATAACAATTCTATTTTACATCCATCCATACATAAACCCATTCATTACTTGTCAGAGACGAAGAGATACTACATTGGATGCGACAGCTTACAAAATCTTCCAGCGATTTCTATCGTCAACTATGTGGATTAGTGTGAACAGATCTTGACCGTCCAGCCTTTTATATTGCCTGACCATTATTTTCTTAATCCCCTCTGCCTCCTATACCCTCAACTGTACACCCCTACAAGATGACTTTTGACAGGTAATCATGACAACATACACATGTCCAAACGATGAAAGTTTTTGTCATTGTACTATTGAAAGTAGTGATTCTTGTGAACCTGCGAGGTTCTTGACTATTTCTTACGTACACTTTATGCTTGGGGTTCGAAACCAAACCAAACAGAAACCACACCAAACGTATACTATTGTCTGACAAGTATAATCTACGAGCATCTACGAGTATATGAAATGTGCAGAATTCGTATATTTAACACTATATTCGAAAGCCTGTATCTGTCTCTACATTTCTACTGTGGGTATCCAACTCTCTCAACCATACAGCATATTAGATAAGACTGAGAGCTATCAATTCTGATCTGCACCCCACCAATGATCTCTATCTGATATTTCACATTAGATTTAGTTTTGATATTGCAGATAAGGTCATCTACAGCCATATCTTAACTTCACTGATCTTCCAGCACTACATATGCACGATGTATTTGAAAGTATTCAAGTTTGTAGATTCCATAGTACAGTACCTAAGATATTCATTTTTACTCAATTAGTGATATCATAACGAATTGATTCTCATCTATTGAATTATTCAGGGAACATACTGTGGAATGAATTAGAGCAGTGCTCCGTAACTGTTTTCTTACCCACGACGCACTAAGATTTTTTCAAGATTCCGCAGCATATCAATGTAACAATATATATTTAAAAATTAGATATACACATTTTACATTAGTTTTCTATTCGATAAATATATTGTTTATCACAGGTGATGATGACCATTTGTTACATCCACTTTTGAAAATTCAATTAGAGAAATGTCCTTGATTATGAGGTTCGTAGATGGCTAATGAGCCATATTCGAGCCGTAAATGTCCTTGGACAGTTCGGACACGGAATGACGACTGTAGACGGATCTTGGTCTATCCGTGACTTTCTAGCTGCTCTCCGCTGTTTAGCTCCTGCATTTTTCCTCTTTTCACAAGATGATGCGCTCTTTTTGATTGTAGAGCGCCATGTAGGTCGATAAATATATTAACAGTTATAGTAGTATATAGTGGTAGTATATAGTGGTAGTATATAGTGGTAGTATATAGTGGTATATAGTGGTAGTATATAGTAGTATATAGTGGTAGTATATAGTGGTAGTATATAGTGGTAGTATATAGTGGTATATAGTGGTAGTATATAGTGGTAGTATATAGTGGTATATAGTGGTATATAGTGGTATATAGTGGTAGTATATAGTGGTAGTATATAGTGGTAGTATATAGTAGTATATAGTGGTAGTATATAGTGGTAGTATATAGTAGTATATAGTGGTAGTATATAGTAGTATATAGTAGTATATAGTGGTAGTATATAGTAGTATGTAGTGGTAGTATATAGTAGTATATAGTGGTAGTATCTAGTAGTATATAGTGGTATATAGTGGTAGTATATAGTAGTATATAGTAGTATATAGTGGTAGTATATAGTGGTAGTATATAGTGGTATATAGTGATAGTATATAGTAGTATATAGTGGTAGTATATAGTAGTATATAGTGGTAGTATATAGTGGTATATAGTGGTAGTATATAGTAGTATATAGTGGTAGTATATAGTGGTATATAGTGGTAGTATATAGTGGTATAGAGTGGTAGTATATAGTAGTATATAGTAGTATATAATGGTAGTATATAGTTGTATATAGCGGTAGTATATAGTAGTATATAGTGGTAGTATATAATGGTAGTATATAGTGGTATATAGTGGTAGTATATAGTGGTATATAGTGGTAGTATATAGTAGTATATAGTAGTATATAGTAGTATATAGTAGTATATAGTGGTAGTATATAGTGGTAGTATATAGTGGTATATAGTAGTATATAGTAGTATATAGTGATAGTATATAGTAGTATATAGTGGTAGTATATAGTAGTATATAGTAGTATATAGTAGTATATAGTGGTAGTATATAGTGGTAGTATATATTAGTATATATTAGTATATAGTAGTATATAGTGGTAGTATATAGTAGTATATAGTAGTATATAGTGGTAGTATATAGTAGTATATAGTAGTATATAGTAGTATATAGTAGTATATAGTAGTATATAGTAGTATATAGTGGTAGTATATAGTGGTAGTATATAGTGGTAGTATATAGTGGTATATAGTAGTATATAGTGGTATATAGTAGTATATAGTGGTATATAGTAGTATATAGTGGTAGTATATAGTAGTATATAGTAGTATATAGTGGTAGTATATAGTGGTAGTATATTGTGGTATATAGTGATAGTATATAGTAGTATATAGTGGTAGTATATAGTAGTATATAGTGGTAGTATATAGTGGTATATAGTGGTAGTATATAGTGGTATAGAGTGGTAGTATATAGTAGTATATAGTAGTATATAGTAGTATATAGTAGTATATAGTGGTAGTATATAGTGGTAGTATATAGTGGTATATAGTAGTATATAGTAGTATATAGTGATAGTATATAGTAGTATATAGTGGTAGTATATAGTAGTATATAGTAGTATATAGTGGTAGTATATAGTGGTAGTATATATTAGTATATATTAGTATATAGTAGTATATAGTGGTAGTATATAGTGGTAGTATATAGTGGTAGTATATAGTGGTATATAGTGGTAGTATATAGTAGTATATAGTGGTAGTATATAGTGGTAGTATATAGTGGTAGTATATAGTGGTATATAGTGGTAGTATATAGTGGTAGTATATAGTGGTAGTATATAGTGGTATATAGTGGTAGTATATAGTAGTATATAGTGGTAGTATATAGTGGTAGTATATAGTAGTATATAGTGGTAGTATATAGTAGTATATAGTAGTATATAGTGGTAGTATATAGTAGTATGTAGTGGTAGTATATAGTAGTATATAGTGGTAGTATCTAGTAGTATATAGTGGTATATAGTGGTAGTATATAGTAGTATATAGTAGTATATAGTGGTAGTATATAGTGGTAGTATATAGTGGTATATAGTGATAGTATATAGTAGTATATAGTGGTAGTATATAGTAGTATATAGTGGTAGTATATAGTGGTATATAGTGGTAGTATATAGTAGTATATAGTGGTAGTATATAGTGGTATATAGTGGTAGTATATAGTAGTATATAGTGGTAGTATATAATGGTAGTATATAGTGGTATATAGTGGTAGTATATAGTGGTATAGAGTGGTAGTATATAGTAGTATATAGTAGTATATAATGGTAGTATATAGTTGTATATAGCGGTAGTATATAGTAGTATATAGTGGTAGTATATAATAGTAGTATATAGTGGTATATAGTGGTAGTATATAGTGGTATATAGTGGTAGTATATAGTAGTATATAGTAGTATATAGTAGTATATAGTAGTATATAGTGGTAGTATATAGTGGTAGTATATAGTGGTATATAGTAGTATATAGTAGTATATAGTGATAGTATATAGTAGTATATAGTGGTAGTATATAGTAGTATATAGTAGTATATAGTGGTAGTATATAGTGGTAGTATATATTAGTATATAGTAGTATATAGTGGTAGTATATAGTAGTATATAGTAGTATATAGTAGTATATAGTGGTAGTATATAGTAGTATATAGTAGTATATAGTAGTATATAGTAGTATATAGTAGTATATAGTAGTATATAGTGGTAGTATATAGTAGTATATAGTAGTATATAGTAGTATATAGTAGTATATAGTAGTATATAGTAGTATATAGTAGTATATAGTAGTATATAGTGGTAGTATATAGTAGTATATAGTAGTATATAGTAGTATATAGTGGTAGTATATAGTAGTATATAGTAGTATATAGTAGTATATAGTGGTAGTATATAGTGGTATATATTGGTAGTATATAGTAGTATATAGTGATAGTATATAGTAGTATATAGTGATAGTATATAGTAGTATATAGTAGTATATAGTAGTATATAGTGATAGTATATAGTAGTATATAGTGGTAGTATATAGTAGTATATAGTAGTATATAGTGGTATATAGTAGTATATAGTAGTATATAGTGGTAGTATATAGTAGTATATAGTAGTATATAGTAGTATATAGTAGTATATAGTGGTAGTATATAGTAGTATATAGTAGTATATAGTAGTATATAGTGATAGTATATAGTAGTATATAGTGGTAGTATATAGTAGTATATAGTGGTATATAGTGCCGCAGATACGCCTTCAGTAAGTGTGTGTGTGGTGGTAGTGTGGTGTTTACCTATTTAAAAAAATAATTAATTAATACAAGTCATGCGTTCATTTTCGTGTGTTTTACAGCCAAGTTTTACGTGATAAATTTTATGACTTTATTGTGACAAATTCTTGAGGGATGGGATGGGGGTTTACCCACCTTGTGGCTAAACTCCTATACTAAAAGTCATGTTCTTGTTTCCTAAAGAGCGAGTGAGGTAGAATAACCTCAACCACCTACTCCCCAATCTACAGGCCTGTAATATAAAACAATATTTCTTTACTCTGAGGTACACCTCATATCTGCGTAGAGCAGGTTGCTCGTGAAGCCACGAATTAGACATAACAACAAATTAATTTAATGTATATTACTTACCAGTGAAAGTTGAACTTGTGAATATTCTTACAATCTTGGAACTAAGGGGCGGTAGATCTTCTAGATTTCCGGAAAGAACATCGAGAAGCTTTTCTTGTTTCTTCTGTACATGATCAGTCGTAGAACTGCTAATTTCATCTGAGTGATCATCGCCTCCGTTTTCTGCTTGCTTAACCCCAGCCTCGTTTCCTTCTGCTGTGCTGGAACTGGCTGTCTTGTGATTGCTGAGAGTGGAATCCTCTTTAGCGCTACCAGGCCCTTTAGTCTTCATTTTGGAACCAGCACTGGACTTCGCCGGAGCTTTGGCCCTGGAACCGCTCTTAGGCTTTGGGCTATCCACAGTTCTAGTTGGTAATTTTCTTAGATCACGAGTTAAATTAGGCTCTATAGCCATATAGTCCGTTTTACGTAGACTAAAGCTTTGCTTGTCATGCCTAAAATCAGAACATGACAACAATTAAGACTTCCAGAAGGACATTTCCTCAACAAAAGTGCTCGTAAATGCAGACTTCGCAGTTCTGTTAAAGAGAAAATAAATACACAAAATTAAATAATTAACTCATAATTGACAAACAGAAAGATTAAATGGCTATAGAAATGTCTAAAACTGTATAGGAAATAGCAAAATATTAAATTTTGAAATAGTGTACATTTATTTATTTTTAAACATGCTGAAACCACGTTTAAATAAAAGGCATTTGTCAAATGAATGATACAAAACATATATAAAACAGCAAAAACAGTGTAATGCGTTGCAGAGACGATATGCAGATCCGTAGGAAAAGCCTGTATGATCAACAGTAACTTGAGTAGAAATGTTATATATATATGATCTGAACAATCTCGATTAACGTACATCAATGTGAGCTAACAGAAAAATTATAGTTGATACATCCTGTATACAAGAGCTTTACGTTGTGAGTCGTGGTCCGGTAAAAAATATTATAAGCAGGACCCGGAACAAACATATTCTAGACCAATGATGTAATAAGCAAAATTCGATACGTACTGTTATATACATTAAGGACTAAACTAATTGGGGGATTTCGAAAAGTGTTGTTACATAGAAGATTTTGCTATAAAGGAGTGCACTATAAAGGGATTTCAATGTACTCATAAATAACTTTGTAACTCAAGGAGAAGCTTCGTGGCCCGGTAGACATGTTGCCGCGGCCCGGCTATTTAGAGGCATTGCTGTGCAGGAGATTGCTATATAACTATTTTCAACAAAAAAACTGTCTTTAAATTTCCATGTAATGTTTTCTGACCTCTGGAGCAAACGCATATATCAGCAATCAGTCTGGCGGAACACAAGAAATTGCTTAATTATTGGGTCGTTGTTACCTTTAATATTTTATGGTAGTGTGTCCTGATATAACCCAATTGGACTTTGTTGTCAGCTGGTTGACAGAAGCACGCCTCTCGAAAAGAGAGACCCACTCATTAACTACCAACAGAAGAAATGGCTTGGTGGGCCGAATTTGAAACGTGGGCCGTAGTTTTCGCACCACTGGTTTCTATTAACATTGAAAGCAAGAACTGTGCTGACTGTCTACAACAGTAACGCCAAATAATCTATGTCATTGACTATTACAAGAAACGGTTGTTATAAAAAAAAGAAGAAAAAACTGTGCTTCAATGCATTATCTATAACAGCTATACTAACTTCACAACATGATTGTACAAAAGAACAAAGCTAACTTCTGCCCAACACTTTCTACAACAATACAATCAATTTCCGTATATCATTTCCTAAAACAAGACAATCAATTTCAGTACATCATTACCAAGAAGACGGCAATCAATTTCCATGCATCGTTAGAACAAGTCCTGTAAATATGACAACACTCGCTTGGCGCTGACTAAACAAATATTTTTTATACAAACAAAGCATTACTTTCTGTGATTAATGCTTGCGCTGATTAAAGGATTACTTCTTCTTCTGCGCTCTTTCTCAAACTTCTGAATATTAGCAGGATGTAATCAGGAGAATATTCAAGCTAAATCATAAGTTAAGAAACATGAGAAACATTCTATGCAATGGAAACATTCTATCAATGCATATACCAATTAGTGTGCTAGGATGTTAAATCCGACCAAATCTTCTATATGGATAGCAAGCATGGATTGTAAACAGAAAAGTTAAAAGTGAACAGAAAACTACTGAGATGTGACTTTTTTTTAGAATAATGATGAAAATTTCATGGACAGTTAAGAAAACGAATGTAGAAGTCTTCAGAGATGATGAAGTAAAATGACAAATTATAGCACAAATTAGAAGCAGACAGTTAAGAATTTTGGGGCAAGTGATGTGAAGCACAAAGCTTGAACATTTAGTAATCAATGGAAAAATCAAGGGGAGAAAAACGACAGAGGAAGACACAAAGAGAACTGGTTGAATGGATTGTCACTGTGACACGAGAGAATATTACCAACTGAACTTCTTACCAATACAAGAGACAGAGGCGTGTGTAGAAACATGATCGCCTGCGTCACTTGGCGTAGCACTTGATTGATTGAATTCGGGAATGCAATACATTGTGTCATGGTTTACTGGTTCGCTGCGATATGTGCGTCCTTCAACCTGTTCGAATGACCTTAACACTCGACTTCAGAATGCATCTGAGTCACTTTGACCCTGTGTGGAACAGCTAACTCCACCCCAAAACTTTCTTAGCCGCCTCTTACGACGTGCATGGTAGATAATAACGTCACTATTCTTTAATCTACTTTCGGGCCCTGGAAAAGTACAGCTGGATTAAAGAATTTGAAATGATATGATGGGATCTTGGGAAAAGAAAACATTGTCAAAAGAGAAATGAGAGAGATACATTAAGAAACATACCTAGAGATGGATAGATCACGTGATCATGGCAGTAGAATGTATTGTATGATAGAGATTGATCTGGTGCCTACAAGGAAAGAAGACAAGAACATTGAGAAGAAGATTTAAAACGGATATAGAATAAACAAAAATATATGTGTGACAAACATTACAGGACATTCTTCTTCTTCTGCGTTCGTTCTCAAACTCCTGCAGATTAGCAGAATGTAGTCCGAAGAACGGAATGCATTGTGTCATGGTTTACAGCATTGCTGCGATATCTGCGCCTTTCGGCCTGATACATCCGACTTCAGCATGGCTTTGGGTCACTGACCCTATATGGGATGGGACAGCAAACTCCATCCCATAACCTCCTTAGTCGCCTTTTACGACATGCATGGAAGGTAAACAGTGTTGCTATTCTTTGCTCCCCTTTCGGGACCCGGCAACACACGGGCGTTACACGACATTGACATTGAGTAATTTTTAAGACTATTCATCTTCTCTGGACTATTAATATTTTCTAGACTATTAATTTTCTTGGACAATTCACCTTTTCTGAACTATTCATATTTTCTGGATTATTCATATTTTATGGACTATTGGCATTTTCTGGACTATTCATATTTTCTGGATTATTCATATTTTCTGGATTATTCATATTTTCTGGATTATTCATATTTTCTGGACTATTTATCTATTCTGGATTATTAATATTTTCTAGACTATTCATATTTATATTTTCTAGACTATTCATTTTTAGGACAATTCAACTTTTCTGAACTATTCACATTTAATAAATTGCTATAAGTACAATTTACTAATAAAACGGTAGCAATGGGGGTTCCTTCAAACGGTTCGTGACATAATGGACCCTCTTTGCTGAAAGCATACACGCACAATATCAACATAAGAAGATAGACCTTCCTATGGCTAGTCTCTCATTAGAAGATCATATAAAAGAAGAAAATACTCAAAAGATACGATGCAGTAAAAAAAAAAAAGTTCCGCTCTTAGGTTGAAAGCGCGTGCCAGGACATGAAAATGATTTAATCCTTTAAAAAACGGGAAAAATATCAAACAATTATTTAAAGACAAAACAAAAGTGGTAGAGGTTTGCATTAAAATACTATAAAATGACTAAAGACAAAACAAACGGTAAAGGTTTACTATAAGGGATATATAGCAACTATTTAAGGCAAAACAATGATGGTAAAGGTTTGCTGTAAACATATAGAACAATTATTTAATTTACCACTTAGATATAGAAATAGAACACTTCTTATAGAACTTAGATATAAAAAGATATGGAACACTTATTTAAAGACAAAGACAAGGTATACTATAAAAGATATAGAACAATTACTTAAAGACAAAACAAAGATGGTAGACGTTTGCTATAAAAGATAAGTGCAGCACAGAGTTTCAATAGACTGATAAATAAATATAAATAGTTGTTTTTGTTTGCTTGATAACCAACGCGGAAATTCATGTTATTTCCGCCGGTAGTGTGAAGTACTTTGTGCTACAGTTGTGCGCCCATTTAGGTCTAGCACATTCGATTTCGGCATGCCTTTAATTCGAGTGGGCTTCCCTAGCATGTGGCAGCCTTCCTATCTGTCGCAAGGAGGTTGATGTGTATCGACAGTACGTGGTGACGGTTTATCGTCAACTGTGCCCTTGGTCATTACAGGTAAAACATGTCCCCGGGTGGCAGTTTCCGAGGAGGCGGTAATCAGGGATTTAGTCTTCGGTCGACCACGTCTATCTCGCACGAGGTATTACACTACCAGTAAACTTGTCTCGCGTAATTAGACGTATTGTGCTTGTGTCCATCGGGAACTGAACCTTTTCTTATCCGCGAACATGATTCCGGTATAGCAAAAACTCGACGGTAGAATGGGGTCCGGGCCCGTTCGTCCTCATAGCTGAGGTGTCATTCACTGACATCGTGAACACCTGGTCAAAATATATATATATATCTACGCATATTTGGGAGCGCTCTCTGACGGTGTGTTGCCCTCTCATTATACTCATTATGTTATACTTACGAAGACTATAGCAACACTCTCGTCGTTCATGATGACATTTACCATTATCATGAAATTTGTATTGTCCCCCCCCCCTCAATGCATATTTTTCTTCTGCCCGAGTCAGCATGTCTTGTGTTGACGATTGACGACACCAACAGAGATGATGACATATATGAGAGATCGATGTACATAGAGAAATATGTTCGCCAACGGCACTTTATGATGATGAATGAAGTTTATTCAGTAACTAGTAACACAGATAACACCCCACAAAAAGGGGATGTTTGAATATCCGACTATTATTTATTATTTTAAAATATGTCGTGTGTCTTTTTAAATTCGGTCAGTTAACAGATTCCTACGTGTGTCAAATACAGGTCGCGCCCCGTGTCGTTATCTATTTTACTTTCGCAAGCCAAGAGATTATTTTAATTCGTGTTTTATTGTTCCACATAACTTGTCTCTTCCCTACACACTCTTATATTTTGTTTGCTAGTTTTCTACCGTATTTTTTTCCTTAAGAAAACGATTGTCTTTCTTAGATGCTGACACATGTCTCAACAACCAAGTTCACATTCCCAGACTATGTTTATACTTTGTGTATATTTCTATTCAATTACACGTGTCCGAATGATCTAAATACACGAGTCGTCGCTATGCTAAACTTTTCATGACATTATGAGGTTGCATGCAAAATACCAATGGCGTTGCCCAGAACACAAAGACGACGTTTCCCCGAAACACCAATAAAGCGTGGTTCTATCTTTCTTCTTTTTCTTCCTTGTTCTGTAGTCGAAGTCAGATGCTGGTATAAATTTCATGAATTAACTGTACTATGGTCCAGTTCTGAGACAAGCTGTAGAGCGTGTCCATCAGTGCTGTTTCAGATGGCCAATTTTCTTGTAATGTCGTACACTGGGCAGTTCTGAAAATAGCGTAGAGTGTCCGTAAGAGCTGTTTCCGGTGTTCATTTTTCTTCTTGTGGTGTGGTACGTGCGCCGGATGCAAAATATCTTCCTTGTTCTCTGGAAACTGTCCCCAAAGACACATACTCCAAATGCCCTGTATAAGTGGTTTCTGAGGAACGCATTGAATGAGTAAAATATTGACGCAGAAATCCAGAAAGTCATCCGTCAAACTGCATGTTTATATAGAGACAAAATACACCAATGCAAATGTATAGACCTATCTATCAAAATGTTATCCCAGCCGAAGAACAGACAAGATGAAGTTGAACAACTTAGAGTCAGACTGGAGTGTAACAAGACAGTCAACATTTTTGTATTCTATTTGGCAGGTTGGTTGATTGGTTTGTTGATTGGTTGGTTCGTTGGTTGGTTAGTTGATTAATTGATTGGATAATTGGTTGTAGGCTAGTTAGTTGCTTGGTTGGTTGTAGGCTAGTTAGTTGCTTGGTTGGTTGTAGGTTAATTGGTTAGTTAGTTGGTTGGTTCGGTTGTAGGTTAGTTAGTTGCTGGTTAGTTGGTTTAATTGTTGGTTAGTTAGTTGTTTGGTTAGTTGGTTGTTCAGTTAGCTGATTTTCTAGTCGTCAGATAATTATCAATTCATTCCAGAAACAGCTCCATCTTTCATTCGATAGCACCTTGTCATTATAACATATTGTTCATGTTCTACGTTGGCGTATAACTCTTGAATTCTATTCTTCGCTCGTTTCTAACAGCTCCTAGCGCACTCCTATGACCTGCATTATTTGATATTAATAAAAACAAAATGCATGCACCGTGTATCCTTCAACTGGTCTAAGTTCTTGATTGTAACCAGAATATCAAGTTTCATAAGCAGCTAAACGGGAAATTCAAGAAACATATTTGTAAAATTCGTTAATTCGCAGAAAAATAAAGCAACAAACTACTAAAACATTTATATTATTAATTTATTTCATAGTAAACTGGAATAGGGAACTTTTTATTTAAAGCACAAAGTTCCCAATGAACTACAACAAATTTATTGCACAAGCATTTACCAGAAGAAGGTAATTCCAACTTTAAGTTGCATACACAATTTTCATTAAGCGATCCCAAGGTGTGTGCAGCTTGACATCTCAGTAACTAACACTCAAACCTTCTCTACCTCGGCCTCTAGCACAACCCATTATACAATATTTATCTTCACCTGAAGTGGTATGTCCTGGATTTCCGTCTGTATCTAGCAAGTTACACAGTCGTAACCATAATTTCAATGCTACCATCAATTACAGCCAAGTTGCCTGCTATCAAAGAAACTGTCTTCCAGCGTCCTGCAATGTTTGAAACAATACCAACCTCTGATAACAACTGGACTCATTTCGGCTGAGCCCGTCTGTTAAAAACACACAGTAAACAGTCATGTCAAATACTTGGTGTTCAGCTCGGTTATATACTTGACGTGATGTACGACTGACATGAGCAGATGAATAAACGTTTTCGTGTAGGGGTTAACAAGTTAAAGAAAAATAATGAGTTCAGCGGAAATAATTCAAAGAAAAATAGCATGTGCAACAATTATATATATCTCTCTGGAGGTCGTGATGACTGGATTATTAGAACCGTGACCTCCACTATTTTGTAACGATTTCAAAGCTTCGATATAACCAAATTGAGCTAACGTCCACGGTTAAAATAAATGTAACTTACCATAAGAGGTACATTTTGTTTAACCAAACAAATTAACCAAATAATCATATACATTATTATATGAAATCTGAGGATTTATTGGTTTATGTGTGACAAGACAATTATGAGAGATTTACTGAAGTAGAGATCTGAGCACCTATGGACATACTCGGTGTGTTAAGATTATAATCAATATTCCTAATACAATATTTTTAGAAATCTAAGGACTTTAGTATATGTATGACGTGACAGTTTGTAATAATATACAATATCACGAAAAAGTTGGTGTTTTTTTTAGCTATATAAAGAAAATTAACTCACAACAGAATATATGGCGAATTGATGCCAACAGTTGTACATAAAAATATGATAAGAACACTAATAGATAAATAGATCGAATTTTCTCACATTTCCTGTTGATTGGCAGCACAATTTTTATGCGTACTGATATAAATGTAAACAAATACACTTGGTTAATTAAAATGTATTTAAATGTAACAGAAACCGGAACAAAACAAATCGGGAAAATGGTTGTTTTTACATCATGTCAATACTATTTATTGTAAATTATTTGACACCCCCCCCCCCGATCTAAACTATCGACAATTCAGGGATAGACCTTCTTAATTATGTCAGCAAGTTTTAGACCCCCACCCCATCAACCCCACCACCTGAAATAAACATTTTTAGCAGATTAAATATGAAAAAGTACATGAATTGTTTCACATTCAAACAATTTAACTGGCGTATCAAAAAACAATATTGGTGGCGGCAACTTTTTTCAACCCCTCGCTCACACCCTTGTTAACCCATTCCAGAACCCCCCTCTCCTAATCTTTTGTTAATTTAGGACAGTTCCAAAGTCATACTAAACCTGGATAAACCAGGTCAAGCCGGGTAATTATATATATATATATATATATATATATATAATATATATATATATATATATATATATATATATATATATATATATAGAGAGAGAGAGAGAGAGAGAGAGAGAGAGAGAGAGAAAGAGAGATGCGCGTGTATACGTCACAACTGCACATATTTTACCCAGAATTGTGTTGTTATTGCTATTTTGTAATTTTAATTCTGCGCCAGTCTAAATAATCATTCATATAAAATAATAGGCCCTACTTTTTAACTTACAAAACTCAATAATCTATTTCAACTATTTAAACCTTAAATGCTTAGATAATATGGCCTCATAATAAACAACCAGGACACAAAAACATTTTTTTAACATACGCTCGCAAACCATCTCCCTTTTTTTCATATAACAGTAGGACTACGTAAACTATTTATTTTGACAAATATTTCACATGGAAGGAATCGTTTTTTTTCCTTTATACTTTAACACATTTCTCTGTCGTATTGCGAACGGGCATTGTGTGTGTGTGTATTGCACCAAAATGTAAACTATTCATTATTGTGCAGGCCTATACCGTACCTCAATTTATTTCTAGTAAAAAACACTATATATATATATATATATATATATATATATATATATATGCATATGTGTGTATAGTGTTCTCATAGTATATATATATGCCAGATTTGGCTAATCCGCTTCCCGACAAATGTATATTCTAAATTTAAACCTATCACGTGAATGTGTTTATGTTTGAATCAGCACTAGAATACTATAGTCCGTTCAGAATCGTTTGCCGAGATGTTATGATTTATAATTCAAAAAGTTCTTGATGATTTCACATGAATTTTGGCATACGTTGTTAAAATGTCCATGTCGCGAAAACATATGTGTAACTTGATGTCTAGCTGTAACGGTTATTTGAAAGCGGCGAATTCTTTTGATGTTTGCCCATGTAAATATTATTTCGACCATAAACAAAATATTTTACAGTAATCTAGTGCAATGATGACCCATAGGCGTGTCCACAAAATTTTACATGGTGGCAGGTGTAAAAAAAATTTAAAATATATCTTTTGTTCGTAGAGTCAATTTGATATTGTTCCATGCTCTTGGTGTGAGTTTCACAAATGTTGTCGCTGCCTTTGAAATAAGTACATATATTTCTTCATGTAAGGAAATTTTGTCTGTAATAGTTGATCCAAGATATCTGAACTTCTGTATTGAATCAAGCGGGCTAATTTTTATAAGTAATGGTTGATGGTTTGCTTATAACATTTTTTTGAATTGCGTGGGTGGTATTGAGCAATGAAATGTTTTACAAATCAACTTGTAAATTTTGCAAATCAAACTTTTTTTAGTGTAGACTTAATCAGAGTAATGATCATTCATAATCAGACGAGTCAAATAGGTCGATTACTGTTTTCGGCTGAACAAACAACAAACCTTCCTTTTTCCAATATCCCTCTTCTTGGCGTAACACATGATCCTCACATTTCACCCAGTAGTCTTTATGTATATTTGATAGAGCCTGATTTGTAAGAGTCTCAATATCACATAATTTGAAAGTTGTATTTGTAGATGCTACGTGTCCTTTAACTTTTGCCCAAATTAGCTCTATAGGATTTAAGTGTGCATGATATGGAGGTAGTCTCAAACATCTATGACCATGTTCTTCAATTAACTTGTCTATTTTAAATATCTTTGTTCGTTGTGTCTGTTTTACAAGGTTAAGCAATTCGGGTTTCAAGTACCTGTCGGTAAATGGTATGTGTTCTTTTATGAGCCACGTTTTGATTGCATCTTTTGTACTTGATGATGTTGGGATTCTATCTTCTACGTTCACTACGTTATGGTATGAAGCATTGTCCATTATCAGACAAGAAGGTCTATCTAATATTGGAAGAATACTTTTTTCGATCCAGTCTTCGAATATGTGCCCATTCATTTCGGAGTGGTAGTCTCTATTGTCAATGGATTTTGAAATGAAAATTAGATGAGCATTCTGCAACAACCCATTATGTCTGCTACCTGCATGTGCAACTATCAAACGTTGCCCTTTACTACTTGGTACTGATCTTTTAATACTTCCATCTGCTAACTGCCATTCCTTTTCATTTGTATGATGAGCGTTGATCCAAGTTTCATCTAAATACACAATATCATAACCATTCTCGCGCATTCCCTTCACGTAAATACTTGCTTCTAAGAGCTACCAGATGTGGCTTTTCACAAATAATGTTTTTTCCACCAGCATACTTTCTAAAGGTGAAGCCTACATTTCTTACAGTTTTCCATAATAAAGTTTTTGATATTTCAATGTCGTTATTAGTTTTCAGCCAAATCTTCAACTTTCTAAGTGTCACTTCTTCGTTTTTATCAAACATTCTACATATTTCTCTTTTTACTAGGTCCTTATCGAAACTGTCTATCTTTTCTTTCCTTCCTTGCTTTCGTGAATTTGTTGGCAATAAATATCCGCTTGCTTCCACTATTCGATCAAATGAACGTTTACACAAACCTAAAATATGCATTGTTCTCTTCTCAGGATTTGATAAAGAACAATAAAGATGTCCCTTTTTACGCTCTCTGCAGAAGTATTGATAAATCTTTATAGCAATGTTATGCTCAGTAAAATATTTCGCTTTCAGATTCATTCTCACATAGACTTGCAGAAGGTAATATGCTTAGTGCCGCCTACATTCTGTAAATATTGAGACGTGCCTCTGACTTGTGACTTGAAATCGAGTCAATATCCGTTTTTGATTTCACATAATTCTAAGTTCAGGAAAAATAATATTTGGTGCTAAACGGGAATTTCCATATGTAACATTGCTTTATACAAATGTACAGTGGAAACAACTACTTTTAGAACGGTGCACATTCTACCGTGAGGGTCATGCCTTTATATTTAATAATCAGATGTGAGATGTAAGCATCTACATAATCCAGCGGTTGTTTATAATTTAGATTAACTTTTTTTTAATATAGGTTAAATAAGGTATCTTTGATACTGGATCACATTTCTTTGATAAAAAAATATTTCTATAGCGACATTATTATTCTAAACCTAACTTCAAATGATCAATCCAAATGAACAATACGTTTTTGATAAAAATAATTTAACATCTCGGCAAACGATTCTGAACGGACTTTTTTTTATAGAATATATTCTCCTGCCAGACAACAGAAAAATGACAAACTGAAATCTATTTCTCTAAAAGTTTTTGATTGCATCACACTTGTCTGCGACTGTTGTCACTTCACAATTATTGTGGATTGATTGAATTACAGTTTCACATGTACCTTCTGATGACAAAAATACATGTAAAAGTTCACTTGTTTTGACAAACTTAAAAACAATGCATTTCCAATCAAAAGAAT
>CM067298.1:115205900-115354176 GCA_034231615.1 Meghimatium bilineatum | reverse complement strand
GTTTTTCGTCTAGTGCCATCGAATGAATTTTCAGCTATATATATATATATATATATATATATATATATATATATATATAATATATATATATATATATATATATATATATATATATATATATATAATATAACATAGAACATTAACTACATCCGGAGTAGTTATTAAAATATGATTAAAAACTGTAAACTACATTGAACATCAAACGCAGCAAACAAACAAAAACCATTTAGGTTTCATGTAGGACATCTAAAGTGGTATCACTCTTTTTTGACCTGGTTTCAATCTTTTCGTGGCACGGTTTCTTGTTCTTCTTTATTCAATCTCAAACTCCTGTAAATTATCAGAATGTATTATCCTAAGAACGTTTCAGCTTTGACAATTATTGTAAGCATATATAATATAACTCAATCAATTGCAGTTGAATTATGATGAAAATCGCCCGTTAAGTGGCAGAAGCCCCATGAATTTGCAAATAATGATAATTCAGTGACTTTCGTAAGAGACGAATAATTAGGATTGGTAATGGGATTTGTTTACAATATTTGTAAGTATTCTAAATAAATGCAATTCTGATGTCTCAGATATAACATCCGACCTGTAAACCACATCACAGCTGACTCCGTTCTATTGAATTCATTTCAATACCAGTAGGAGTTTAAGAACTAGAGAATAAGATTTGATGTAACGTGCAGTAACGAAATACTGAATAAATAATTCAATAAAAATAAGATTTGATGTAACGTGCAGTTACGAAATACTGAATAAATAATTTAATAAAAATAAGTTTTGATGTAACACGCAGTTACGAAATACTGAATAAATAATTTAATAAAAATAAGATGTGATGTAACATGCAGTTACGAAATACTGAATAAATAATTTAATAAAAATAAGATTTGATGTAACGTATGGTTACGAAATACTGAATAAATAATTTAATAAAAAGAAGATTTGATGTAACATGCAGTTACGAAATACGGAATAAATAATTTAATAAAAAGCATATCCCCATAAAAATTACAGACGAGATATTCAGCCGGACCGATATAGCACAAATGTAAGACCACCACAACAGATATATGCACCTATGGTACCAGTGATATGACATTCGAGCAGGTGTTGCAGCCCTACCGAACATGCAGTGAAGAGCGGAGAAGCACTTGACCATGTCCTGCCTACATTTATGAACAACCTGACGTTACTGCTCGGAGCCAGAGATTGATTAAAACCGTTTTGCCATACATGGGATGACCATAAACTTCGTCAATAATTTTTTGCCCATTTTTTACCCGCCTCCTTTGTCAACAACTGTAAAGAAATCTTCTTCTTCTTTAGTGTTTATTCTCAAACCATGGGCCTGCTAGATTTCCAGCAGGATGCAGTTCAGAGAATGGAAATGCATTATGTCTCCGTTTTTTTGCGCCAATGGCCCAACACATCTGTCTTCGGTGGGGGTCAAGAATTCAGGGAACCCCTTCCTGCTTAATTATATCACGACAATCCCACATCCCCCTAAAATACAAAATGTAAAAAGAATTATTTAGGTTTTCAAGTGGAAAATGTGTCTCGCCTCATTGGTTTTCACAAAGAGTAAGATTCACTTCAATGAACCGGATAGATGGTTTGTGTAAAATCACAGGACGTTACTATGAGAGTTAATCGGTGCCAGCCAGCAGACTTAGAAGCGTGAATGGCTGGCCTGACATTGACAAATATAATGTATTGATTTGACACCAACTTGACCAAAAGTACTGTTAAGGTCATCGAAAAAAATATATATCAATAAGACCTTATTTAATATTTTTGTTTTGTCTTTAAATAATTGTTATATATCTTTTATTAAGGGGGTAGGGGTGTTGTGATAAGAGGTTCACATGCCCCACTTCTTTACAGTTGAAAAAACTATAAGTAAATAGGTATATTACCATTATTCATAAACAAATAAACAACATCGTCAAATTAACCTAAGTAGCGTAGTCAAATTAATCTAAGTAGCGTAGTCAAATTAACCTAAGTAGCGTAGTCAAATTAACCTAAGTAGCGTAGTCAAATTAACCTAAGTAGCGTAGTCAAATTAACCTAAGTAGCGTAGTCAAATTAATCTCAGCAACATAGTCAAATTAACCTAAGTAGCGTAGTCAAATTAACCTAAGTAGCGTAGTCAAATTAACCTAAGTAGCGTAGTCAAATTAACCTAAGTAGCGTAGTCAAATTAATCTCAGCAACATATTCAAATTAACCTAAGTAGCGTAGTCAAATTAATCTCAGCAACATAGTCAAATTAATATCAGTAACATAGTCAAATTAATATCAGTAACATAGTCAAATTAATATCAGTAACATAGTCAAATTAATATCAGTAACATATTCAAATTAATCTCAATAACATAGTGCATTAACAACAGAAATTATCCAAGCAGGAGGTGATAAGAGCGCACACATATGCCGGAGTCTATGGAAAACTGCCACATGACCAATGGACTGGAAGAGATCAATATACATCCCTCTATCAAAAAAATGCAATTTAATACTATGCTCCAATTATAAAACTATCGCTCTGATAAGCCAAGCGAGTAAAATATTACTATATATCATAATGAAGAGGATGCAAAACAAAATAGAAACAGAAGTTCAAGAGGTACAGTCTGATTTCAGAACAGACAGAAGAATCAGAGACCATATATTCAACATGAGAATTATATTAGAGAAATGTAGAGAATTCAATATAGATTTACGCGCATGCTTCACTGATTACAATAAAGCTTTCGAAAACATCACCAAACGTGGAAAATTTTGAACATGAATTTTACAAAACATCTAACTCATATTATCGCAATGCTGCATCAAGAACAAGGAGAAGAAGTAAAAGTAGTTGGAAACACATCATATTAGTTTAAAGTACATAAAGGAGTTAAACAGGGATGCATACTAACCCCGTACCTGTTTAATATATATGCTGAAAACATAATAAGAAATGTAGTGGAAGATATGATACACACACATTTTCCACCTCTAACCAACCATCAGAGGTCAGTATATCTCAGAAATGAAATACGCAGACGATACGTTCCTCTTAACAACACACGAAGAAGGTCTAAGACAAATGATTATATCAAAGAAAAAACACAACGTAGCTCAAAATCTGTTCCTGAATATTGAGGAAAACTAAAATTATGACAACTGATAAAGTGCAATCTCAACCCAAAAAAAATAATTGATACCTATGAACAGGAAGACGTATCAAATTTCGATTACTTGGGTACAAACATAAATAATTGAGGAAACCACGCAGTAGAAATTAAGAGATGGATGACAATGGAGTTTTCTAAACGTGCACAAATGAAAAATCTCTGACAAGGTTTCAGTAGTAAAGTAAAGTTGTGTATGATAAAAATATACGTATTCCTTGTGGCAATATTACGGCTGTGAGGCATGGACTCTAAATAAAACAGTGGCAAAGAAAATTGTCGCATTTGAATTGAGATGCTACAGAAAAATTTGTCATATAGGCCTACCATGAACAGTAAAAAAAGACAAACAAAAAAGTATTACAATCATTAAACGGCGAAGAGGTCTGACTCCTAAATAACATTATAGCAAGACTAAATAACATTATAGCAAGACTAAATAACATTATAGCAAGACTAAATAACATTATAGCAAGACTAAATAACATTATAGCAAGACTAAATAACATTATAGCAAGACTAAATAACATTATAGCAAGACTAAATAACATTATAGCAAGACTAAATAACATTATAGCAAGACTAAATAACATTATAGCAAGACTAAATAACATTATAGCAAGACTAAATAACATTATAGCAAGACTAAATAACATTATAGCAAGACTAAATAACATTATAGCAAGAAAGATGAACATCTTTGATCATCTAAAGAGACATAACAGCATGGAAAGACTAATAGCAGAAGGCAGAGTGAATGGCAGCAGAGGAAGAGGCCGCCCAAGGCGACGATGGACAAATAATATATCTGACTGTTCATTCATGTGTCTGGAGGAGACAGGTCAATTTGCCCAAGAGTGCGATGTTTTCAGAAGGTCCATAAAGAAGACTACATGATGACTACATAAAGAAGACTACATAAAGAAGACTACATAAAGAAGACTACATAAAGAAGACTACATAAAGAAGACTACATAAAGAAGACTACATGATGACTACATAAAGAAGACTACATAAAGAAGACTACATAAAGAAGACTACATAAAGAAGACTACATAAAGAAGACTACATAAAGAAGACTACATAAAGAAGACTACATGATGACTACATAAAGAAGACTACATAAAGAAGACTACATAAAGAAGACTACATAAAGAAGACTACATAAAGAAGACTACATAAAGAAGACTACATGATGACTACATAAAGAAGACTACAGTGAAGTCAATCCTCAACATCTTTTAAGGCCTTACAATTTGACTGCCAAAATGTGTGCTACAAACGATACAACTGTCATCGACTATACTCATACACAGTTTACTGTACAGTTTCACCACATTTCATTATTAAATTGTGTACAACATTATACAGCTAGTACCTATTTTTAATTTATTACTGCTACTTTATGGCTTAAAATTTTCACAAAGAGGTTAGCTGAACAACATAAAAAAGAACCATTAAAGTTATAATAATGTTGACAGACTGATGAAACTTTCACTTACCTTGCATCAGGAACATAACAAACTGATGTCGTTTTAACTTACTTTATGACAAAAACACAACAAACTGATGTCATCATAGATTACCTTACATCAAGAACATAAACTGATGACACCACATATTACCTTATATCAAACACATAAGAAACTGATGTTGATATAGATTATATTATTTAAAGAACATAAACTGATGTTACCACAGATTACAACCTTATATCAAGAACATAAACTGTTGTTACCACAGATTACCACCTTATATCAAGAACATAAACTGATGTTACCACAGATTACCACCTTATATCAAGAACATAAACTGTTGTTACCACAGATTACCACCTTATATCAAGAACATAAACTGATGTTACCACAGATTACCACCTTATATCAAGAACATAAACTGTTGTTACCACAGATTACCACCTTATATCAAGAACATAAACTGTTGTTACCACAGATTACCACCTTATATCAAGAACATAAGAAACTGATGTTACCACAGATTACCACCTTATATCAAGAACATAAGAAACTGATGTCTCTTCACCGTACCTTATATAAAGAACATAAACTGATGTAGTCTCAACTTACATTATATCATGAACAATAACTAATGACAGTTTGCTTTTTAACCTCAGCTTTCCTTATTACAAGAACATAAACTGATGTCACGACAGATTACCTTATATCAAGAACATAAGAAACTGATGTCAACATAGATTACCTTATATTAAGAACATAACAAACTAATGTCGCCTCAGCTTACCTTATATCAAGAACATAACAAACTGATGTCGCCTCAGCTTACCTTATACCAAGAACATAACAAACTGATTCCACCTCAGCCTACCTTATACCAAGAACATAACAAACTGATGTCGCCTCAGCTTACCTTATATCAAGAACATAAGAAACTGATGTCGCCTCAGCTTACCTTATATCAAGAACATAACAAACTGATGTCACGACAGATTACCTTATATCAAGAACATAAGAAACTGATGTCGCCTCAGCTTACCTTATACCAAGAACATAAGAAACTGATGTCGCCTCAGCTTACCTTATATAAAGAACATAACAAACTGATGTCGCACCAGCTTACCTTATATCAAGAACATAAGAAACTGATGTCGCACCAGCTTACCTTATATCAAGAACATAAGAAACTGATGTCGCCTCAGCTTACCTTATATCACTGTAAAGATGTGGTGCTATCCGTAACAGCGGGTCACACTGAGAGTCGCGAGCTTGAGCGGGGGTAATGATTTGGCCTACGTTAAAGTAACACTTTAAATCTCAAAGACAAATGTCAGGGTAGCTGTCAGAGTGGCCAGCCGCGTGGTGACAGCAGCGTTCGAAGCTTATTCAGACCAAGTCGGTCTCTCGCTCTCGGCGAGGTTTATTAATCGCAGGTGTTGTCTCAGCCTACCTGAGTAAGACTGCTTGGAAAACATAACCCATGACCTCAGGTTGAACTGTTAATTATTTGTAAATTCTTTTCTTCGTCACTGCTCCCCACAATTTATTTTACGTTCTTCCTAAAACGTTATAAGTGTAGACTTCCATATATTGTCAAGGCTTATTGTATAAATAGCGATCTTAGCTATTTTCAAGAAACGAGACATATGCCGTTTATAATGGTCAAGAATTGACATCTGTTTACTAGTTAATAATGATCAAGAAGTGGATTGTTTGCTCGGTGACAGAGAGGTTACTGGACACGTCTCACAACTCGATCGAGCTAACACATGTTCGAAAGTCGACCGTAACGTAGTACTGGCGATGTGATTGAATGTATTATTGATGCCTCGCCCATATGTTACCAGGATATGAACGGGGAGTAAAGAGTAGTAACATTGTAACCTTCAAGTCTCGACTAAGGTGGTTTGGGATGAATTGGGCGTACCGTCTCATTGATCAATATGACCCACAAATAGTTCTGATGTCTGAGGCCAAAATGTGCATATTTCACAGCAAAACTGTAAACCATGACGCAGAAAATACGTTTTGGACAGCATCCTACTAGCAAGCAGGAGTTTGAGAACGAAGAAGAGAAGTGGTGCATAAATGTTCAACAAAAGGCTATCATATACACCATGTGTTTCAATTAGTACATACAAGTGTTCAAATAGGCCTATGTTCATTAACTTTAATGTTCAAATATGTTCATTAACTTTAATGTTCAAATATATTTATTCATTTTAATGTTCAAATACTTTTATTAATTTTAATTTTCAAATATTTTTGTTGATTAAAATGTTTAAATACGTTTCCTGGTTATAATATTTAAGTACGTTTGTTGGCTATAATGTTTAAATGCGTTTGTTGGCTATGATGGTTACATACGTTTGTTGGTTATAATGTTTTAATATGTTTGTTGGTTATATGGTGTTTAAATATGGTTATTAGTTATAATGTTCAAATATCTATAGTAGCTATAATGTTCAAGTATTTTTGTCAGCATTAATGTTCAAATATGTTTATTGCTTAAAATGTTAAAATATCTTTATTGGTTATAATGTTCAAATATGCTTATTTGTTACAATATTCAAATATCAGTTATGATGTTGAAATATTTTTATTGATTATAATGTTCAAATATCTGTATTGATTATATGCAAGACCATAAATAAAGGTTAGGTTTAATGGTTTTACACCTCCCGTCCCCAAACCCCCAAATCTGAACATGATTTTTAGAACAAGAAATTCATATTGACATCAAAACCTCTACCTTAGCAATTTTTGAGGAAATGGTCTCAAATTTAGAAGTAAAGAGCGGGAATTACAGAGAAAACGAATGACATTTATACGGAAAACTCTTTCCACAGTGAAAACGTATATACGGCCCGGTTTATATTGTTCAAATATATTTGTGGGTTGCAATATTCAAATATGTTTGTTAGCTATAATGTTTACACATGGCGTTTAGCGATTTATTTTTATTTAGGTGACCACTCACTCCTTTAATGAAATGTATCTACAACTCTGGTTCAACTGCTGACTCTCTTCCCCCCGCCATAATTAGTTTTGTGAAGTACCGTATATTACAGTGCATACGACGGGAATTTTTTGAAATTGTTTCACTACTATCGTCCTATATTAAAGAAAAACGTAAGTTTGGAGTGAAAAGCAAATACACGGAAAAATTTGGAAACGTGACAAATAGACATACCGATACATTTCGCAGACTTCTGTATTCGCATTCATGATTCCACAAAAAAAAATAACTCATATCCTTCAAAGTATAATTAATGTCCTTCTTCTTCTTCTTCAGCGTTCATTCTCAAACACTCGCTGGATCTCTCTTGTAGCAGGACAATGACCGTACAAGATTTCCAGCAGGATGTAGTTCAGAGAATGGAGTGTGTTATGTCACCATTTTATTTGCGCCAATGGCCCGACACATCCGTCTTCAGTGGATAATTAGTGTCCTAATTTCAATACCGTTCATGCAATTCATACACTGTCGTGGGACTAACATAATCGCACAGAGCATGTACACTTCAGCGGCATACTTTTCAGAGATTACACGGGCATCACTTCTGTTCAGCGTATTACTAATCGAACACCTTTCAATGATCGGACAAGAATTAATAATGGAATGGTCCAGTTATGCATTTATCACTCTCCTCGTGATCATGACAATGTCAATCGTTTAGATCTCAATTAGCGCCAACAGACGATTTCATCTCACGTCATAATTTTTCTACTTGAACTGTGTGATGCGCACTTATTACCGATAACGACCACATATACATATGCTTACATAGGAGGAACTTTCAATGAGCAGCAAGATTTCATTAAATTGTCTTTTTCTTCTTCTTTCATTAGCATGGAAATGCTTATATCTGAAGTTTTATTTCTTCTGTAAACTTGACTGCGTTTTGTAACTCGTATAGAGGCCCATATAGTTGTTCTTTCACTGTTATTTCTCTAGGACGGTGTATGTGTCTCAGCATTTAATATTCCAGACATTCCTGAAGAATATGGTCTTCTGTCTGAGGTACCTGTCTACATGTAGACATGGCTGTGTTGCCAATCTTGAACTTTGTATACATATGGCTGTGGGGTCGGTTGTGTCCTGTTCTGAGGCACATATTGGCAACATGTTTTGGTCTCTTCATAATTTGGTAGTCATCTTGTGTTGGAATTGACTTTACAATTGCCTTGATCATCTGTTGTTGTTTTTTTTTTGGTGGTTCGCTGTTGGTACATCTGGTTGATCATCATCAGCTCCAGCCGTAGCCAAATGGTCTGTTTTCTCGTTTCCAGATATTCCGCAGTGCGATGGTATCCACTGCATAGCTACTTCACGCTAATTACTTAGTTTAACTCGTAATATTTGCAGGTCATGTCGTTTTCTGGACTGAGTGTTTCGAGTGTTGATCTTGCATCTGTTAGAAATACTATATGCTATGAACAAAGATTGATGTTTCAGTTGCCACATTGATTGCCTGGATTTTTGCATCATACGTATGATATAATTTCACCGTTGTTACTTTGATTGTATCCCTAACATTCTTTGGGTACTATATATATATTCCTGTTCTTCCATTTTGTAGTGCATTATCTGCTGTCCCATCTGTGTATACTGTGAACCATGTGTCTTGTGAATATTCATCATCAAGAAGACTGAGAGTAACTGTCTAACGTTGTACACCATTATGTTCATTCTCAATAAAACAATTCCTTTTACCTCAGTGTGGATGGAAATGGATAATCACGACCCTCTCTCTAAGGAAGTTGCTCTGGTACAGACTGTAGGGGGCTGTCAAATTCAGATAAATCTGAGATTTTTCTATGGAGACCTTTGGCCTGATGGATAAAGGTATTTCTTTTCAGTTGCCACATTGTTAAGTTTTGAAACCTGATTGTTTTTATTTGTGTATAATTGCAACTGGATTATATTCGGTTGAAATACTATGGTAAAATGTATTATAGAAATATATTATACTCGACTTATACACGAACCCACATATACACTGTGCTATACGATAACTACCAATCCTAACAAGCACTTTAAAAATGATTTTGATGCCCTCGTTTCGTACTATATATCGTATATCGTTATTTTCACATCAGGTTTGCAAAAGACTAAAGCTTCTGTTTTCAGATGTGTGTGTGTGTCATACATAATGGTCACACAATAAAATGGTGTCAATTTTCCATATTATAATGTCATATATTTTGGTGTTTATTTTTGTTTGGTATAAGAACTGCGAGAAAAGTGCAATGGATAATGACACCGTAAGAAAATGTCATGAATTTATGTGGACAATGAGTGTTACCAGCGTTTCTAGTTGTATTACATGAATTATCAAAATGAAATGTGTGGCTTCATAAAACATTTCATTATGATTTGTACAATTAATCATGAAGGAATTTAAACTTGATTATACTTATATGTAATTTATATCCAGAAGAATTGTATATATCGTCGGAACAAGGTAGCCGTAGACACCCCAGGGGATGCGCCAAAAGCAATACCCAGGGTCATCACAATCAAAATTAATTTAGCTTATACAATAGGACGAAGCTTCCAGGTAAAATACGCATGCTCATTGAAGGTCACCAATAGATTTCAGATTCAATACTGATAATTGAGATTTCATTATTTTATTGTACTTGTTCAATGAGCATTTGAAAATGGATGATGTTGCTGATGATACTTAATCGAGAGTAACTCTTATTCAGACTTTTAGCTAGTAATGATACACTAACATTATGTTCAGACAGAGCACTCCATTATGTCACATTATGTTCAGACACATCACTCCATTATGTCACATTATGTTCAGACACATCACTCCATTATGTCACATTAGGTTGAAACACAGCACTCCATTATGTTACATTATGTTAAGACACAGCACTCCATTTTCAGACACAGCACTCCATTATGTCACATTATGTTCAGACACAGCACTCCATTATGTCACATTATGTTCAGACACAGCACTCCATTATGTCACATTATGTTCAGACACAGCACTCCATTATGTCACATTATGTTCAGACACAGCACTCCATTATGTTCAGACACAGCACTCCATTATATCACATTAGGTTCAGACACAGCACTCATTATATCACATTAGGTTCAGACATAGCACAATGATTCAAATAATGAGAATGATAATTTAATACGAGGTAGGTCTAGGTGTCCAGAAGAAATTGAAGAACACCCACTTCGAAAACGTCAGCGTGACACTGTCATTGCTAGACATAATCATTCATAAAATAAATGGAAATGCTAATATTCTATGAAAATTGAGATCAACGTTTTGGAAAACGTACTCTTGTCCGAACTCCGAGAATTTTTAAATCTAACTTTATTGGTGGATTTTTTAAATGATTTAAAAAAAAATATCACTCGCAAAACTGATCGTACATAAAAATTGTGTGACAGTGAGAAACATTTGCATACAAAAGTAGAGTTAAATGTTCACCTATGCGAATAATTCTTACAATACATATGTAGAGTTAAGTTCACCTATGCGAATAGTTATTACAAAGAGTAATAGTAATTCGCATATTATTTGTCCGCTGCATTAATTGTCATTTCAAGCCCCACCAGCTCGACAATAAAATGATTATAAAAAATAATTCTCTTTCGCTGTTTTAGCTTTACAATAGAAAGTGTATACGATAACATTAGAATTAAACTACGTAAATGTTATATGTTATTGATATTTCTCAAGCTTGTGAATAATCACAGTCACAGAACGCATGGTTAACAATGTACTCTTCTGTAAAGGTGAGAGTACAGTAGTTCAAAACTCTGGTTTAGAAGCGGAAGTGTTGAACAGTCTCTATGTATTTCAAACAGTTAGAACAATTTAAGTGAAACATAGGTCAGTTAGGGCGATAACTTGTGCACTTCTTCTTTGTAATTATGTGAAGTGATTTCCCTTGTTCAAGTGCTAATCTCAACCAGCCACCGTGATAATTGTTGAAAATACACAATCTGGGTGTGATGGCTGTTTTTTCATTGTTCGCAGATGACAACAATAGTCAAACCAGTAACTATTGACAGCAGTATATTAGCTAGCCAGGATATGAAGTTCGAGCTGCTGGATTGAGGGCGGGTGTCAGTGAAATATTAAGTGGATAAACAGGTATACAGGAGTCGAGACAGTTTACATGACTGATGAAATATAATTGAAACTACTGCTGGATTGAATGTCTTTGATGTGGTGGTGATGAGGAGGAGGAGAAGAAGGAGTATAACGATAAAAATTTAAATAGAGATGTGAAAATGTTAATAAATATTAATGCGTAAAAACACCAACAAAATACCAGCAAGGAAATTGTGTCATAATTGCGATGTAGAAATCTGAGCAATCACGATGACAACTGAAAAACATGTTGATTTTCAATCTTGTCCATAAATTAACAGTTTTTGTCAATCTTTTACCACAAACCCCTCCCTTTTTTCAATGAATTGTTAATAAACAACACCCACAACCCCCCCCCCCCTTTAAAAACATTACCGAAAAAGTACGAAAAAACGTCCTTTTTTATTTTTAGAATTTTTTTAAATTCAAACAAAAGAGATAATTTTTTAAAAAGATTATATATCTATATATATAGTTTATGTTAACGTCAACTTGTGCACAATCCCACCTATCCCTTGTAACATATTTTTAATACCCATCGCCCTACTAAATGTTGGCGTAAATTATGGACAGACATTAGTCCACAGTCTATGGCAATGCTGACAGATGTAAGATATGTATTCCTGACAGATATAAGGTTTATTTTCCTGATGATGTAAGATCTGTATTTCTGAATGATGTAAGATCTGTATTCCTGACAGATGTAATATCTGTACTCCTGAATGATGTAAGATCTGTATTCCTGAATGATGTAAGATCTGTATTCCTGATAGATGTAAGATCTGTACTCCTGAATGATGTAAGATCTGTATTCCTGAATGATGTACTATCTGTATTCCTGATAGATGTACGATCTGTATTCCTGACAGATGTAATATCTGTATTCTTGAAAGATGTAATATATGTAAAGAACGTCAATATGAACAACTACCATACCTATTAGAAATTACTGTTGAAACTTTGTGACCAGCACAATGAAGCAATGCAGCGACTACCATCTCACTCTGGAATACCTGGAAATTAGATCGCTGGTCAGTTGAAAAAAGTCTGCTGCCGATGACCAACCAGATGTACCAATCACTCACTATCAGAGATAACAATTTATCAAATCAATCGGAACGCCAAAAGCACCAATACGAGATGCATATCACATTATGAATAGATCTGAACAATTTGCAATTCTACGTCTTGATTATTGATTAGAAAACTGGCCTCACAGCACGTGGGGCATTCCCATAAATGCTCCGCCCTCTGTTCCAGAGTCATCCGACTCAATGGTTTTTCGAGTCCAATGCCGCCGAAACAGATGTCGACATCAGGGCACAACTCTGGCCCTTGCGACAGGTTTCTTTGTTGTTCCGCCCACCCACGCGGTACCGTAACTAGTTCAACCACAACGTCGGCCTATCGGAACAACATGGTAACTGTTATCGAAGGTTACGACTACGGTAAATTATTTCTATGTATTAGCTAATCGTGAAACGACGAAAACTAGCATGGTTCGGACATGTATGCAGGCACGATTCCTTGTCAAAAACAATGCTGCAGGAACTGTCAAGGGTGGAAGAAGCAGAGGAGGGAAAATAAAGGCATGGACAGACAACATCAAGGAATAGACAGGGCAAGATATTTCCACACTCATCCGCATCGCCGAAGATAGAATTTCTGGAGGACTATGTGTGCTGAGGCATCCAATGTGGTACCCCTACGACCCTGAAGGGTTATGGGTTTATTGATTGATTGTATTAGCTAATTAAGACTACTCGGACGAAGATTGAGTGATAACTCTGTACATACGAACTTAAAATGTGATATCAAGTTCATATCTTAAAACTCACGTCTTTAATATATTATTGATTTCATTGTCCTAGTGTTTGCACTAAAAAAAAGACACGCTTAGTTGACACGAAGAATATTTTGTTTATGTTGGTCTGTAACGGTTTACTTCTCGTCATGCGTTCTACCAGAAGAAAAAGGCATGACGTCATTATTGTAATCTTGTTTATTTACATAAAACAGAGCTGGTGACAAAAGACACACGTAGCACGTGCACTTCATGCCAGTCTTGAATATATCACATTGATGATGATGTATTAATTTTTTAGCACCATGCTGTCTACAGCTCTTGTCCACAATTTGAACATTATACAGCTCCATACGATTTATTTTTATTGGAACAACTGAATTGGAAAAGATCACTGAATTAATCAATTCCAGATCGATGCATACAACTTTCGGTGTTAAAATATTTAATGGATAGTGTCTAATATTTTCTTCTGGTTACTTTCTCTCTCTGTGTGTGTCTAAATAGTCCTGGTTGTCAGTGTTGACATTAGAGAATACCATATTTGCCAGATCACACAATTATCGTGGGATATTCAAGCGCCTGTGCACGGCAAATAGTGCAAAATGATCACTTTAACAGAATCTGCTGTAAGCATGGTCTTTACAGAAGTGGGTAAATATTTATGTCACACAAGATAAAAGATTGAAGCAGATATGTGCATGTATAACAGGTGCCAGCGATCAAATGGCCAGCACAGTGATGAGTTATTTTATGTTGTGAGATGCATTAAAGCAGCCGTTTCTGCACTGGTTTCCTATACGGGTGGACTAGACGCAGTACAACTAGACATTTTTTAAAATAATAAACGGTTTAAGACATGGGTATCATATCCTCTAGAAAATCCTCTAAAATATCATCAAGAATCACTTTTAAGTATATCGCTGCTACAAAAATTAAGAGCATAACATCATCTTACCCCACATACCTCAGTAGTATTGGTTGGTTAGTTGCTGATCAATCGTCTATTGGCTCATGCCCTTTGACACACACAGCAGTGTTAATTATGATTAATTTTCTGTTCACTTTGGGGTTGGATTGATGTCACAGTGTCTAGACAAATGAGTTTCCTGTTGAATTGATGTCACAGTGTTAAGACAAATCAGTGTGCTGTTTCATAGATTACATCAACGCATTTGACAAGGTGAAGCATTCAGAAATTATAAAATTGCTAGAAAGTCTTATCGTTGATGGGAAAGATCTAAGAATAGTAAAAAAATATGTATTGGAAACAAACAGCTGCGATGAGAGTTAACAACACTATAGATAGATTTCAAAAGATAGAAATGGGTGTCAGGCAAGGTTGTGTAATGTCACCGGACCTTTTCTCCCTGTATACAGAATACATTATGCGAAATATAGAAGATATGTCCGGAATAAAAGTGGGAGGATACAATATAAATAACTTGAGATATGCTGAATGCTGATGACACAGTACTGATCACAGGAAGCGAACAAGAACTGCAAGCCCTATTAGATAAAGTAGTGAAGGAAAGTGAAAACAAACGCATTAGTTTAAACAAGAAGAAAACAGAAATAATGGTTGTATCAAAGAGACATACACCACCAAGATGCAACATAATAATTAATAACACAAAATTGGCACAAGTTGAAAAAGTGAAATATCTTGGCACCCTGTTAACATCAGAAGGTAGATGCTCAAGTGAGATAAAGAGCCGAACAGCACAAGTCAAATCAAAATTCCAAAAAATGAGAACCATTTTAAAAAATGGAAGTCTATCAATGCAGACCCGAATTCGGGTGCTGAGATGTTATATCGAACCGATTCTTTTTTATGGATGTGAAGCATGGACTATAAACAAGAAAATTCAAAGTGAATTGCAGGCTACAGAAATGTGGTTTCTGAGAAGAATGATGAAAGTACCATGGACAGCCAAGAAAACTAATGCAGAGGTTCTCATCGATGCTGGCGTAAAAAGATCAATCATATCAAACATTAGAGGCAGACAGTCAAGGTTTCTAAGGCATGTGCTGAGAAGAGCACAGCTTGAACACTTAATAACCACTGAAAAGATCAAAGGGAGAAAAGATAGAGGTCGACAAAGAGAAAAGTTACTAGATGGGCTTGTATCGTGGCACGGTAGAAGCTCACCAACCGAGTTTATTGACAACACAAGAGACAGAGAGTCGTGGAGAAACATGACCGCCTACGCCAGTCAGCATGGCACTTGATTGATTGATTGATTGATTGATTGAGTGTGCTGTTGGCTTGATGTCATAGTGTTAAGACAGAGGAGTTTGCTGTTGGATTGATATCATATTGTTTAGACAGCGGAGTTTGCTGATGGATTGGTATCACATTGTTTAGAAAGAGGAGTGTGCTGATGGATTGATATCACGGTGTTTAGACAAAGGAGTGTGCTGATGGATTGATATCATATTGTTTAGACAGAGGAATGTGCTGATGTATTGATATCATATTGTTTAGACAGAGGAGTGCTGTTTGATTGATATCACGGTGTTTAGACAGAGGAGTGTGCTGTAAGATTGATATCACATTGTTTAGACAAAGGAGTTTGCTGATGGATTGATATCACGGTGTTTAGACAGAGGAGTGTGCTGATGGATTGATATCACGGTGTTTAGACAGAGGAGTGTGCTGATGGATTTATATCACGGTGTTTAGACAGAGGAGTGTGCTGATGGATTGATATCACATTGTTTAGACAGAGGAATGCGTTGATGGATTGATATCACAATGTTTAGACAGAGGAATGTGCTGATGGATTGATATCACAATGTTTAGACAGAGAAGTGTGCTGATGGATTGATATCACGGGGTTTAGACAGAGGAGTGTGCTGATGGATTGATATCACGGTATTTAGACAGAGGAGTGTGCTGATGGATTGATATCACATTTTTTAGACAGAGGAGTGTGCTGATGGATTGATATCATATTATTTAGACAGAGGAGTGTGCTGATGGATTGATATCACGGTGTTTAGACAGAGGAGTGTGCTGATGGATTGATATCACGGTGTTTAAACAGAGGAGTGTGCTGATGGATTGATATCATGGTGTTTAGACAGAGTCTGTTGTTAGATTGATATCACGGTGTTTAGACAGAGTCTGTTGTTAGATTGATATCACGGTGTTTAAACAGAGTCTGTTGTTAGATTGATATCACGGTGTTTAGACAGTCTGTTGTTAGATTGATATCACGATGTTTAGACAGAGTCTGTTGTTAGATTGATATCACGGTGTTTAGACAGAGTCTGTTGTTAGATTGATATCACGGTGTTTAGATGCAATAGATCAGGCTCAAAGATGTAGATAAAGTAGCCAAGCTATAATCATGTCACAACTGCGCTTCCAAACGACATTCTTTTAACCGGTGGGAGTTTGAGAATCAAGGCGGGAGAAGATCATTTAGAGAGCAGAATTTTTGGAAATGAGGATTAGATTATTGTTAAGTGGTTTTCAGAACTGAATATGTAATACTCCGGGCATCCTCATAAGTGTTGTTTTGCCTCTTTCAATAGATAACGAAGGGTATGAATGCTGACACTTTCCGTAGCACGCTGATTATATATATTTCTCATCCTAGTCTTAAATCGTCGTCCTCTACTGTCTTCCCTTTAATTCCCACACCTTGAATAACTTTACACTCTCGTTCACAGAGGTGTCCTAGTCCAAAAGGCGAAAAACAGGAATTCAAAATGTCCACCTTGTCCATTGTCATCTGTTCTTACACCTGTGCTTTTTTAGTCAGTTCTCGTATTACAACTTCGGTATGACCAGGACATAATGACCAGGAGCTGTGTCAGGTTTATGTAAAGTAAAGTAAAGTAACCCATAGCATTTATTAATGCCGTAGGGGTGTGAGATGTTAGCGATCTCATATTTCACAGGCTCTGCAAATGAGGGCGGTAGCCATCTCCTCTCCCTCGCAGTCTTTACTTCCCGGATTAATCCGGTACCCATTTAAGGCTGGGTCGACCTGGGAGCCGTTGCGATCTGAAAACATTTCCGCCTCAACTGGGGAATGAACCCAGGACCACTCATATGCGAAGCCAGTGCGCTAACCACTGCGCTAACGCGGCTCCCATGGTTTATGTATTCCTTACTAGAACATCTATCGCCTCTTGCTTGGTATGATGGCTTTACAAAGTCGACTATTTACTTCAACTATTTTACAAATATTATGGAAAATTCGACCGGGTTATATACACGTTTAAACTAAGACACGGCATGTATATGGTCTAGCATACTATCACTGTAAGGACTACTGATCGTGTTCGTGCACTCATTTTTACTAATTTGTGATCTATTAATTACACCGCATCGATTTACAAATCTATAATGTGTACTTATCTGAAGATGCTCTATAATTGCTACCAGCTACACACCAAAACATTATATGTATGCTCTGTAATGTTGTCATCACATTTACGATTCTGCATCTCTGCGGTTTGTATGCTGATATTTTCAAACATCTGTCAATACACTTTCATTTTGTGTTATTATGTATATATATTTATTATAAAACGTTAAAGAAGTGTAGAAGATTGACTTCATTGTTCTCGGGTTGCCCATATGTATTCCGTCCCGTTCAACTAAACAGTATGTCACATGCCGAGAGTACCATTCATAGCACGTAACTCCGTAGCTTCAAGTATCGGTAACAGAAAATATACAGAGTTTCATGATATAATTTAATGATTGAAATATATCCTGTATAGAACATTGTTATCAAACCAATATATAAGAGGGTAGAATTTTGACCACCCCCGCCCTTTCAAAAAAATATATAACATACGTCTAGCGTTAAGAAATCATGTTGAAGAAGGATGTGCAAGGCTGAAAGGTGCAGATATCACAGCTAACCTGTAAACAATAACAGAGCATACAGTTCTTCTGACTATAGTGTGCAGGAGTTTGAGAAAGAACGCACAAGAAGAAGAAAAGAAGACAACTAAGAAACACGAAGATAGAAGCTTACTGTTCCCACCCCCTCCCACTTTCCGATTTTGTTGTTGTTTTTCCCAATAAGATTTAATAAAATGTTGCACAAACACAAAGTCATTAACTTTTATTTTAGGTATTTAGTTTATATCTAAATATTACCTAACAAACTGCATCAATAAGGTGTGAAAACAGCTACTCATCATACATAGAAATAAGAAGAGGGGTAAGACAAGCATGTATTTTATCACCAAGTCTATTTAATATCTACACATAGAATATCTTTAATAAAATAGAAGAAATGCAAGGACTCAAGATCAATGGGAAAATAATAAACAACCTGAGATATGCAGATGACACTGTTCATTTGGCAGAAAGTGAACATGAACTACAAAGACTAATAGATCAAGTCAATAAATCAAGTAATGAATATGGACTGGGTATACATATCCAAAAAACAAAAACCATGATAATCAGCAAAGACATGAGGTAAACATAAACATACATGGAGAGAAACTACAACAAGTAAAACATTATCAATATCTTCGTCGGAACGACCATGTAATGTTTTTAAAATATAAAAAAACAGGGACAAAAATAATTATTTTTTTTAATATTTAGAATATATTTAGTTTATGAAGTGGTCACGCAAATGACGGATTAAATTACCTCTGACCTTCGCTTTTCCGTTTTACAGGATACATTGCTATTAACACTGTTCCACTTGCTGAAAACAACAAAATAAAAGCGAAACTGCCAATGCTACGAACTTTTATTTTTCCGGTTGCAACATACGGCTGTGAAACATGAACCCTAAGTAAAACAAGATCAACGTCTTTGAGATGAAATGCTACAGAAGGATACTTAGAATACTATGGAAGGATAACAGGAGAAACTCAGATATTATAGACACATTGAAGATTCCCGAGTGTTGGTTATTAAACACAATAGCAAAAAGAAAACCACACCTGTTTGGTCATATAAAGAGACACAACTGTTTAGAAAGACAAATAATGGAGGGAAGAGTACCGGGGAGGAGGAGAGATGCAAACCAAGAAGACGATAGACTGACGACATTAAAGATAATATGAATACATCGTTGGAAAATGCAAGCCGCATCGCGCAGGACAGAGAATGATTCAGGAAGTTCATTTGGGAAGACAACGTTCTGGAGAGAACACGTTACATGACAGACTTGCTGAAAGCTACTGATCGCCGTTTGGGCGTCTTATTTACGTAAATGTTGATTATGGACAGTTGTTTAATACTGTTTACTGCAGTTTTCGATTCATAATAAATGTACGCTGCAATACATGTGGTGCCTATATAATAATATGTGGAAACACCACTTTGTATATATTCTGTAATAACTCGTTATGTGAAGTGTCACTGTTACATAGATCATCGTAAGAGATAGTATGGATGCAGAATTGTATATATCAAGCAATGGCATGCTATTTTTGTTATCTCAACTTCCAGAGTTATCGGAATCTCTCGTTCAATGTCATTAGAATGATATGTCTTGGACGAAGTATTGTAGTCGTAACGATACTTATTTGGAGCATTGACTGGAACCTGGGACTAACAATTCCGTGAGTATGACCCTCCTCTGTGTCCCTAATCACCCATAATCTCCATTTTCTAAACTCTGTTCTCCCTATTCTATTAAAAACTCTAATCTTCCGATTACTGTCATACTCATACTCCCGCCTACTGTCACAACATACTGTCGACTGCTGTCACACACATTCCATATTGACTTGTTGACATTAATATATTATATATATATCTGTTATATCATATATGTGGTTAACCTTAAATTACATCAACACTTTTTGCCAATTTTTACCCCCACCCACCAACAGTCTTCTTCTTCTACTTTGTAATTTCAGGAATTGCGAGAGATTAGCTAGTGGCTTAGTGCAATGCCTATTGAAGGAACCGTCTACTCAGAGGTGGTACATGTCACGAGACGAGCTCTGCTAATTTGCCTGGATCTCCCATTGTGTGTCTTCCTGAGACGAGACGCTTTGCAGCCAGCGAGCTATTTCTCATGTTGGAAGACCATTTCATTACCATTCATTGTGTCCCTGGGTCCCAGACCTAGTCTCTTCTATGTGAGCCGTGTTGGGAGACGGAACCAGTCGAATTAGACTCAGGGTTGATACACCTTCCTAGACGGGATGCTGCTCTGCCAAACGCGACGTGTATCTGAGCTTTGACATGTGCATTTATCACACACTCTCCTCGTCCACCTGTGATGGCCTTCCAATACATCGCCAGACAAGACCTGTGTTTTAATCTCCGTCATTGCGTTTATCACCCAAAGAAATATGTAAATTACGCTTATCATGGACGAAGAGCTTCGCAGTCGGCGAACAAATCTCGTGTAAGAAAGGCACCATAGCCCTCTATCCCTTGGTTAATTAACCCAATTCTCTCTGTATGAGCTGCATTGGGCGACGGCGACAGTCGAGTTAGACTAGGTTTGCGATGTCCTCGAAGACAAGGACGTACTTCCCGGCTACGTTGCCCAATCGTCCAGAGTCCAAGTCTCAAGACTGCTTCGGATACAAGTCTTTGAACAATGTGCTCTCCGACATTTATTCCATGCTTGTCCTATGTACATCGGGGAGATGTATTCAAAACTTTTTTCCATACCAAGGAGTGCATGTTCAAGTTGGCGTATCCACTACCTGAGTCATGACTCCTACTTTGAATGGGGTCAGTTGTAGTTGGACATATGTACTTCTGTGTTTCCGCCAGTCGGTCTCGTACTGGACAATTGTAGCTTCATTGCCACTATATCGTTTCATATTCACTACGCTGCCCTCTAGAGCGTATTGTTTTTTCCAGATTCAATGTGTACTTTAGGATCACCATATCTTAGCAAGATCTACCATATATCGGGATAATGACATTGGATACTCCAATGTTTCTGCATTTTTGACTGATCGAGACGAAATGCACAGATGCCTTACTTCACTGTGTGCCTCGGTGCTGCTGGGTGTTTTGGCTTCCCACACCATCTCATATCGCTTATTAAAATGCTTTATTTAAAACATCGGGCTTCTGTCCGTCTCGTCGAGAAACATCTGACTGGTTTGAGGTCCAAAAAAGTAGTTAGACAGGGATGCATCCTCTCATCACACCTATTCAACATATATGCAGAAAACATCATGCGAAATGTATGAGGAGGCCCACGTTATGAACAGTTTCAACCCCTTAGTATCGAAAGGCTCGAATTCCCAGAAATTGGAAATGCTGATGACACCACACTAATATTAAGGAGCTGCACGGGTTTAGAACAAATAATACGTCAGTCAAACATATAGCGAGGCACACAATCTATTCCTCAATGCAAAAAATTAAAGACAAAAATACTACATATAAGCAGAGATGAACTAACACCTACAATAGACATTGACAAAGAACAACTATAAAATGTCAGAAAATGTGAATATCTCGGGGCAACCATCAACACCACAGGAGATTGCTCATTATACATGTGAACATTATAGCGGATGTTATCGGTGGCTATAACGAAGAGATTCAAAGAAAATGGAATCATCTGCCCATTTAATTACAGTACGACTGGCTCTCCATAGTCATATGCCTATAACTGGTCAGGGTCGTAGGGGTACCACATTTAAAGTATCACCACACATATGCCTATAAATGGTCATGGTCGTAGGGGTACCACATTTAGCATCAACAACATACGCCCATAAATTCGCCAGGATCGTAGGGTATCACATTTAAAACATCACCACACATAAGACCTAATAAGACTATTTAGTGTCGTAAGGGTATAACATTTAAAATATCAAAATGAACAAAAAAAAGGTATGTTACCAAAATAAGTCATAAAGCAACCTAAAACGAGACACAGTGACAGACGACGTTTCGACTAAAAAGCCTTCATCAGGACAAACAAAAGACCACAGTAAACAAATCTTACATAGAGACAAACATTGTCGTGATATGAAGGAAAGAAAAGGGGGAGGACAATATCAAATGGATGACGGAGGAAGCAAAGATAGGGTAGCATGACAGGGAAGACGAGAGTGTGAGGAAAAGATAGTGGTAAAAGTGATGGAGGGAAAAGTGTGCAGAAAAAAGTGAAAAGTAAATATAGATAAGGTATAATGCAAGTAAAATAAGATAAATTTAAAATACTTATATCCAAAGCTGTAGGCTTGAAAAGATGTCATCTTTTCAAGTATTTTAAATGTAATCTTTAAAAGTATTTTAAATTTATCTCATTTTACTTGCATTTTATCTTTACTATTTTTACAGGAAACATTTAGTAGTGTTCTTTACAATGCATCACTACAATAACAACAGAGTGCGCCTCTGGATTACAAAAGCGAAGCAATAAATGCATATACTATACAAATATTCTGCAGACATCATCAGGTGCTATGCCGGCTGGAGTAGGCGACCATGACTCTCCACAGCACTCTATCTCCAGTATTATGTATCATGATCGTTGGTGTTTACTTTCCGTGCCAGATTGTTAAACTGTCTAATATTTTCTCCCGTTGTCGCCCTCTGTATCTGTTGCCTTTAATCTTGCCTGTTGTGACTATGTTCTCCAAACCTGCTCGTCTAACCTCCTCATCTTATAACGTGGCCAAAAAAATTATGATTGCATTTTTCTTATATTATTGAATAAGTTCCGTCTCGCAATTGACATTTTTCAACACATCCACATTAGTTTCTATGGCAGTCCATGGCATTCCCAGCATTCTTCTGTAGAACCACATCTCTACTACATCTAATTTCCCACTTTCCCGTTTGTTTTTTGTCCAAGACTCGCATCTATATGTTTAATCTGCAGACATACATTAGTTATTAGACATAGTGTAATAACATAGAAATCGACTATAATCACAATCTCCACGACATCACCATTAACATATTTTAGTGTCATTATAACGTCTTTAAAAAAATGTTATTTCAAAAGCACCTTCCAAAATGAACTTAATAAATAAAATATGATTTGAAGTATTTGAAAACAAAGTGGGGAACGAATTTGTGAACTGACTATAAATATTTTGCATAATCTATATATCCTATTACTTGACAGAGATAACCAGTGTGGGCAACAGAGACAAGTTTGTGGTAACTGCGGTAAAACTGTCTCCGTTACTGTCAATGTCAGAAACGTGCTGCAGGACCCTACATTTGAATTCACGATGGCTTTGAAAGTTAAACAAGGGTCACTACTGAACGTTCTAGAGGAAGCTGCCGAACAGAACAATGAGTTTAGGTAAAATATTTGTGAAAAATGTGTTGTTAATCATAAATTATTTAAGTTGAAATTGATAAATATTTAGATCCATAAGTTTTAACAACGCGATTATAGTTGAAAAGTAAGGCTCCTTGCAGTATAAAATGTAATTATTCTATGAGCTTAGTCAAATGGTTAGGGGGATAATATACTCAAGTATATCGGGGATGTAGGTTATATATATATATATATATATATATATATATATATATATATAGAGAGAGAGAGAGAGAGAGAGAGCACAGAAGAATGATATATATATATATATATATATATATATGATAATATACGTATTTCAAGAATTATTATAAGTACAATTATATTAAGTAACCGCAGGAGCTTAATGTCTAAGTCACTCGTTCGCCAACCACGTGAGCTTGTTTTTGAGTTCACTCGTCACCCTCATGATTGTAAAAAGAATAACGTTAGTCGTCTAATCTATCACCAGTTAATGGGTACCAAAGTTCATACTCTTGAAAGGTTGAGAATCTTCACCACCTCTACTGGGCAAATACTAAGATGATACAAGTCTGATGGTTTATAGTCAACCATTGGCTAAGTAGCTGAACTCTTGTAATTGTCGAAGGTAACAACTATATACTGCCATTGGAAATATGCAGGCTCTAAGGAAAACTAATTTTGTTTGTTTATGACAATTCGTTTTTAATATGTTGCAGTTTCATTAATGATATGGACAATCTGACTTTTTCATAGTAGTCACTTGTTGATTCTAAAAGAAACTAAGGTATTCAAATCTGTTTCATCGTTATAGTTCTCTGTTACTGCTAGAGATTGGAAACTTGTTCACGGTCCTTTTTGTGGCGCCACCAATACATCACATCGTATCACTAACACAATGTGTATGAACGGCTTTCGAACCCCCTAGTCACTAATCCATCGAGTTGGGTTTGCGAGGCGAGCTCACTATCAACTGCTACCTTGCTGACCACTTGTCATTACCTTGATCTTATTTTCGCTCTGAAATAGATTTTGTTTTTCGCTATGGTCTTTGATGGAATTTATGAGATGCTTGATAACTCTTTTGTTGTGTGACAAGAATGTTGTATTATCGGCATATCTTAGTTACTGTATCTCGTGACCTCCAACGTGGAATTGGACAAATTTGTTTCGTTGCTTGTTATTTTTAATATTTCTCATGATGTTTTATGCATACATATGCTTTTTCTTCTTCTCGTTCGCAAACATTTTATCGTGAAGACATACTAAGAAGTGTGTTGTATGACACCATGGTTGATGGTGCACCTCTCGGCCTCGTATCCCCGACTTTAGCAAACGTGCTTACTTGCTACTATTCTATATTAATGTATGGCTCAGAAACATGGACACTAAATAAACAATTAGAAGACATAATTTATGCCTTTGAGATGTGAGTATATAGAAGAATAGTGAGAACATTATGGAAAGAGAAGAAAATAAATAAAGAGTCGCTAAAGACACATAATATGAAGAAATAACTACTAAGAGAAATAAAGATCAGGCAAATAAAATATTTTGGACACATTAAAAGAAATGACACCTTATTGAAGACCTTACTTGAGGGTAAAGTCAAAGGGAGTCGAGCAAGAGGTAGGCAGAGATACAAGTGGGAGAGTAAGCAAAACGCAGTCGCCTTTACTTTCCCAGGACACCAGCTACCCATTTCCTTAGACTGGGTAGACCTAAGAGCGCAATTTTTGGTGATTTAAAAAATATTTCCAGCTAAACTGAAAATTGAACCTCGGATCATTGAACTGGAAAATATTTATTACTGGATTACTGTGTTCATTTGTGTTTTTCATGAATAAATTAATGATTGCTCAGAATACAGAGATAACAGCAATACTTGGGTTAAGGGAAGTAACCTGGAAAGGCTGATCATGCAGGTAGACAACTCCACCTGAAGGGATAATTATGTATGTAAACAACTCCACCTGAAGGGCTGATCGTGTATGTAGGCAACTCCACCTGAAGGGCTGATCGTGTATGTAGACAACTCTACCTGAAGGGCTGATCGTGTATGTAGACAACTCCACCTGAAGGGATGATTGTGTATGTAGACAACTCTACCTGAAGGGCTGATTGTGTATGTAGACAACTCTACCTGAAGGGCTGATCGTGTATGTAGACAACTCCACCTCAAGAGATTATTGTGTATGTAGACAACTCTACCTGAAGGGCTGATCGTGTATGTAGACAACTCTACCTGGAAGGTTGATCATGTACGTAGACAACTCCACACCTGGAAGGTTGATGATGTATGTTTACAACTCCACACCTGGAAGGTTAATGATGTATGTTTACAACTCCACACCTAGAAGGTTGATGATGTATGTTTACAACTCCACACCTGGAAGGTTGATGATGTATGTTTACAACTCCACACCTGGAAGGTTGATGATGTATGTTTACAACTCCACACATGGAAGGTTGATGGTGTATGTTTACAACTCCACACCTGGAAGGTTGATGGTGTATGTTTACAACTCCACACCTGGAAGGTTTTATGGTGTATGTTTACAACTCCACACCTGGAAGGTTGATGATGTATGTTTACAACTCCACACCTGGAAGGTTGATGATGTATGTTTACAACTCCACACCTGGAAGGTTGATGATGTATGTTTACAACTCCACACCTGGAAGGACGATCATGTACGTAGACGAATCCTCTGTAAACCAGAAAGAAACGGTTACTTGCCGAAGCAATAACACGCCGTTGTTTATAGATCTGGACGGAGATTATCAGGCAGATATAGAACACAGGGGCACCACTCAAGTGTGTCAACAAGCATTAACGAAATAGTGCGTATCAGGAACAAAGTTTTAGGTCACCAGAACTAACACAGAAGAAACAACAAAATGAGAATGTACATGTACAATAATAAACTGTAGGAGAAGCTAGAAATTATGAATGAATATCTGAATACATGTCCTTGGCTGCAGCATTTTAACTAAGAATCGTGAGTTGTTTAAAGCGCTCATACAAAAGACGACCTTCTGGTAGAGAATATGTTACCTGAATAATAGAAGAAGGGGAACTATTTTCTTGGTTACGTGGTGCAAGCTTATAACAGCATCACTATCACACACTTTTTACTTCACATGTTTGAACTGCGTATTCGTCTTTTTGTGTACGCGTTCAAACTTCTGAAGGTTGAACAAGATGTACCCCCGAAGACGAATGTATCGGGCCATTGGCGCAAATAAAACGGCGACACAACGCATTTCTATTCTCTGGACTACATCTTGCTAGAAATTTATTAGGATCATAGTCCTGCTACAAGGGAGATCCAGTGGGAGTTTGAAAATGAACGCTGAAGAAGAACAACAAGATGTAATCCACAGGACGAAATCTACGTCGTTGTTTATAATTTCACGTTCCATTCTGTGCGACTCAAGTTGCATCAGCAGTGGTGAACTTCCTAGGCAAACTAGGAAGCAATCTAGGGGCCTCGACCTCAGAGGAGGCCCCTTTCAGGGGATGAAATGGTACACATTGTGAGGACAAATTATAATTTGTTGCTACTTTACCAAAAATTGTGGTGACTCTGTTAAGGGACTGTCCTTAAATTACGTCAACAATTTTAGTCATTTTTTTAACACACCGCCCCTCTCAACAAATCGTCAAGATTTCAGGGACTGTATCCTCCCTCAATTCCCTGTTTAATTATGTCAAACAATTTAATCTATAAAAATATTTATATGGAAAAGGACGAAAAAAACTACATTATTTTTAACACATTTTTCGAGAAAAAAAATCAAATTAAATTAATTTAATTAATAATAAAAAAAAATTCTCTGACGCCAACTTCGACAACGTTACACCCTTTTATCTTCATCCCCGGCGGCATTTTGCTGCCATGGGACCTGCCTCTACATTTAACAACTGTCAAACATTTTCAGACCCACAGCCCCCTCCCAGGAGCCCCTAATTGACTTGACATACATTTAGGGACAGCCTCTAACTACCTAGGGGCTCTGGGTCTCCTAAGTCCGGCTTGAACATCAGTACATTATTTGTAGGTATCAGTTTGCTTTTCTGATCCTGGCATCATGACCAGACTGCCCTGTTGTGACCTTATTGTTATTTTTATTTTTTGTGGTTTTCTGACTGTGTTTTTTTCCTGATTTGTTTTTTCTTATGGTAAGTGATTGAGCTAAGTACAATAAGTATTAAATTAAGTAGACAATGTTGTCCTGAATTAAGTAGATTATGTTGTATTGAGCTAAATACAATAAGTCGTCTTGAATTAAGTAAATGGTGTCCTGAATTAAGTAGATTATGTTGTGTTGAGTTAAGTAGACTATGTTGTCTTGAACTATGTAGATTATATTGTCTTGAATTAAGTAAACTTGTTTGTCCTGAACGATGTACATTTGTTCGATATAAAAATTTTTTTTAATGATGCGTCAATTACAATGTTGTCCACTTGCGTTCCTCGTTGAAATGCTTTATGATGGCTTTCTAATAAGTAGATTTAGAGCCGCATACATTCCTGATGTCGGTTACTACATCGACGCTATACATTCAATGGGGTGTTCAGCTGAAAACAGAACATTCTGGCAACTAGTTAGTCTACGTCGCGGGACCTTGAAGTGCGGTAAGTCTGTAATATTAGGATTGACGACAATGGTTATCACCTTGCATGATCTTACATCGATGTTTATACGAAAAATAGTTATCAACATTCATGATCTTACATCGATGTTTATTCGAAAAATAGTTATCAACATTTCATGATCTTACATCGATGTTTATACGACAATAGTTATCACCTTGCATGATCTTACATCGATGTTTATACGACAATAGTTATCAACTGGAATGATCTTACATCGATGTTTATACGAAAAATAGTTATCAACATTCATGATCTTACATCGATGTTTATACGACAATAGTTATCAACATTCATGATCTTACATCGATGTTTATACGACGATAGTTGACCATTTGTAAGGTTCTATTAATCTTAGAAAAGATGTGATTATCTGACGGGCATTGAGGTAGGACATTGACTGCGTTATTAAAATTATGGAAAAGTAACATGAAAGCTTGATAAAAGGGTGGCACAAACCATTGCATTCCTCAAAATAAGGTGCTACAGAAGAATATTCAGAATACCGGCGAATAATTTGTTTCGTTAAAAAAATAGGACACATTTGCTTAACATTTACCAATTTTTCAGATAATCATTTGATACATTTGCTCAATCTTATCACTATAAAAATGGATATACCAAAACTTATAGTAGAAACAGGCCGCCAACAACATTTCCATTCAAGAAAATTAGGTAGAATGCCAATTGCGTTTTTACCATTAGTTTTCGTGTATGTATTTTCTGTTTGGTATCTGCTTGTTATTACTGTTGATAGAATATTTCCATACCGGTCATTCACTTAAAACATGCATATATTTTCTCGTCTGTTTTATAACAATTACCCTATTATATGTTTCGATATATTTTCACTTAGCTCTGTGATGTGATCGTAAGCAATACTCGTTCTTTACTCGTTGTATGCTATATTGTATTAATATAAGAATTTTGGTCGAAACGTCACTTTGTGTGTACTTTCCTGTTTCCTGAGATTTATAACACTTCATTATCATTTATTTCCAATTTTCATACTTTGTATAGTCTACATAGTCTTCCCGTGTGCAGTAACCGATTATCTGGGAATATAAATGTCATTTAATTATTGGACGATTATAATGTAAAAGACAAGATAATGTAACGTTTGATATCAGTTAAAAAAAATTGCAACTCGAACAAAAATTGTTCAGCCAATTTGTGTTTTATGAACATCAATATGATATGATCAGAGAAATAATGAATAGAATATAAATAAGTTGGCCACATCATGTCAAAGAATGCTCATGTGTGTATTTTAATAAAGAACAATCTATAGCCAAGAACTATTTGTGAATAACCAACAAGAAGGTTAATGCCATCGCTTTAAAAGTTGATTCTGGTGTGCACAAGGGTCCCTCATGTTGACCCAGGATTATCAGATGACCAAGACCGTACCTCCTCGTGGGGCACCATGAAAACAGAAATACAGCGGCTCTTGCTGTGTGCCTGGTCAACAATTTTAGGGATAGTGTTCGTGAATGTGGAGACTACAGATGGAGTGAGAATTGGTTGCATTAAAGACAAGCAACATTTTCGACACCTCTGCGTAAATACTCGTAGCAGCACCGTGGATACACAGTGATGTAAAGCATTTTGATTGGATCAGCAAAAATGCAGATACATTGTAGAGGCAGCCAATGTCATTGTCCTGATATGGGTAGATGTCACAAATATCGCGAATCGTGAGAAAGTCGCCAGAGAAGTAAGGCTAGCATATTGAGTACAATGAGATGGCAACGAGGAGCAAGAGGGCGGCGCCAAATTCAAATAAAATGTAGGAAAAGCTACATGGAAATCGTAAGTAAAGCAATGTTCAGCTCGAGAACAAGCTTGTGGTTACTTCAAAGAATAATGTCTTGTAGAGCATCTACTGGTGCTCCTAAATATGCTGAGGCTCAAACGTGGACGAGGTGTTCGCGATGTCGGTGAATGATACCGCGGCTGAGAGGGAGTTTATGATAAGAGGGATTGTCCACAAATTTCTTCAACATTTTTGACAACCTCCCCCTTCATCTGTGTCAACAATTTAGAGACATCCACCCCCCCCCCTTCCATTTCAGACGGTTCAGATGCATAATTGTCTGCAGGGAGATTGAAACGTGAACATTTCTGAGCTATTTTGTGAGAACATGTGCAACTGAATTTGAAAAACATTAACTCTAGTTTGATAATTCGTGAAATGGTCAGCGATAGAGAAGAATTGTTGGTTCATGTTAGGCAGATGTGGCCGATTTTTTTTACGGAACAAACAATAGTCTCATAAAAATATAACCAGCATTAGTGTATTAGTGTACGAAACTCAGTTGGGGGAGGGCGTGTAATAAGTTGTTTTAACAAAAACATGACATTTATTATGCCCCTTTATTCGAACGCAGTTGAGGAATATAGCTTGGAGGAGAGACAGCGTATTTTAGTTTTTTGGAAAGATGGAGGATTAGCTAGTTATTTGGGGGAGGTGAAATGTTACGGGGAAGGGGAGTTAAGATTTGTGTTAGATTTATAGTTTTTGGGAAGAGGATGTTTAGGTGTTGAAAGGGGGGGCGGAATCTTAATGAATTGCACACACGTACCGATCTCCACGCACATGCGCTGGTGGTGTAGACTTCTATAGCATTTTCACATCCATCATTATAGTAATATAAGGTCATTTGGTGACCGTGAACACATATCTTTTCTTGATGAAGCAGTCTTCGGGTCTGTAACAAACGTACAGCATCTTTCTCTGTATCAAGAAATCGGCGATTGCATCAGTCATGTTGGTTTATTATTGAGTCGTCTGCTAATCACGTGAGATATCTGTGACGACACAAAGGATGCGCAAACTATAACATAAATTGCATGATTGTGCGCATAACATTACGAAAGTTCAAAAAGTTGGACTGTTATCACGTATGAGGCCCCATATGCGTAACATGTACCGAATTTCCTATTTTGTTACCAATTTGTTACTTTGTGAACTTCGCCGGATGTTTGATAACGAATACGACTGAGATGAAAACATTACGCATGAAACAAATAAAATTTGATTTTATTTGGAAATTTTGTTTACATCATCTCAGCAGGAATTTGTTCTAAACATAAATAAAAAAAGCTATGGATTTAAAATATCAGCAAGAAATTATTCATAGCTGCTTAAGTATGTCAAATGCTTTCTTGTGTTACGTAATACCAACTCAACAGACAAACAATATTGTGCAAATGCTAACTATACAGTCTTGTTGGGGTCATTCCTTGTTGGGAGTTTCAAAAGCAATCCATATAGAACCACAAAAGAAATGAATTTAGTAATGAATGTAGAAGTAGGAATAAGGGCTTGTCCATGTCGCCTAATTCAAAGTTTCGGAGCTGATTGTCTTTGCCAAGGTTGTCGTTTTAACTTAGTAAATTGTGCGATAATTTATAATTATTTTTTTTAGTAAACTAATACTTTACGTTATCATCGTTTTATCTTTGCAAATAAAATATACACGTTTTTAGCAGCTGTTCTCTCCCTCCTTTATTTATCAGGAATGTTCAGTTAAACTGAACTATCACCTGAATTCCAAACACCGTAGCTGCGAACACAACATTTTGTTTATATCAAATTACTACAGTCGACTACAGCAAACAAAGGTAAAAGAAAAGAAAATTGTATTCGGTATTGAGATCGAACGCTCAACACTCGTATTTATTGGCACGGTGATCTTATCAGCTGACTCAACAGTCCACTATGAATTTTTTAACGGTATTATCTGGGAAACTGCAACGGTAATGACGTGTAATCTGTGTCATGATCTTTTATGATAGACCGCGTTAGAATTTAAAGCAAATGTCGACTTGAATATTTCGACTGGTCGAACTGTGGTGGATGTTGATAACACCATTTTTACTTGTTTCACAATATCAGTGATGCCACAGATGGAATTATTTTTTATATCTGGGGTTACTACTATAACGTCAATGGTAACTTTGCAAACATGTTCAATCTGGAATACAACGATAAGAATTGTACATCTTAACATTGAACAACCAGGGCCGTATATACGTCTTCAATAAAGGTTTACCTAAAAAATAAAGGTCAATCATCCATTTTCATTACAGCTCCACCTTTTTCATTACATGTTAACGACCTTGCAGAAAATCGTTAAACGGGGAAGTGGGGTGAGAATACTCACCTTTTCGCTAAGTTCATGTGCTAATACTAAAATCATGTTCTGATTCCTACTCCCTGCCACATCAGAACCATTGTGTATTAATTCGAAGGTAGAAACAATTTTGTAAGTTTTTGTTAGCTGATAACACAGGGATTCACATTCCTTAGCATTCCAATGATGGTGTCGAAACTAATTTAAAAAATCATTTGAGTATTCATCACGAGAGTACTGGACACCACAACTTCTCTGCCTCAAAATTTTCTAACAAGAGAAATAATTGACATCTTCATCTGTTTTATGTAGCAGTGGCACAAATAGAACAGATTAATCAATGATCACAAATCTAGGTGGAAGTGTGGTTAGTTGGTCCTTCACACATACTCAACTCTGTTGAACTTGCTCTCGTGAGTAAATCGTCCGTGTTTTACTAGTAATTTAATTAACTGTATCAGTGGCCCCTACAAATTCAACAATGAGTAAAAAAAAACAATTACGTGATATCATGTAAATGATATGCTTCAATTAACTATTTTTACATTATATTTATGATTATCATTAAGAGGCACGACCACATGTTAGGCCGTCTGACGCCGCAAGGCAAACAAGTGCCACAGCGTATAGATAGACGACATGGAGAGAATGTTACTGGAAGGGGTGATAGAAGGCATCAGGAGGAAATGCCGCCCAAGACGCCGATGGACAAAAGACATTCAAGAATGGCTGCCCATATCACTAAAAGAGGCGGGACAACATGCTCAAGACCGCGAAGATTTCAAGAGATCTATAGGCAAGACTACGTTCTGGAAAGAATATGTCACCTAATGATGATGATTTATGATATGCTTCAATTAACTATTTTTATGTTATAACAGATTTTTATGACTTCGAATATGGTCTATGTGTTGGAATCCACACATCAATAGATCCATTAGTGTATATCTATCTACTCATGATTCATGTATCTTTTTTATTTTTCTGTATTTTGTAACATTCTCCTGCTAGATTGCGCCAGTTTGCTTACTTTTAGTATCTGACGCCTCTAAAAGTCATCTACTCTGACAAATTCACTCATTGTCTAATCCCAAGAGAGAATTGTCTCCCAAGAGAGAATTGTCGCTAGACGAGTAGCTATTGATCTGAAAAACAAATGAAGATCCACTCTCAATGCACACAGATATAGAAGAGATACTGTAGAGCCATTACATTAGCCCACTTTGTTCTTACCTTTCAATCTGAAGTACTTGATGTGTATTTCCGTGTTCCTTTTGAGATAAGTGTAGGTTGTTGATACGGGGGAGGGTTATGGTAGACTCACCCCCTTCCCCTGCTCCTTATTTAACTAGAATATAAATAACCAAATGGTCGGAGGGTGTCCGACAAAGTGGAGGTGCCGCTGTAACCGAACGAACAAATGGTAAAGCAAAATAAATTAAACTGGTTACTAGAAAAACTTACCGTACCTATGAATAAAAAATATATAAAAAAAGTAAATAAAAAACATACAATAAAACTAAACAGGAAAATTCTCAACGTGTCGGTCCAAATGATACCTTTTTCAAGAGACTAATAACTTATAAACTAAACAATAGGACACACAATAGATGACTGAACTCGATCAAGCCATGTTTCTATATAACGAAGAAACGTGACCTGATTAAATTCGTTATATAGAAACATGGCTTGGTCAAATTCAGTCATCTATTTTGTGTAGTATTGTTTAGTTTATAAGTTATTTAGTCTCTTGAAAAAAGATCCCATTTGGACCGACACGTTGAGAATTGTCCTGTTTAGTTTTATTATAGGGCCTATGTTTTTTATTTACTTTTTTAAATATATTTTTATTCATAGTAACGGTAAGTTTTTCTAGTAACCAGTTTAATTTATTTTGCTTTTACCATTTATTTAACTAGAGCATATTCTTCTTCAGTGTTCATTCTGAAATTCCCCCTGGATTTCTCTTGTAACAGGACAATGGTCCTACAAGATTTCCAGTTGGATGTTGTCCAGAGAAGGGAAAAGCGTTGTGTTGCCGTTTTATTAGCGCCAATAGCCCAACACATCCGTCTTCGGCGGAAACTAGAGCATATAAAATGTAAAGATGGTGCTTAAAATACACCACCCCTCCTCGTATTTTAATGCAGGCGCACTACTTAGGTTTTCTTGCAACAAATAATGTCCAACAAGCATCACCTGAAAAGGATCACTTTCATTGTCTCTCATTTCAAAAAGTCACATTTACCGCTCTTAGTGAGTACTCCAACCCAGTGGCGTAGCGTGGGTCAATGGCGCCCGGGGCGGAATCATAATCTGCCGCCCTTGTGGCATTAAAAATTATGTCAAGAGATTGTAAAAGACTGGTCGAAAATATTTATTTGAAAACATAATAGGTATATAAACAAAAATACATTATCATTTAACTTTTCGAGTCTTAAGGGAGGCAAAATTTAATTTTGTCCGTGATACTTTGTTCTATTGACAAAATGGCTAAATTACTTAATCTTGTGCAGCTCATGGTAGACCTTAAGTAATTTTGTTTATTAACTTTAACTTTGAGAAGCTTCGTTCACATGCTGAAATGCTGATAACTATAGTTAAAAATATGCGAAGCATTATAACGATATTCTACTCGGTAATACGATAGTTTCATTGCTGAATAAACTCCAGAAGCTCGAATGATCCCTTCATAAGTTTGTTTTGGTCTTTTGCATCTGCTACAGAGACAAAATTGCGCAATCTCTCTCTTTCGATTTCAAACTCTTTCACATCGATGTCACTGGGCTCTTCGAATTCACACTTGTATTCTGTGTTTAACGAGTTGCTTGGTGTCAAGAAAGTTTCTATGTATTTAACATCCAGCTCATGCAGTTGCTGAAACTTGGTCTTATATTATAACTAACCCTACCGTGTACACAAAAATAGAATAGTACTAAGACACATTATCATAGCAGACACACATATATAATATATAAATCACATCTACTCACATAGTCGACGCACGTGGGTGCAAGTTTTGTTTGAATGAGACTTCTATCTAGGTCTATATGTGAACAATAAATGATTGTCCTCCAACTGAAACTTCCATGTTCAGTTGGGAGGTAACAATTATTTCTTTTGTGTAATTTCTTGAATGAGGACAATTCCTTTCTCGTTCTCACATGTGATCTATAGGGGGGGGGGGCGTTTCAGACACGACATATTTATTACCCAGTGGCTGGTTTAAATTACCTTTGTCCAGACTTTGAGAATTGGGATCTCCAATTCACAATGAAAACACCCAAATGGAATCCCGTAAGAAGAAAAGCTGTACAGATGATATCTTTACACTTAGACCAGGGACAGAAAGAGCCACAGAAAACAACATAGAATTATACATCACATTCGTCAACAAAACAAGGCCTTCGACAGAGTGGACAGACAACAACTATGGAAACACTATCAATATACGGAGTACCAGAACATTTAATCAACATATGCAAGGGCATTTATGCTAATAGTTAATGTGCAGTAAGAACAAATGCAGGTGTGTCTAATAAGTTCCAAATCCAATCAGGAGTTCGTCAAAGGTGTGTTCTATCTCCTCTACTTTTTATAATATATATCGACCACATCTATAAACTAACAAGTACAAACGAAGAAGATAACATGGAAGACAAATTGAACGAACTACTCTTTGCATAGGTCCAAGTACTAATAGCAATATCAGAAGAACAATTGCAAGAACATATGAACAGACTCGACACAATATGCAAAATATTGCACATGAAGATTAAAATTGATAAGACCGAAATAATGCTAATAGCTAAGAAAGAAAGAAATGTCAATTCGCCCATCGATAATAAACATCTTAAACAAGTTAAGGAGTTCACTTACTTAGGAAGCATTATAATGAGTGAAGGGAAAAACAGTAAATAGATATAAAATAGAACCAGCAAAACATACCAGATCCTAGGACAGATGACCTGTATTTTTAAGAACAAAATTGTAAACATAGACAATAAAGTTGCATTATACAAGACCATTATTATCACATCACTGTGCTACCAGAAAAATAGTAACAGTGAAAATGATAAATGTCTACGAAGAATACTCGGAGTGTCATTAAGATATAGAATTCGAAACGATAACATCAGACAGATAACCAAAACAATACCAGTATTGGAACACATCAAAAGATAACAGATAAAGTGGTTTTCACACGCTTCAAGACTACCAACAGACAGGATGCCACAAATGGCCATGACAAATAGATATAACGGCTTTAAAGCCAGAGGCAGACCATGTAAAAGATGGATCACAGAAATCAAAGAAGCCACAGGAACAAGTTTACACACATCACACAAGAAGGCCATCTCCAGAGAACTAGTTTACCCCTGACGCTGCAAGACAAACAAGAGATACAACGTATATATAGATAACTATGATATAACTCACAATGAAGACCTTACTTAATGGTAAAGTCAAAGGGAAGCGAGCAATGGGTTGGCAGATATACAAGTGGGAGGGTAACATCACAAGATGAACAAGGTACAGTCTAGCAGAGTGCACAACCAAAACAGGAGACAGGAAATGTTGGAGGTCTGTTGCCTTCCTTCCTTCGTTGCAGAGACAGCATCTGATGATGATAATGTCTACCTGTGGAATTTCTAGTTTCCCCTGAATGACCAATGACAATTTAAAGGTCTCTCTTCTCTCCCTTTAAGCGCTCTAATTGCAATTGCATGGTCAGTGGGCGTCACAGCGGGCACGCCACTTCATGGTTTATTGAGATCTTGCAGAAAACTAAAAGGTCAGAAAGTATCAGGTTGCGATCCGACATGGAACGTTATAAGAAAACCTGTCTCTCCCACAAAAAAATACATACAAAACCGTGGATGTCGATGTACCCCCATACAGCCGTACATCTTTGGAAAAACCATATAATATTCGGCGATTTAGGCTGGGAGTGAGAGGATTCACAAAATGTACCATCAGTCGATCACAACAAACATTGAACATATTACGTGTAAAACCATCTGTTTACATCTTACTTTGGCAGGGGCGGTTATAGTCATCCCTTTGTTTTTATAAAAAAGAATCTTTTTAGGATTTCCTCAGACGCAATAAGCACATCTGGTTTTTGTATTATCTAGGGTTGTATAATTTTTCGCATGTTCTATTTGTCTATTTGCAAACTTATATGCTTCTAGTGGAATGCTGCTATATATTTATGTTCAGAGTTAGCTTAATTATCCAGTTTTATTTCTCATATAACATAATATTTGTACATTTTGCCGCATATAAATTATTTTTTATATAAACTTAAATAACACCATAAACACAAACCAACTGCACTTTTCCGGGTTCATTTTATTGTTTCATATTTTGAATACTATTATTGGGAAAGGTTATTTTGTCATAGTTGTCATTGTCAAGTAAGGAATTGTTAATTTAGTAGCTGGATATTTAGTTTTTGAAAATTTGCCGCCCTCCCGATGATGCCGCCCGGGGCGGTCCGCACCTCCGCCCCCCCCCTCGCTACGCCACTGCTCCAACCACAGATATTTGGATATACATAAAGACGTCAGTGATTCAACTTTATGTGCTATATTGTGTTAAGTTGGTTCAACTTCACGTGCTATATTATGTTAAACCGGTTCATCTCTACGTGCTAAACTTTATTTTATATATTTAGACATGCTATATCTATGTGCTACACCTGATTTCCTTACAGGTGTGTCTAGGTACGTGCCAACTGATAGAGAAACTATTCTGTTCAACTTCACAAGCTACCACGACGCTGGTTACGTTTACACATAGATTACAAACCTGCCAAAAATGAATTTCTCTTACATTCCAGTAAATCAACTGCTATACCAGAGCTGTCGAAATAGATCATCCCTGTTTCAGCTTATTTTCCTGTGTCTCTATATTTGTCCTTTGGGTATGGGACTCTAAAATAAAACTTGACTTTTAAAATGTGTGTACATAAGTTTCTATCGAGTAAGTTGATGGTAAAGTGCTGATGACTGTTGCGTAATATTTTCGGTGTCTTTTTGTGTGTAAGGAAGAAATTGTGAAATTTACATACGACAACGGGAGAATGACCTATCTTTAGATAAAACCCCATCCTTAATGTGATCATATCTACGGCCCTGGTCGCACACATTTTCTAATGAAAGTTGCCATGGCGAAGTTGGGAATTCATGACTTGCACAAATTGTACATTTTTTTTGTTAAGGCCGCTGGTGCTCTAACAAAAACAGTTGTCTCTGCCGGTGATCTGACAAGAACATTTGTTTCTGTTGGTGCACTAACAAGAACAGTTGCACCTGCTGGTGCACTGACAAGAACAGTTGTATCTGCTGGTGCACTGACAAGAACAGTTGTATCTGCTGGTGCACTGAGAAGAACAGTTGTATCTGCTGGTGCACTGACAAGAACATTTGTTTCTGCTGGTGCTCTAACAAGAACAGTTGTATCTGCTGGTGCACTGACAAGAACAGTTGTATTTGCTGGTGCACTAACAAGAACAGTTGTATCTGCTGGTGCACTGACAAGAACAGTTGTGTCTGCTGATGCTCTGACAAGAACATTTGTATCTGCTGGTGCACTGACAAGAACAGTTGTATTTGCTGGTGCACTAACAAGAACAGTTGTATCTGCTGGTGCACTGACAAGAACAGTTGTGTCTGCTGATGCTCTGACAAGAACATTTGTTTCTGCTGGCGCACTGACAAGAACAGTTGTATCTGCTGGTGCACTGACAAGAACATTTGTTTCTGTTGGTGCACTAACAAGAACAGTTGCACCTGCTGGTGCACTGACAAGAACAGTTGTATCTGCTGGTGCACTGACAAGAACTGTTGTATCTGCTGGTGCACTGAGAAGAACAGTTGTATCTGCTGGTGCACTGACAAGAACATTTGTTTCTGCTGGTGCTCTAACAAGAACAGTTGTATCTGCTGGTGCACTGACAAGAACAGTTGTGTCTGCTGATGCTCTGACAAGAAAATTTGTTTCTGCTGGCGCACTGACAAGAACAGTTGTATCTGCTGGTGCACTGACAAGAACAGTTGTATTTGCTGGTGCACTAACAAGAACAGTTGCACCTGCTGATGCACTGACAAGAACAGTTGTATCTGCTGGTGCACTGACAAGAACAGTTGTATTTGCTGGTGCACTAACAAGAACAGTTGTATCTGCTGGTGCACTGACAAGAACAGTTGTGTCTGCTGATGCTCTGACAAGAACATTTGTTTCTGCTGGCGCACTGACAAGAACAGTTGTATCTGCTGGTGCACTGACAAGAACAGTTGTATTTGCTGGTGCACTAACAAGAACAGTTGCACCTGCTGGTGCACTGACAAGAACAGTTGTATCTGCTGGTGCACTGACAAGAACAGTTGTGTCTGCTAATGCTCTGACAAGAACATTTGTTTCTGCTGGTGCACTGACAAGAACAGTTGTATTTGCTGGTGCACTAACAAGAACAGTTGCACCTGCTGGTGCACTGACAAGAACAGTTGTATCTGCTGGTGCACTGACAAGAACAGTTGTATTTGCTGGTGCACTGACAAGAACAGTTGTGTCTGCTGATGCTCTGACAAGAACATTTGTTTCTGCTGGTGCACTGACAAGAACAGTTGTATCTGCTGGTGCACTGACAAGAACAGTTGTATTTGCTGGTGCACTAACAAGAACAGTTGCACCTGCTGGTGCACTGACAAGAACAGTTGTATTTGCTGGTGCACTGACAAGAACAGTTGTGTCTACTGGTGCTCTGAAAAGAACAGTTGTGTCGGCTGATGTTCTGATAAGAACAGTTTTGTTGAGTGAGATCACTTAAATATTAGCCAAAAGGCAAGTGGGGCAGCTGGAGTGTTGTGTGAACTTGCAGCTGACAAGGAGGGTGCTGCTACTGCTCCTCTCGTTCCTATTAACACGATGCAAGACATGGATATTGGCATGTTCATATAGCCTCCCAAATATGGCAAACTCTGGTGAGCCTAACTTTGACAATCTAAACCTTAGAAATGGATGTGTCTTAGCTCGTGGACAAGACAAATTGCAGACATCACTTTTGTCTCAGAGAATATTTATGTTCCAAGATGAATGATAGTTTTAAAATTGTAATGTTTATACTGAATTATTTTTATATCACCAAAAGAATTATTTTGAAATGTAAAGTTGACAGTAGTAGTTTGGCATTAGAAGTTTTATGAAGCAGTAAAGTTCACACTAGAAGTTTTATGAAGCAGTAAAGTTCACACTTGAAGTTTTATGAAGCAGTAAAGTTCACACTTGAAGTTTTATGAAGCAGTAAAGTTCACGCTAGAAGTTTTATGAAGCAGTAAAGTACACACTAGAAGTTTTATGAAGCAGTAAAGTACACACTAGAAGTTTTATTTAAGCAGTAAAGTTCACACTAGAAGTTTTATGAAGCAGTAAAGTACACACTAGAAGTTTTATTTAAGCAGTAAAGTTCACACTTGAAGTTTTATGAAGCAGTAAAGTACACACTAGAAGTTTTATGAAGCAGTAAAGTTCACACTAGAAGTTTTATGAAGCAGTAAAGTACACACTAGAAGTTTTATGAAGCAGTAAAGTACACACTAGAAGTTTTATTTAAGCAGTAAAGTTCACACTAGAAGTTTTATGAAGCAGTAAAGTTCACACTAGAAGTTTTATTTAAGCAGTAAAGTTCACACTTGAAGTTTTATTTAAGCAGTAAAGTACACACTAGAAGTTTTATGAAGCAGTAAAGTACACACTAGAAGTTTTATGAAGCAGTAAAGTACACACTAGAAGTTTTATTTAAGCAGTAAAGTACACACTAGAAGTTTTATAAAGCAGTAAAGTTCACACTAGAAGTTTTATTTAAGCAGTAAAGTTCACACTAGAAGTTTTATTTAAGCAGTAAAGTTCACACTTGAAGTTTTATTTAAGCAGTAAAGTACACACTAGAAGTTTTATGAAGCAGTAAAGTACACACTAGAAGTTTTATGAAGCAGTAAAGTACACACTAGAAGTTTTATTTAAGCAGTAAAGTTCACACTTGAAGTTTTATTTAAGCAGTAAAGTACACACTAGAAGTTTTATGAAGCAGTAAAGTACACACTAGAAGTTTTATTTAAGCAGTAAAGTTCACACTTGAAGTTTTATTTAAGCAGTAAAGTACACACTAGAAGTTTTATGAAGCAGTAAAGTTCACACTAGAAGTTTTATTTAAGCAGTACAATTCACACTAGAAGTTTTATTTAAGCAGTAAAGTACACACTAGAAGTTTTATGAAGCAGTAAAGTACACACTAGAAGTTTTATGAAGCAGTAAAGTACACACTAGAAGTTTTATTTAAGCAGTAAAGTTCACACTAGAAGTTTTATTTAAGCAGTAAAGTACACACTAGAAGTTTTATTTAAGCAGTAAAGTTCACACTAGAAGTTTTATTTAAGCAGTAAAGTACACACTAGAAGTTTTATGAAGCAGTAAAGTACACACTAGAAGTTTTATGAAGCAGTAAAGTTCACACTAGAAGTTTTATTTAAGCAGTAAAGTTCACACTAGAAGTTTTATTTAAGCAGTAAAGTTCACACTTGAAGTTTTATTTAAGCAGTAAAGTACACACTAGAAGTTTTATGAAGCAGTAAAGTACACACTAGAAGTTTTATGAAGCAGTAAAGTACACACTAGAAGTTTTATTTAAGCAGTAAAGTACACACTAGAAGTTTTATAAAGCAGTAAAGTTCACACTAGAAGTTTTATTTAAGCAGTAAAGTACACACTAGAAGTTTTATTTAAGCAGTAAAGTTCACACTTGAAGTTTTATTTAAGCAGTAAAGTACACACTAGAAGTTTTATGAAGCAGTAAAGTACACACTAGAAGTTTTATGAAGCAGTAAAGTACACACTAGAAGTTTTATTTAAGCAGTAAAGTTCACACTAGAAGTTTTATTTAAGCAGTAAAGTACACACTAGAAGTTTTATTTAAGCAGTAAAGTTCACACTTGAAGTTTTATTTAAGCAGTAAAGTACACACTAGAAGTTTTATGAAGCAGTAAAGTACACACTAGAAGTTTTATTTAAGCAGTAAAGTTCACACTAGAAGTTTTATTTAAGCAGTAAAGTACACACTAGAAGTTTTATTTAAGCAGTAAAGTTCACACTTGAAGTTTTATTTAAGCAGTAAAGTACACACTAGAAGTTTTATGAAGCAGTAAAGTACACACTAGAAGTTTTATTTAAGCAGTAAAGTACACACTAGAAGTTTTATTTAAGCAGTAAAGTACACACTAGAAGTTTTATGAAGCAGTAAAGTTCACACTAGAAGTTTTATGAAACAGTACAATTCACACTAGAAGTTTTATTTAAGCAGTACAATTCACACTATATGAGTACAATATGAGTGCATACAGAATGATTTTCTTTGTGCAAAATAAACTTCTAGCATCAATAAAAAAAACACTATAATCATTTGTTTTATGTTTAAAATTTTTTTTATCAAAGAATGGCAACTGGTTGTATACAAAAATGTTGAAGCAAGCACAGCATGTTTGATTATAATGTCTACACTATTTACGTGAGCAAGCACAATTTATTTTTTGACTCCCTTTAAGTATATCAAAGGCCATATTCATAATTTAAACTGGGAACTTTGTTGTTGTTGTTTTGTTTTTTTGGGGGGTGTCAATCAGCAGTATTCCTAAGAAGATGAAACTGATACCCCTTTTTTTATTTCCAATTAAATACTAGAATGTTCACACATATACAGGAAATATCTCTATGTTGGATGCTCTTAAACAACAACTAGTAGAAGAAAGGTTTCAAGTAATCCTCAGTCCAACAATCCATCAAATCTTGCTGTGACGGTAGCCATATTTTTTAATCAACACACTATGTGTCTTTAGTCTCAATTAGAAAATAGAACTAAATACAGATAATTATTTGCAATAATTCAAGTTTGCAGTCATATTTGAATCAAAATATGCATGTATTTTATGTCACAACTTCTACATTTGGTTCATTTACTGTCATTTCTGTAGTAATGTACATACTGAGGGTTTCATGTCCATTTTTTGTGAAAACAATCTGAATATTGTTGCTCTAATTTAGTCTTAGAATCATCATCAAGTGCCATCTCCACAATAAAGGTTGGCTGCAACAGACTTCCAACATCCCATCTCTCATTTTGGTGGTGCACTCTGCTAGATTGTAACCTGTCAATTTTGTGATGTTACTCTCCCAGTTCTATTTCTGCCTACCTCTTGTTCGATTGCTTTTGACTTTACCCTCAAATAAGGTCTCCAATAAGTGTCATGTCTTTTAATGTGTCCAAACTATTTTATTTGCCGATCTTTATTTATCTTAGTAATTCTTTCTTCGTATTAAGTGTTTTTAGAACCTCTTGTTTGTTTTCTTCTCTTTCCATGATGTTCTCCCATTTCTTCTAAAGAATTCTAGAATAACCTAATCCTAAAAAATGTATTTAAATGTGCTTAGAGTTATCAATTCTTGAGACTAACAGGGATTGAACCAGGTCAGTTCTAGTGGCACTGAATCACCTTAACCAGTCCACTCGAGTTGCAAGGCGATTCAGTGCGGCTAAAACTGATCTGGTTCAATTCCCATTAGTCTCAAGAATTTTTAATTATCCTCATGCCTCCTACTTAAATTTACTTGTATAAGCTATTATTTAAAGCGACATTGTACTGTTTCTATGTTATTTATGTTTACAAGAAGACCTATTGCCCTTGTAGTATGAATACAGGTGTTCTATGTCTGTGTTCCTGAGGATACTTTAATATGTGTACGGGATGTCTGTTGTTGTAATAGTCTGTGTCTCAATTTCTGTTCTCAGTGACTTGAGTACACATTTTGAATGTCTTGAGAAAATTGCATATTTTTTTGAAAGTATGACTGAGTTTGTGTACGAATATACAGTGACGGTCCAACTGTGTTTACAAATGTACAGTGATGGTGTGATTGAGCTTGTGTGCAAATGTACAGTGAAGATACATCTGAGTTTGTCTACAACTGTGTAATGATAGTATGATTGAGTTTGTGTACACATGTATAGTGAAGGTATGAGTGAGTGTGTACAAATGTACAGTGAAAGTATGACTGATTATGTGTACAAATGTACAGTAAAAGTATGACTATGTCTACAAAAGAAGGAAGGTAAATTGAGCTAAGAATCAGCAAATGGTTTTCTCTTGGTTTTCAACTACCTATTTTGTTCACCTAGTTGTTCTAGCCTAACCCAGTTAACCTAGCCTAACCCAGTTGTTCTAACCCAACCCAGTTAATCTAGCCTAACCCAGTTGTTCTAACCTAACCCAGTTAACCTAGCCTAACTCAGTTGTTCTAACCTAACCCAGTTAACCTAGCCTAATCCAGTTGTTCTAACCTAACCCAGTTATCTTAGCCTAACCCAGTTGTTCTAACCTAACCCAGTTGTTCACCAGAAAATGTCTGAGTAGTATACCTTCTGACTAGTATACCTTCGGTATTGAATTACCTTCAGCCTCTGTTGATGATGAAGTATGCAACAGAAACTCCAGGGCAAGCAGCAATTTCAGTAGACTTTATGAAACTATGTGGCATAGAAATGGCATTTTCCTAGACTAAGCTGAAGGTTTTACAGAGCAATAGTGGTGCTACATGCTGGTGAATCATGGACTTTGTATACATGACAAATGAGGAAACTCAATCCACCCAATTTGTCTGAGAAAGGTCACGAATATCACATTGCAAGACAAGTTTCCAGAAACCAGTTCTCAACAGAGCTGATATCCCTAGCATTGACACTATTCTGATGGAGTCACAGATTCATTGGACAGGTCAATATGCTAGATCATTGCCTATCAAAGATATTCCTCTATGGTGAGACACAGAAGGGCATACATTCTCAGTGTCCAAAAGAAACACTACAAGGAACTTACTAAAAGCCTTTGGCATAAACCACACTATGATGCTGCATGAAACACAGCTACATGGTGTTCTATGTTTAAAAAAGTGAATAATTTTGTGAAAGAAAGAGAAAATACAACAATTCAATAACAGAGAGTAGCTTGAAATCCACTGGCAGATAAACTATTTCAAGTGATCATCCATGCCAAAAGAGTAAAAAGGACTTTTGGGGCAAGCATTTGGCATCAATGAAACTATAAACAAGAACACAACTCTAAATGAATTTCATAAAGTGCATGTAACAAATGGTCATCATCACTTGTGCTAGACAAACAACAACAACCTTCAGTATGTACTATGTTGTTATTCCTCACTCATTCTAGAGCATGAACAATGGTACCACTGGTGACTATTGAATGAAGGAGTCTTATTATGTCTTTTTTTGTTGTGCACAACATGAGTGACAACAACACACAACATAACAGATATCAAGAACATGTTTAAAAACATAAAATTATAATTGGAATTTAAATCAACCAAATTTAATTAGTTTAAAATTGAATATATTTGAAAGACATATTATGTTGAAACATTATTTAGCTTTGCCTACAAACATACAATTTTGGTTACATTCATGAAGACAGTCACCATTCACTTGCCTACACATTCATGTCATTCTCCAAGTTCACATGTCTATACATGAAGTTACATTCATGCCACACTTCACATGTCTATACATGAAGTTACATACATAATGCCATACTTCACATTGACATGTCTATACATGAAGTTACATTCATGCCATACTTCACATTGATATATCTATACATGAAGTTACATTCATGTCATACTTCACATAGATATATCTATACATGAAGTTACATTCATAATGCCATACTTCACATTGACATGTCTATACATGAAGTTACATTCATGCCATACTTCACATTGACATGTCTATACATGAACTTACATTCATGTCATACTTCACATTGACATGTCTATACATGAAGATACATTCATGTCATACTTCACATAGATATATCTATACATGAAGTTACATTCATGTCATACTTCACGTTGACATGTCTATACATGAAGATACATTCATGTCATGCTCCTAGTCCTTGAGTGTCTGGCCCGAAAGGGGATCAAAGAATAGTGACATTTTACCTTCCATGCACTTCATAAGGGGTATCTAAAGAGATTTTTAAGGGTGGAGTTGTCTACCCTATCCCATATTGTTTCTACAAAGTCACCCAGAAGACACGCTCAAGTTATATATATTAGGCTGGAAGGTCCAGAAATAGCAGCAAAGCTGTAAACTATGATGTTCTGATCTACTAATCTGCAAGAATTTGAGATGAATTCAAAAGAAGTACCATCATGTCAACACAATATGGGTAAAGTTTTATACTAAACTCAACAAATGTTTACAGAAGCCATATTTAACCAATTCACATTGTCAGAACCTTTTCTTCTCTCATCACTTTCACAAATTAACTTATCAATAAATGTATGTAAATGTGAATAATTAATTTAAAGAAATACATTTGTGTAAATCAACAATTGCTCTTAATCTCTGATGGAGAAGTAGAAAAATTTACAAGAATTATTTTTCATTTACGAAATGGACATTTTGCATTCTCAGTCAGAGAATAGATTATGTCACATGACTTACAATCCGCTATTCAATTTAATAAGAGTATTTAAGGTACTCCAGGCAAGTGTCAGTGGTGAGATGTGTCTGTAGACAGAAAACTTTTCAAATCAGATAATATACTAGTCAGTGGAAGCAAAATATCAACAAGTTCAGTCAGTGTTGTCAGACGAAGGCTACGCTGATACAGTTGCTTGATACCATTGTTCGTCATGTCACTGGGAAGACAACAAAAAATATAATTACTGTTTGATTTTTCGTAATTAACAAATTATTGTTATTTGCCCACAGAAATGTTAATACATTTTTGGCTCAGCATTCTGGGTTCTATATTTAGTTTCACAATGAGCACCCAATGTAATGATTAGGTATGAAAACATAAAACTCAGGGCATCCACCATAATGATTAGGTAATAAAACTAAGCACTACCGGTACTTTCTTTCTTATGTGTGTGTGTGTGTATATATATATATATACCGGTATATATAATGATAATCTTCCTCCTATGCAAGCAAAGATGAGCATGGAAAAGAAATATATAAACAAACTCCTCATATACATAGTTCACCTTTGTGTTGCCGGGGCCTGAAAGGGGATCAAAGAATAGCAACACTGTTTACCTTCCACGCATGTCGTAAAAGGCGACTACGGAGGTTATGGGATGGAGTTGGCTGTCCCATCCCATATAGGGTCAGTGACCCAAAACCATGCTGAAGTCGGATGTGTCAGGCCGAAAGGCGCAGATATCGCAGCAATGCTGTAAACCATGATACAACGCATTCCGTTCTCCGGACTACATCCTGCTAATCTGCAGGAGTTTGAGAATGAACGCAGAAGAAGAAGATATACATAGTTCACATAAGAATCTCTTCTCCTCTTCTGTGCTCATTCTCCTGCTGGTTACATAAATATATTCCAAAGAATGTAATGCATTGTGCCATGGTTTACAGCTTGTCTGTGATATGTGCATCTTTCATCCTAATACACTAAGCTCCAGCATGGCTTTTGTGTGTACATTTCATCTATAGGATATGATAGTGCAGCAAACCTTGACAGAGCCTCCCTAGTTGCCTCTTACAACATGCATGGCAGTTACCAATGTTACTGTTTTTTTGCTCTCCATTCAGTTTCTTCACAGGGTTCCCCCTCATAAAATTATTTTCCTTGTGTTTACTTATTCTGCATTTGTTCTCAAACTTCTGCAGATTAGCAGCCTGCAGTCCAGAGAACATAATGCATTGTGTCATGGTTTACAGTTTGGCTATAATATTTGCATATTTTGGTCTAACACATCCAACTTCAGAATGGTTTCTTGGTCACTCTCACTTCTATGGGATGGACAGCCAACTCCACCCCCCCCAATCCCTCCTCCATAGTTGCCATGTATGACATGCATGGCAAATAAATGTTATTATTCTTCTTCCCTCCCCCCCCCCCCAGCAACATATTGACATCTGTGTCCATTAATTCAATGTACATGTTTGTACACACTAAATTGTACTCAGTAACTAACCCTATCATTGTAGATAAAATCTACTATAATCTCTGCTCTTCTTATTTTTGAATCTTAGTTTCACAAACTGCTGCCTTGCAGCAGGGTGTAGTCAATACAATAGAATATATTGTATCATGGTTTACAGCTTGGTTGCAATATCTGCTTCTTTCTGCTAGCATCTGTATTCAGTGTCATGATATTCTCTGGACACTTCTGCCATCTACAAGAACTGTTCACTGAGTTCTGGAGCAGATATTTCTGCCAGCATCTGTTTTTTTGTTTGTTTGAAAACCCCAGGAATTACGAGTGATTAGCTCCTACTTCATACCCGGTATGTGCATTGGGGTGGCTTGAGTTTTCTCTCATACCCAGCACACTTCAGCTTTCGGCTTAGTGCAATGCGTATTGAAGGAACCTTCTACTCAGAGGGGATCTGTCAGCATCTGTATTCTGGGGCATGATATTCTTGGGACACTTCAACCATCTACAAGAGCTGTTCACTAAGTTCTAAAGCAGATATTTTTTCTAGAAAACTGTTTATAGTGTGTTGATATTTACTTAGTGCTGCAATCCAAAGTCTGAAACTTTATCCATACACTATGTGCAATCCTATAAGTGTATTTGACCTAGTAGTCTTAGTCAAATTGCAAAAATTGACACTAATATTCAATAATATGAGTGAATTGATTTGTTTTCATCTTGGACAAACTGGTTCAGAAATTTTTTACATGCAGCAATCAACTTACTGAGATTCTTGTCTAAGTCGATCTCAAATATTTTGAGTAATATTTCAAAAATGGATGCAAATTATTTGAAAATTCCGCCGAAAATTCCAATGTGTCAGGCCATTGGCGCAAATAAAACGGAGACACAACGCATTTCCATTCTCTGGACTACATCCTTCTAAAAATCTAATCTAATCAAGAGATATCCAGTGGGAGTTTGAGAATGAACGATGAAGAAGAAGAAGAGATTTGAAAATAACCATGGTCAAGGCAGACCATCCACCTCTCACATCAACTACAGCATAGCATGTGTGCAAGAAATCATACGCTCTGATAGATTTCTGAATATCAGATAGATTGCTGAGAATATTAGAATAGCAATTGATATGTGGCACAAAATCGTAACTGAAGATTTGCACATGAGACATGACAGCAGAAAAACTAATTTATGCCACCTGACTAATGGCCAGAAGTAAAATTGTTTGTCCATTTGAACTGACTTCCATAAGTGAGCATTTCAAAAACGTGATTAAAATTTCATGTCTATGATAATCACTGGTGTTGATTGCTTGGTGTACGAGTATGACCTTGAAGCAAAGCAAATGTCCTCCTGGTGGCAAACATCATACAGCATCAACTCCCCTTGATCGGAGAAGGCACAATAGATCCAAGTCCAATGTCAAGACCATGTTGTTTGTGTTCGTTTGCATTAATGGGCTGGTCAATCATGGATATATCACTAGAAGACAAAGTGTCAATGCAAAAAACTCAACAGTCCTGCAATGACTCATGACACTGTGTCACATTCAGAAGCACAGGTAATTGGATTATACATCATGGCAATGCCTCCTACTCTGTGTCACCATGAATACTTGTTTTGAGGAAACATAACATGCTATTGTTCTCACAACATCCATACTCACACGATCTTGTTATGTGTGACTTTTCTTGTTCTCACAACTTAGAATAACAATGAAAAGTTGCTGATTCAGTGACATTGAGGAGATACAAGCATGAATTTTCATGTGATATATAATATCTCCACCTATAAGCCCAGCACATCCAATTTCAGTATGTCTTCAGGTGGACTTCTCTAATCTTCTAATCTGTCACCAATTTTAACCTGGTGTTTGTATGTGTGTGCATCAGCTCTGTGCTACAACGGTTTAATACCTACTAACCCTCTTAGATTTTGTAGACCAAGGCACATCCATGGGGAACAGCTTCCGGGATGAAAACGGTAGGCAGGGAATTGGACTTGGGTTGACGTCTATCTTGTATTAGGTGTTCTGCTGGCAAAGAACTAATCTCACGTAATTAGATGATTCTATGCTCAAAGATACAAAATTCGTATCATCTGGTTACGGTATAACACTTGACAGTAGAATTGTACTGAATTGTACTCAAAAGCAGAGGTTGGCTCATCCTCTCAGCTGAGGTTTTGTTCCCTGATATCATGATCACTAAGTTTGAGCTTCCACATCTATTTTTCTGAAGATAACAAAATTGTTCTCAGCTGTCAACACTGCTTTCACCATGGTTTCTATAATTTGATGTTCTCAAATAAACCACGGTGATAATAAACCAAATAAATGAGCGCTGCCTTCAATTGCTGGGTTGCCTTCTCATTGTAATGAATGGCTTAATCTTTGAAGCAAGTATATGACTGCTGGCAGGATCAACCAGCTAGTTATCACTGTACAACAACATGACTGCACCATAGCTCAGAAAAGGGAGACTGCGCACTGTGCAGAGCTGATCCCAATGGTGCCAGTGAAACTTTGCTACAGGAACTTACTTATCACTCACTAGCAAGCTATGTGCTATGCCAGCACAGGACTAGCAGAAAACTACACCATCTATTATTACTTGTCAACCTAAACCCCCAGGCAAGAGACATGCCTAAAGGAGACACTGTTGAGCTGTTTTACTTTTAAGACTGAGCAATCCGCATTATATACATTTCATCCAGGCACAGTTAACTACTGTCAATTATTTCTCTATGCTGGGAAACTAGCTGGTATGCTTACTTGCACATAACCGTTTGCCTTGCTCAGCATCTGGAGAATGAAGGCACACACTGCTTAGCAATTAGCCGAGACTGTCAGCAGTCTGTCATTCATTATGTTTTTGATTATTATCATAATTTTTGTTGGTCGCTATTTACATACTTGAAGTCGCATTCCAAAAATAGCCAATGCTGACCAACTAATCAAAATATGGAAATAATCAAAATCAGCCTTTCAGGTTATGTTTACATTTTCTGTACACAACTCTTTATACAGGAGACTGGTCATGATTTAACTCACAAATAATTAAGAAGTATACCATATATTTCAACCATTCTAATTTGCCTCCTAAGTAAGCCTGTGTTTCCATTCATTGCTGCCATTTTAGGACACCCAGCCAGCAACACATGGGCATTAATATCTGTTCAACATACAAACACAGCATCTTGTCCTTCTTAAACAAAAAACAACATACAAACACAGCATCTTGTCCTTCTTAAACAAAAAAACAACATACAAACACAGCATCTTGTCCATCTTAAACAAAAAACAACATACAAACACAGCATCTTGCCCATCTTAAACAAAAAACAAAACAGACTATGACCTACATTTTCAGCAAAGAACAGCATGCAGTATTAAAAGTTGCCAGTAACTTTTTGACAGCAGACAAGTCTGTAGAATGAACAGCTGAGTTATCTTCTGGGTCAAACACACCCTCTTTCAACGCCACTAGTACAGGGTGAAGGTCACACAAATGTAAAAATATGCTGCGGAACAGTTTCTTTTTGGCTTGTGGGCTTATCATCTCTAAAATGAAAATACCACATTTGTGAGTAACATGTTTTAAACTAATCTCTTAAATATTCTGTTTAAATATTCTGTTTCAAATATTTCTATGCACACATATTACCATTGCTTGGGTTAGTGTATGACTTCTTGATTTCACTCCCAACCTCCATGGTCCAACTGTGAGATAATTGTATCGTTAAATCATAGATTTAACGATACGGGTATATTATTAAATATACGATAATCATATATTATTCAATGAAATTGTCCCACTTCATGACAATGACCTCCACAACGCCAGGTAGTCAAGCATCTTCTTTCTTGGTTTTCCCCTACCCCTCTTGTGCTTCAACTGCCTGTTATATAATGTGTTCCATCTTTACTCGTCTCATGATGTGTCCACAAAAATGTGGTCTATCTCTTTCTGATGTTGGTAAGCAGCTCTCTTTTTGAATTAATTTCTTTTAAAATTTATTAATTATGCTTTTGTCTATTCATGGTGATCTTAACATTCTTCTATAAACCCACACTTCTGCTGCCTCAATATAATCATAATCGGCATTGGTAAATGGACAAACAAGGCAGACTTCCTATTCAGTTTAACACCCACAAACAGCATATGATTTCCATTCAATCCAAACAGAACACACAATAACATGGAAGAACCTTGTCTCACAGATAACAGACACAAGTTTCCTTTCGCCATGTGTGTTGACGGGACCTGAAAGGGGAGCAAAGAATAGCAACACTGTTTACCTTCCATGCGTGACTATGGAGGTTATGGGATGGAGTTGGCTGCCTCATCCCATATAGGGTCAGTGACCCAAAGCCATGCTGAAGTCGGATGTGTCAGGCCGAAAGGCGCAAATATCGCAGCAATGCTGTAAACCATGACACAACGCATTCCGTTCTCCGGACTACATCCTGATAATCTGCAGGAGTTTGAGAATGAACGCAGAAGAAGAAGATACAAGTTTAAGTATCATAATTTTTGGTAGAAGCACAATAGTTAACACATACATCATCGCAAAGATAATCTACATAGCAAGTTTTTGATCTACTAAAACAGACAATCACAAACATCAACAAACAAATTAGACAATTTATCTTTGGGAGCACAACATACAGTATACAGCACAACACACTAATACAAGACAAGAAACAAGCAAGAATAGCCCTCCATGGTATAAACACAAAGATATAAGCACTTACAATCAACCATGTAAGTCACACCATACGACACCCAGAACAACATACACATTACTACATAGAACTAACAGAAATGAGAAACTCTGTACTCTGTTCCACACTACTATACCGTTCATTTCCTTATTTCTACAAAATATGAATTGACGCTATCAAAGGACACAAAAACCTTCTCAACATAATATACAAACATCTACTTAAATTAAGAGCACCACCACTACACCTCAGGATTAAAAGATACACATATTTTAAGCAACAAACTACTCCAGCACATTCAGAAACTTATTCAAACTCAAAATCACACCTAAGGCTAAAGAAGTGACATTCAGAGATATAAAACATGACACATACAGGAGAACGAACAAAACACAGATCCAAACAAGTAGAACAATATCAACTATGCAGGACAAAAAAACAAGGAGCAGAAGAACATTTAATTTTACATTTAATACAATCACAATGAGGAGCAAGATAGCCTAGTTGATGGTGAGCTTGCTTACTATCACTGGGTTACAGCATACCAGTTTCGAAACCATGTCTGGACAACAACAACACAAATCTGGATTGTGTTTTCTTGCCTGAGACAACCTCTCCTCCAGGTCACCAGGCTGTAAATGGGTACTTTGCGCATGAGGGAAAGTAAACACAGCAAGGAAGGGAACTGGCCACCCCACTTAATAGTTGCTGTGGCTTAGTACATGAAGAGTAATCTTCATAACCAATGGCAGATTGCTGCCGTGGAACATACCTAATACAATCACACAAAGAAAACACTCTAAGACAGTGAAGCCAACACCAAACATAAAACAGACATTTACAAAGCAATGCTAAAAACCAGAGACATTTCTTTAGCTATATCTATACTTGTACGTCTGTTTAGCTCTAGCTCTTTCCATAAATTTCTCACAGGTGGCTCTATCATACGATTTCATACTATCAATAGACATTATTCGTTTCTACACAGACATGAATTTATGAAAATGTTTTTTGTTATTTTGTTATTCTCCATGTTTGTGTATCAGACAGCAGCATCAATTTAACATTTCTTCTTCATAAGCAATTGTTTTAAAACTCCTACAGGTTAGCAGGATACAGCATGGAGAATAGAATATGTTGCATCATGGTTTACAGCTTGACTGTGAAGTATTCACCTCTCAATTTGACATCTGATTTCAGCATTACTTCTTGATTATTTTGACCCTCTATGGAATGGGTCAGTCAACCCCCACCTCCAAAACCTCCTTTTATATGCATAACAGGTAATATTGTCACTATTACTTGCTTCCTGTTCCCACCCCAGCAACACATGGGGAGATAACATGTTAGCTAAAGATTAGTTTGACATTTGACTAAATATATTTTCATTTCCATATATTTCGCAATGATGATGATTCAATCCCTTTTGCTGTGAGCAGACAGCCCAAAGCCCTTCTGGTGAATGCACAGGTTTTTCTAAGTTGTGGTGCAGTTGTGTAGAGTGTGTTGTGTATAGTTGGAAGCAGTGGTGGTAGTTCTTGTCAGATGTCTGTTAGTTTTGGGCACTGCAGAAGTAGGTGTAGTAGGTGTTTGACAGTCTCCTCTTGTACATTACAGTGTCTGCAATTTAGTTCATGTAATTGATGTATTATATCTCCCAATAGAATTAAGAATTCTCCTGCCATATGTATTCAAATGCAGACATCCACATCTGTATCGACACCATGGTATTCTACCTTCTGTAGGCAAATTTCATCTTGTATAATCTCATATTTATCATTAATTGCACTGGCTTTGATAATCTCTGCCTTTTCTCTTGTGCATATTCAAGTCTATTTGCTGTGACTTTTCTTATTAATTTTCTCTGAATTTTTGTATTGCTTAGAAGTATACAGTCCAGAGAATAGAGTGAGCTGTGTCGTGGTTTACAGCTTTGCTCTGATATCCACCTCTTTTGGTCTGACATGTCCAACTAGTATAGTTTTTGGGTTACTTTGACCAATGGTAACTGGGGTTGCAAACTCCGACCCCAAACATTCTTATTAGCCTCTTATGACATGCACACTAGGTCTGTTTGCTCATATTGCTTCCCTATTGAACTCAGGCAAAACTTTGGCAACTGTGATATCATTTAGAAGACTCTACAGAGATGATAGTTTCAACACATACCTGCCCCAAAACCTGACACTTTCACTTACTTGTTTCAGACTCATCTGTCAAAGACTCTATCCACAAATATTTACAGCACATCTGAGACCTCCGCCATTGAATTTGATTGTAGATATTAAAAGAATGTTGAAAATTCTCCTCCATCTTTTGCCGGAGGCTCTTCTTTCTGGATGGATTTGTCTGCAGGTGAAAAAAAAATATTGTGTATTGTCAAGGATTAAAATTTTTTGTCTTTGCTTTTTCATGTGTTAAACCCATCTATTGATATTTCTTTTTCCTGTCATTTATTCTTTTCATTCCATCACTGATAATAACTATAATAAAACTGTCTTCTTCTGCATTCATTCTGAAACTCCTGCTGGTTGGCAGGACATAGCCCAGAGAACAAAATGTGTTGAGCCATAATTTACAGTTTGGCTGTGATATTCACACCCTTCGATTTGATACGACTGACCTCAGCTAGCTTTTGGGTCAGTCCTATATGGTGAGATAGCCAATTTCACATCCAAACCTCCTTAGTGACCTCTTATGACATACTTGCCATTTTTTACTTTGTTTTCACACCCACAATGTTCAAAGTTCACACTTGTGTTGCCTGGGTCTGAAAAATTCAACTATAGTGAAGGGAAATGAAACTCAAACATGGTGACATTTGGATATGAGCTTTAACCCATTCAATCCCGGATAACCCATTGACACCCACTATATATTCAATCCCAGATAACCCGTTGGTGCCTGCTTGACACACTGTCTTTTTGATTGATGTCCATTACTGGTTCCATGCGAATAGACATGCTAAATTTAGCCCTGACGTGATTACCGGCGGCATGATTTCCAGTGGTCTTTTGTTATCGTTCCTATCAACTGGCATTTCTGAACTGGTTTATTATGACCTTCAATTTTCATCAAAACTTATGATTCAGATGATGTTGATAGGCAATTTTTAAATGGAATTCTAGATAATGTGAAGAAATCAGATGTTGATGGGGTAGTAGTTTAGTAGGCTCAGTTGAAATTAGCGGTGATATGTAGTGTAGGCCTAATTGATGATGTGCGTGTCCCTCTCACTCCATAGACCTAGTGATTGAGAATTGTCAACACAGCTGATCTATGTCAATATTGATCAATTTCATGAGAAATCTGGTTCTACAAACGGCATTCATCCAGATTACTCTGCTCTGATCTGTCTAGACCTATCTTTCAGTATTTCTATGTGAGTCATTCACGCCCAGAGCTAACTAATGTTGTGTATGCAAGTATCAACATTTTCAGAAAAATGATTTCCTTTTTTTGGAAACTTGTTTCACCAGATATCTAGAGCATTCTTTATGTGAACTAGGCCTATATGTTTGGAGTAGTTAACAGTTACAGAATGATGTTGTCATGCTGTGTAAAGGAGACTGCTTTTCAGCCTTTATTGGAACATCAGCAAACAATTTGACACAAGTAATTGAAGCTGACATGAATTGTGCTCATTTTTTTTTCCTCTCTCATGTTACATGACAAGTAAACTTATCTTATATGACATTCACAAGAATATGTTCACAGATCAGTACCTGTTCCATTTATCTGTTAGTTGGACTTTGAATCATAAAAATTGATTGCAAATTCTATTTTTATTTATTTTCTTGCACAATCACCTCTTACTTTTGCGGAGTTATTCCCCTTGCCCTTGGCATGAAGCCCGGAGTTTTTCCTGATTGGCTGGGATTGAAAGGGTTAAAAGACTGGTTTAAAATTAAAATTGTGTTTGTATCAATATTTTATTTAGTGTACTGTTTCAGCCACACATGCTGATGGTCTCTCTATTGACTTATCAGATCAACAATTATGAAACAGTAAACTCAATAGATCAAATGCCAATAAAGTGAGGCTTTCTTCTTATTCAAACATCCACAGCATTATATCTGTACAATAAAGTTTCCCTTTGTGGTGCAACATTCAGAGAACCCAGCATTGCACATCATGCTGGGGAAAATAAGATGAGCTCCAGTACTTAACATGATCCTAGCTGTCAATATGTACGTGCTGTCCCAGGTATGAACAGGTGGTACATGGAGAGTAGTGAAAAACAACTCTGTCAGTGACACTTCCCTGGGAGAGCCCAGAATCTGGCAAACATGTCATAATTGGATGGTTAGGAATGCATAGCTGTATTAACACACACACCACCCCCCCCCCCCCTCGGCCTAGTGATCATGGTCTATGGCTGGCTTGCTATGGACACCTCTGACAGCCAAGGATTCTTGAGACTAACGGGAATTGAACCAGTCCGTTCAACGGCACCAAATCGCCTAGCAACTATTGAACACGCGTTCTTCCGTACTTGACTAACCGCATCTCCAAAAAAGATGCAATTTCATCAAGCCTTTCAAACTGTGCACACAAAGTCACCAGAATGGACCGATCGAGACAAGGACTATTACAACAACAACAAACATCAAAACATCGGTCCGTTCTGGTGACTTAGTTTGAAAGGCTTGATGAAATCGCATCTTTTTTGGAGATGCGGTTAGTCAAGTATGGAAGAACGCGTGTTCAATAGTTGCTAGGCGATTTGGTACCATTGAACGGACTGGTTCAATTCTTGTTAGTCTCAAGAATTTTTAAATATTGTCCTCTGGCTTCCTACTTATATTTACAGCAAAGGATGTTTGGCAGGGGAACTGAAGCTCTTGACTCCAACTCTGCAAAACAATGTTTGAAAAGATGTAGACAAATGGTTTCATTGCATGGGTGACTGTCCACATGTACTCTGTCATCTCGACAAAGCAGCACAGTGTCTACCAAGACTACCCCTCATAGTATGTAAATCCGCAGCTTCAAGAGATAATTCCAAGGGATCACTGAAAAAACCCCACTATGTAAACAAGAAGTCAATAACAGGATTTGAACCCATGATTTCTTGAGCACCTAGCAAATGGCTTGACCAATATAACACTGAAATCCCCTACTCCAACTCTACAGGTTGCAGAAAGGTAGAAAAGCCACAAACCCCGAGACTTTTCAAAGCAACACAAACTGCTAAAAGTGGGAGATATAACCCTATTACACAATATATAAAATAAAGTTCTGGAGATATCACCCCATTACACCGTATATGAAATACAGTTCTGGAGATATCACCCCATTATACAGTATATGAAATACAGTTCTGGAGATATCACCCCATTACACAACAGATGAAATAAAGCTCTAGAGAAATCACCCCATTACACAACAGATGAAATAAGAGCTAATCACTTCCTATGTAATTCCTGGGGATAGAAACAATAACAACTGTTTCAGCCAGTACCCCACAAACAGTTCTTCCTGACCCCATTTGGGAATCAAGGATTGGGAATCTTTTTGACATATAAATTAGTCTATTTTTGCACAAGAAAAAGTGTCCAGAACTTACACACATTGCTGCCTCCACATCAAAAACTCTAGCCAGGTTCAGATAGTTATTTGCTGCACAGATCTGGCCTTTCTTTAAATATTTTTTGTTGGAGTCAGGTGGGAAACAATAAGACAGTGACTTCTGAAGCAAGTCCTTCATGCAGCGAAGATCCTATAGACAAATACAAGAAAATTTTAATATCTTTATTAACATCTAGGATCTAGTCTATAGACGCAGACAACATTATGTTTCCAAGTGCCTACCGGCATCTCCAGTCACCTCAATTGCTATGCCCCAATTCATCAGTATGGAATCGCATGAAGTTAAGCTCATGACATAGAATTCCCGCCACATGAGGCTAGGAATACGTCACAGCCTAAAGGTCAAATTCCTTTATACATTAAAATTGTAAGAAAGAGAATGCCGGCTGATTTTGTCAACAAATTTCTGGAAAGATTTTTGTCAAATTTTCGATGCCATATTTTATTGTCAAGAATAGTACTGCATGGCATGGTTTGTGATCGTCATGGTAAGTAATATCTACATGTTTTAGTTATTATATTATAAGAATGTTAATTTATTCATTGAATAACACAAAAACAATGTGTATCAGGGGTGCCACGTGACGGCATGGAAAATAATTATGTTGTATGTTGGCCTAGACCTAGTGTTGGACGGATGGACATTGTATGTGATTTATTCACATTTTATTAGTTTGTTCAGTCAATATTATATTAGTTTGGATATGAAACAACATATATACAACAGGAATAAGTATTTATGAGGAGTTGTCACACACTGTTAGTATTAGGTGGTTCAAGAAATTATTTTTGAGATTTTCTCACCAATTTTCAACTTCACAACTATCATATCACACATATAACAAAAAAATGTGTGATATATTGTGTGATATACAATATACAGTAGTTTATTTGGGAACCATGGGTTTGGAATCTGTGTGATGTACAATATACAGTAGTTTATTTTTACACATTACTGCCTCCACATATGACATAAGTGAAACAAATAACAGAACTGCAGTCCCCAAATATCTCCTACCACTAAATTTTTACACACAAAAACCATTATCTTCGGATTTCAAACAGAACAAAAGACTGAGAAATCAAAAAATAAAATAATATAGTGATGGTAATAAGGAGAAAGCTTTTGATCACACATGGAAAGATAATACCAATATAATACTTTATAATGTACAATTTGGTCACAGAACATGAGTCCATGGACCGTTTGTCAGCAGTCAACCAACAAACCTCCAGCACTACCTTGCCATACAATAAGTACAGAAAATGTGTTCTATCATGCATTTGTTTCATATTGTCACTAATAACCTACATAATCAAGATTACCTAGCTCCTGTGTATCCATTAAAACCCTGTGATGTCCGTCCAATAAGTATTCATAATAAAACAGACAAAATAATAAGTTTTACCATCACAAACAGACTAACATAAAAAAATACAGTTAACAGTATACAAAATAACAATATTTTTTAGCCTGTGTATTATTAAATAGTTTTGAGGAGTTTGTGAATAGTAAAACATATTTTTGTTATTAATACCTTTTGGCAAACATTTTTACAGCAGTCTCATCAATTGTTGTCTGTGCAGAAAATCATTATAGTCAATAATAATTCCAAAAAGTGAGGTAATTTCTTCTTTTTTTCTTCTTATTCTGTGTTCATTCTCAAACTCCCACTGGATCTAGCAGGGCCATGGTCCTGCTAGATTTCCAGCAGGATGTAGTCCAGAAAATGGAAATGTGTTGTGCTGCCGTTTTATTTGCTCCAATGGCCCAACACATCCGTCTTCGGCGGAGGGAATTTGATTCTGATGTTTACACAGACATAGCAAAAATTTATAAATGAAGCATGCATTGATTTAGGCAGATTCGGGTAGTTAAGTGGTTAATGAGTTGGCTTTCTAATCTGATGATCTAAGGTTAAATTCCCAGTTCAACTGTAAATATTTGTTAAATCACCAATTACTCCTAGGTTGACCCAACCTAAGGAGATGAATACCAGATTTTCTGGGACAATAAAGTTGCAGGTGTAATACTGACTAAATTACCCTTAGGTGTGCAGTAAGTCAATGAAAATACAAGCTTATTTCCTGATACACCCATAGGGAAACCTTTTTTTGCATTTATTCAGACAATCCTAAAATAATAATTACCTGTTCTGTAATTTTTCCAGAAGGCAATGTGAAATAGCGCTGTGCCATCTGCTGGTAGTGCATCCTGATATTGTGATATATAGTCTCCCTGAATTCATCCATTTTCTCACTTTTCTCATACTTGCTCAGACCTTTCTCATACCACTCTACAACCTGGGGAATAACTTAGTTAATTAGAACTAGGATACAACTCTACAAAATGGGGAATAGCATGATTTGTTACAACAAAGATACCACTCAACAACCTGGGGAATAGCATGATTAGTTACAATAACCACTCTACAACCTGGAGAATAGCATGATTAGTTACGACAATGATACCGATACCACTCCACAACATGGGGGGAAAATGTTACTAGTTACAGCAAGAATACTCCAATCTGCTTTTGAAAATAGTTATTTTATAAACATACGATTATTCAGGAAGAAGTACAAACTACAAAGCTAAAAAGAACCAACACTGCATGCATAACACTAAGTCACTTTGGCTTTATAAAAGTCAAATAACAGCACATATGCAGGAGCTGGACTGATGACTTTGAATTTTCCATAAACACAGAAAGTTGTATATCCAATTTTAGTTGGGTCAACTAAAGCAATTTACGATAGTTTAATTGAAACTTCTATATGTCTGCTTGTTTGTTAACCTTTAGCACGCTAGTTTACAATTATGTGATATTCTCTCGTGCAGTTGGATTTTTTGGGTGAAATATTGCATAACAGTTGGTGCCTGTTTGAAAATGTGCTAACTATTTTGTTATTAGATATTTAAATAATATTTGTACATATACATAAAGATATGAATTCTGCATATATTGGTGTAAGTTTTGTGTGTGTGTGATACGATACATGTGAGAAAGTCATAAAGACATTTTTACAAAAAAAAACCACACAGACTTTAACAATAAAAAAAACAATTACAGAATTCTGACTTTTTGGGGGAAATTTTCTGGAGTGTCAACAGTGCTAATTTAACAGTATTTATGGTCACATTTTCATAAATTCACTGTGGAAAATGAATAAACATTATAGATTTGTCATAAAATGTTTCTCTAAAGTTAGATCTAGTCCAAAACTGGATCACTCCAAGACAGTTGATGTTTAAAGTCAAAATATATGAAATCGCTTGGTCTAACGTATTTTCGAGTGTGATTAACAACTTGCCTCTCTATAATTCATCTTCTGAATTACAATCCATTACTGAAAATACGATAAAACAAAAGCTTATAAAACTCTATTTACTTTCATGGCCATACCGAGCTTTGAAGATGTTGACAGATTGTGAAAGTTTTGATATTTCACTGACATTAGCACCATGTTGCCAATAAAACTTGCAGAAAATGAAAGTGAAATGAATAATTTGCCAGATTTCAAAAAATCTGGTAACCAAAATATTTGAAATTTGACTTCTTTTATTGAATACAGTGCATCTAGGAACGGGGATTGCAGGGGGAGAATACACTCACCAGCCGTTGACAAGAGATGTGTAAAAAATTGTAGAATGCACTCCACCTACGCATGCTAAAGGCTAACATTAATTCTCCTACTACCACTGGATCTCTTGAAGCAGGATAACATCCTATTTGATTTTCAACATGATCTATCTATCTAATCGATAAACCCTTTGTTGCCTTTCAGTGTCAGGGGTAGAAGAGTTTTCGGGAGACGGCACTCTTATGTGCTTAGTATATTGTGGAATTTATCATCTCTGTTATTTTGGTGGTCCATCATTTTCATGGTCGGCATCTAGGTCTGCCTTCACTGTATCTATGTAGCATACCGTGTAGCTTGCTGTGGTATACTGTCTAATGGTAGTATGTTGATGTGTGCAAATCATTTGATCTGTTGTCTCTTAATATATTCCAAGATTTGGGTCGTACCAGTTTTTTTGTCGAATGTTCTCAGTCTACATTCTGTCTCTTAGCGATATTCCTAGGATTCTGCGTAAGCATGCCATTACAACATACTTCACGTTCCCAGGCTGAAATCCCATGATTTATTCATTGTGGTTATAAGAGAGTGAACACAGAAGAAGATGGTACAAGGCAACTTCTAGTGCTGCTATTTCAGCTTCATCGAGCATATCTCCTCAACCGGGATCAAACAACTCATCAGAAAATATACAAAAAATATATTGATAAGAGACTAGAGTTTGAAAACCACAATCTCTAAGTCTACAAAACAAGCTGACTATCACTGATGAATGTTACCTAGGTTGAATATAAAATAAGAAAGGACTCAAAATAACGCAAAAAAGAAGAGAGGATTGTTTTCAATGTACTTAAGTTTCAGTTTCTTCGTCCTTCTCAATGACGTAACACATCACCTGCTGAAGGTATCACTCATAACATAGTCTTTAGTTATAATCCTCAGGGATATCTGAAAAAATGTACCTGTAAACATCTCAACCTTGCATCCAACTCTCAACCAATGAATACAAGACATACGACATAATCATTATGTCACAGAAATACCCAAAGTACCAAGGAATATGTAACAACGGACATGTAAATACCTTGGCTAGATGTTCTTTCTCTGCTGGTGGGAACAATTCTGAAGATGTTGACTCATCATCGTGAACGGATGCTGCGGCCAGTACATGTAAGTATGCAATATTAACACAGTTGAGGCCTGCAGTGTTTCTATCACCAACCCCTTCAAACTCTTTAATAGCATTCTGACAATTCATCAAACTATTGTCCCAGACTGGTCGAATGGTTTCAAAATCCTCTTTTTCTGGAATAAAATGTTTTTTTCATGAGAGTCAAGATTAGGAAAAAATACCTGTTAATGTCCCTTTCTTTGTCTCGACTCTTCTCAATATCTATCTCACAATTTTGAATTATTAATAAACCAATTTAAACATTTTACCAACTTCACAACGTACACATTGCATTGTGGGATAGCAGCTTCACAAAATGGTGTCCACACATTGATGATTACATTTGTAATTTACATCAGAAGGATTTATTTAAAATAAGGTATTTTTTGTGCTCAAAAACAGCTGAAAAATTGTTGAGTTTGTTTTTGATGGTTCTAGGGACAATGAATTAGATTTAGATGGTGATCATTCTGAAAATGATATGGAAATAGGCTCAGATCAATTGACTGAGCGATTGGAATGAATATTGTTCATAAGTAGGACTATAAATTATCAAATGTAATATTGGTAAAAACTTAAAGACAAAATTTTTATGCAGTTATTGAACCACTTATCTGTGCATAAAGGAGGGGTCTACATATTGGGAGGACTTACATATAATGCAAAAATACCAGACAGAATACAGTACATCAATATTATATAACATAACATAATTTTATGTCTCATTTTTAATAATGAAAAATAAGATCGGTTGGGGTTTTGTTTTTCTGTATTTTTGGCTCAGTACCCAGGAAATGGGCTTTTAAGGGAAATTTAGCTAGGGTTCCAAAGGTTAAAAAAAATCATTCCTAATTTCCTTCAATTTTGTCTAATTTATTAGCATAGCATTATTGAATAGCATTACCTGCCGAAGATGGATGTGTTGGGCCATTGGCGCAAATAAAACAGCAACACAACGCATTTCCATTCTCTGGACTACATCCTGCTGGAAAACTAATAGGACCATGGTCCTGCTACAAAAGAGATCCAGCGGGAGTTTGAGAATGAACGCTGAAGAAGAAGAATAGCATTACTGTTTATTTTCCATGCATGTTATAAGAGGAGACTAACAAAATTATGGGGTGGGGTTATCTAACACATCTTATACAAACAATAAAGGTTAAATATAATTAGGGATTTTGAAAAGTGTTGTTATATAGGAATTTGTTATAAATAGATGGGCTATAGAGGGATTTAACTGTAATATGACCCATAACCCAGTATGGTTTGTAGGGGGGTCATCAGTACACAAATAACCCCCCAAAAATCTCTATCCTAAGCCATTTGGAGGAGTGTAGAAAAATCATGCCCAGACCATTCCTTAGTGTCATCAATCCAGGATTTTCATCATTTGCATCTTCTCCTTCCACCCTTGATTGTTCTTTGCAAAATAATTTAGAAAGTGAATTGTGTCTCATTACATTTCTAAACCAACAAGTTTACGCCATTTCACCACTGCCAAAAGAGGTTCTTGATAACCTGCAAGTATGTTTGTTGCCGAAAAAATATATTTGTCTTGTGTTCTATATAACTAGTTCTTAATAAACATCTGTAGCACTTATTTTCAAAAAAATGAATCCTTCTTTCCATGTCTGCACTGAGTGTCCAGCTTTCACATTTGTATAAAAGTATACTTAGCACTAGAAATCTGAATAGATTAATCTTTACTGTAATACTGATCTTACTTTTCCAAATCATATTCAACCTTGCCATGGCAGCCATCGCCTTAGCTTAACCTTATTTCCCGAGTTACCATTATCACATATTTGTGACCCAAGATGTTTAAAGGTGGTAGAAGTTGTTAAAAGTTTGTAGCCGTTTAATCGGATACTCATGGGATCTTGCTTGGTATCACTAGTCACCAATGTCTTGCTTTTATAATGCTAATTTTCATGTCATATTTCTGACCAATGTCTTTTAATTTTGAGTTCCTGAAGTTCAGATGTGGTACCAGCCTAGAGATCGATATCATTGGCATAACGCAAGTAACAAAGTGGTTTACCACCAATAGTTATTGACATCTGGAGATCTTGTAATGCCCCCTGCATTATATATTCAAGACACATGTTAAAAATTACTGGGGAATGTATACAACCCTGACACACTCCTATATCAGTCTTGAAAAATTCATGAATGTCATTATTTATGAAAGCAGCACTGCTTGCACCTTTATACATCGCTTCATTAACTTCTATGATGTTTGTTTTGAAGTTATATTGTTTCAGTATCTGCCATAGACCTTGGTGCCACACATGATCCAATACCTTTGTGAAATCAATGAAATTATGATACAAAGCACATTGATTTTGTAAATGTTTTTTCTATCAATATCTTGAGATAAGGAAATTACTGAAAATAGCACTGATATATGAAGAACTAATATTAGGACTGGTTGATTTGAGTAGGGGATTACAGTCTTTTTAATAAGGCATGTTCTTTCAATCCACATACGTTATATTAGGGTGTATGACCATATACATGAAATGAGAGGCAGCAGCAGAGAATTTAAATGGCAAACCACAAGAATAGAGCAGAGAATTTGTATGGCAAACCACAAGAATGGAGCAGAGAATTTGAATGGCAAACCACAAGAAAAGAGCAGAGAATTTGTATGGCAAACCACAAGAAAAGAGCAGAGAATTTGAATGGCAAACCACAAGAAAAGAGCAGAGAATGTTCAAGAAACAATTATATCCCAAAGTCGTGCTGGAACATGGGTTTAGTTTATGCTGAACTGAAGGGAGATCCTAAACTGAAGACAGATGCTAAACTTGACAGATGATGAGAACTAGGTACAGTGGAGTGACATGGTCAGATGACTAACATCTGCCTCTAGTCTCTTGACTGACTATCCTGATTACAATATTCAATTACATAGAAATACCAGCACAAGAACAAACACAAAATGATCACTTTAATAAAAAAAACTTATGAAACAATCACAAGTTGGAACAAACTGAATACTATTTGTCTCACTGTTGCCAAGGCCCACAAGGAGAAAAAAGAATAGCGACATTGTTCTGTCATGCATATTGTATGAGAAACTCTGTTCGAGAAATTGAAAATTCTGTAAAGATCACAGTATTTTAGACCTTTGATGGAAAGGCATTAAATATGGTCTTCAGATGGTACAAGGCAATTTCTAGAGCTGTTATTTCAGCAGATTTAAGGAGATTTTGGGGTTGGGGTTGACTATCAAATCACGAAGGCCAAAATATACCAGAAGCCATGTATTTCATCAACAGAAGCAGATATCAGTCAAGCTGTAAACAATGACAACACAGTATGTTCTCTGACTATGTCCTGTTAGTCTACAGAGTTTTGATGATGAATGCATAAGAAGACTGTTATTTCATACCACTGTTTCATTTCTTGCAATGTATTATTTCCTGCATCATTTGAACCTGTTGATTATTCCTTACAGACCAAATGAATTTCCACCATCATGGTCTATATAAATAATTGAAGAAGAGGACTGTAAGGCAAGTTTCTGTATAAGAAAGGAAATTATTCCTCAACTATCGTTTAATTTTTAGGCACTACTAATACATCCAATCGCATCATCAATACAATGTGGGAGATTGGTTTTCGAATCACGTACAAGTTCAAACAAGTTGTAATTGTGAGGCAGGCCTACTAACTACTCTACCACTGAACCAACACCATCATTATTTATATTTTATTATTAAAATCACAACTCAAATCTCTGTCCTTGTCATTCATATATGTACTTGTCCTTTATTAACTTTAGGTGCTACATTTGTATTTGAAAGCTCATGAAGGCTCCAATACAACTTTATAAGGATGTCTGCCTTGTGGGCCAGTGCTCCTCCCTCAGCTGGTTTAGTGTAATGCAGTCTTGCAGTGTATGTTCTGTTGTCTGTGCTGTCTTCCCACAAGGACACAGAGGTGATGGAACTAGTCGTAATCTATCTAAGTGACTATTTAGTCTGTTTTGTTCTGTCTTGATGCAGAATATGATAACTTGCTCAGCTCTGTCGAGATAGTGATAGTTGTCTTTTCCTAATAGCTCTGATGAGTGTCCGTTTTTCCTGGTGGTGATTTTTTTTGTCTTTTTGTTCCTGTGTTGCTCCATCTTTTCCTAGCATATCAGCCTTTTCATTTCCTGGTATGCCACAGAGGTATGGTATTCAGTGTAGTAATATCCTTCATTGGATTCTCACTTCTCATATGGCTTTCTTGAGGTCTGGCAGTTTATCAATGTCAAGGGTATGTAGGACAGATGTTACATCAGTGAGAAACACCACCTGTTGACATTGGCGTGTGTTTTTAATTATTTCTGTTGTTTGTCCATCACAAGTAATGATGACCATTTCCTACATCGACTTTTGAATTCAGTTAGAGATACGTCCATGCCTATGGGTTTGTAGATGGCTAATAAGCCCTAATCGAGCTGCAAATGTCCTTGGACAGTTTGGTCATTGGAATTACCACTGTAGATGGTTTTTTGCCAAATCGTAACTCTCTAGCAGCTCTCTGCTGTTGAGCTGCTGCATTTCTGCTCTTTTGACAGATGATGTTCTCTTTGTGACTGTAGAACATCACATAGGTCTATTGTGTGCGCAAGTTCTTCCCATGTATTTTGGTATATTTCAAAGGCTTTCAGTGAGTTCTTTAATGAGTCCTTGTAGCACTTCTTTTGGCCACCTTGAGATCTTGTATACGTTTCCAGCTCACCATAGGGAAGTATCTGTGGCAGGCAATGATCTGGCATATATAGCAGATGACCTGCCCAATGAATCTGTGAGCATTATCACTTCCGGTTCAAGCTTTTGCCCAAGTAAGTCGCACAATTTTTGCTCTAACTTCTGCATTATATATCCAAAGTCCACCAACTTTGTGATTTAGTTCCACGCAAAATTGTGTACTTCTTAGACAGTGCAACTATATCACCAGAAGCATATCAATTCATTCTGAGAATCAACGCTCCAGTTTAGTTATTTGTGTTTATTCATCAATTCACCACGTGGACGTCACATACAACAAAGGAACCACTAAATTCAGGTCAGACATTTTTAATCCTTAATTAAATTAAATTAAACTACCTTTAGCATTAACATAACATAAAACCTTTTAAACTACCAAATAAATAAATAATGGAAAGTAAGAGTTACGCCAGTATTACTAAAAGTAATTTAAATAAAAAAACCTATGTAACAGAACCACGTGGCAGCAACCAGAAGGCAGCCATAGAACTAGTCCTAAACAAGCTACATCCTAAAAATAAAATAAAAATCATAATAAAGCAAATAGCAGGGCAGGAAGTAGCACTAACCTCCCTACCAGATAATAGTATACTAGAACTGCTGAACAACATAGTCAATAAGAAATCAATACAACATATCCAAAAAATCAGAAGAGGTGTTATTGTAACTCTAAACCCTAACAACCACACAGAGGCAGTGATAGACAAAATTAATAAACATAAAAGTATAACTACAACACTGGCTCACCAAATTAAAATTAAAATATTAAATGAGACTAGGCAACTGGTCATTAAAGGCATAGACACCAGAATTAATGACCAGGAATTATTAAACAGATTAAAAATAGAGAATCCGAAAGCGGACATAATAAAAGTCAAAAGACTTTATAAAAATCAAAAACCATGCAGAGTGGTCATGGTCATTAATAAGGGAAATGTCGTTCCGCAACATTTGGTGCTCTTTGGTGGGGTCCTGAGAACACAAGTGTACATCCCAGATGTACTTCAGTGTTCCAAGTGCCAGCAATTTTGCCACACGAAGGCAACATGCAGGAACAGTACCAGGTGTAGATACTGCTCAGGACCCCACTCAGTTCACCAATGCCCTGTTGCATCAATCGACAAAGATTATAAAACAGCAAATAATAACAGAAAGTGTACTAACTGCTCTGGCAGCCATAGTGCAAAATATTTAGGATGCCCTGCATACCAAAAAATTAAAAATGAACTAAGACATAAACATGTAAAACAACAAAAATTAAACGATAATAAAACACCAAAAGTGCCAAAGGAACGCTGCCATAGTCAGGAACCTAGTACACTTCAGAACAGCCGGAAGGCTGAAGGAACAAAGGAGGAAAGACAAAAAGCTGAAACGGACCATTTAGACAAAGTTATACTGGAAAGGATCCAGGAAGGAATCAACAGTCTCAATGCATTAAAGAAGGACAATGAAGAACTTCTCAAACGAATAGAAACTGAGAGACAACTAGAAAATGAGGAAAGGAGACAAAGGAAGGAACAACATGAAAAGGAAGAAGAGTGGAAGGATACGATCACAAAGGAACTAAGAGAAGTTAGGAACATACTAAAACTAATAGTAGAGAACCGCCAGGAAGAGGAACAACGGACAGGCAGAAGAACAACTAGAACACTGGCTCGGGCAGCAACCTCCAAACGCACTCCTACTAAAACCATCAAACACCAATAAGTAAACTTAAATTACAGAGCCTAATAACAATTAGCAATAAAACCATAATGGATAAAAATCAAATAAAGGTCATTCAATGGAATGTTACCAGTGTGAGACAGAATATAGCTCCTCTAATGACTAAATATCAGTCGGAGAGAGTAATCTATGCTCTACAGGAAACATACCTAAATATTAGCCAAAAATTAAACTTCCCAGGCCATAAAATAGTAAGAAATGATCGCAACTCCAAAGGTTGAGGGGTTGCCTTCATTATTAACGAATCATATAAAATAGTAGACTGGGAAAGATTTAACTCAACTAACATAGAAGGAATAAGTGTAACCATAGACAGCAAACCAGTAGGAACTAAAATAATTAACATATATAACCCTAAAGGAATACTAACCAGCAACGATATAGAAGTGCTAACATCAAAACTAACTAGGAGAACCCTTATTGTCGGTGATTTCAATGCCCACCACACAATGTGGGGCAGTCATAAGTCAGACAAGACAGGGGAACTTATAGCAGATTTTTGTGATAATAATAACCTAGTCATACTAAATGATGGTTCTATAACCAGAATTAATCCAATAGTAAATGGCAAAGACTCAGCCATAGACTTGAGCATTGTAACAACTAACCTATTCACTACCAGGTGGCAGACACTAAATGCTAGTGGATCTGACCATCTACCAATTGAAATTAATATTAGAGCTAAATGTACTCTCAGTGAAGTAAACCAAAAACCAACATTTAACTATAGAAAAGCCAACTGGGAGGCACTAACAACAGAGCTAATGACAGTAGGAATAAATAATATTAATACCAACAATGTAGAAGAATTTGCTGAGGAACTCACAAATGAACTACTCAAAGTAGCAGTAAAATATATACCAAATGAAAACATGCCTAATAATATTAAACCAGTAAATATAACAAGAACTAATAGACATAAACCTAAAAACCCAGTACCATGGTGGAACCCTAAACTGGATGAGCAGATTAAAATTAGAGATAAAGCACTAAAACTAGCTAGATATAAGAGATCAGAAGAGAATATACTAAACTATAAAGAAATAAGAAATCAAACAAATAAACTAATCTTTAAAGCTAAACAACTCCACTGGAGAGCTTTCTGTGAAACCATAAGTTTCAGAACGCCATCATCAGAAGTATGGAATAAACTGAAAGCTATCAGTGGAGGCAAATCCAAACGTAGCATAATGCCAGCATTAAATACAGCACAAACTGATAAAGGGAAGGCTAATGCACTGGCCGAATACTTTTACTCAGTTAGTGCTAATAACAACCTAAACCTAAATGAGATAAATAGACGGCAGACAATTCTGCAGGAACTAAACACTAAACCAATAAATAATGCAGAATCATCATATATAAATGCAGATATAACAATAGGGGAAGTAATTAAAGCAATAGGCGAGAAATCAAACACAGCTTCAGGTCCTGACATCCTAAGCTATGCGATACTTAAAAAAGTACCAACTAATATATTAATGATAATAACTCACCTATTAAATAACATATGGGAATCTGGCACCATACCAAAGGCATGGAAGTCTGCCACCATAATACCAATACTAAAGCCAGATAAAGAAGCTAAAGAAGTAAGCTCATATAGACCAATATCACTAACTTCTCACCTAGGTAAAATATTAGAGACAATAATAAATAAAAGAGTAGTATTTCACCTAAATAAACATAATATATATAGTCCAACTCAAGCGGGCTTCCGGAGTCGCCGGAGCACGGTTGACCAAATACTAAAACTAGAGCATGAAGTAAAACAGGGTTTCCTAAAAGGTGAAAAAACAGCGGCTGTCTTTCTCGACGTAGCAAGAGCATACGACGAGTGCTGGAGAGAAGGAGCCCTATTTAAAATTAAGAACATAGGTATAGATGGTAGAGCATACAACTACATTAAAAACTTCATGCAAGATAGACAATTTAAAGTACTAATAAATAATGACTTATCAGACTCCTATGAACAGGAAAATGGCATCCCGCAGGGGTCTGTAATATCTCCAACAATATTCACAATAATGGTTAATGATTTAGGAGAAGAATTCTCAGATATCAAGAACAGCCTGTCACAATTTGCAGACGATGCCGCAATTTAGCGATCAGGCAATAACATCAGTTATCTAAAAGTAGGAATACAAAGACAAATAAATGAAGTAACAAGCTGGATGGCAAAATGGGGTTTCAAAATTAATGCTAGCAAGACAGTAGGAATGCTATTCAGCATAAATGGTGCTCAAACAAATAAAATAAAGGATATTTTTATAAATAACGAACCAATTACATTCTCACCAACCACCAAATTCTTGGGAATGGTATTAGATCAAAGCCTCAGATGGCATAAACATATAAACTATATAGTAGACAGAAGCAGAGGAGCCCTAAACATGCTTAGGTACATGAGTGGTAGCGGATGGGGAGCGTCGACTAAGACAATGACGACATTCTATAAAGCCTTTATACGAGGTAAATTAGAATATGCCAGCATTGTGTATGAGTCGACAGCACCAGCCAATATCTCTAAAATAGATATAATTCAAAATAAGGCTCTCTCAACAATAGCTAGGGCGACCAGGGGAACATCTGCTGAAGCAGTTCAAGTAGCTCTAGGAATAATGCCATTATCCCTAAGAAGGAAAGAACTGAGACTTAGCTACTGGTCTAAAATAGGAAATGATACCACACATCCTGCATATAAATCATTCAATAGCTTTGATAACACAGGCAAGTTCTCAATTGAAAGCTACCGAACACCAGCAGGTTGGCGATCAAATGCAGAGCTTGACCAAATACCAGAGCTTAAAGATTTAATATGTAATCAAAACCAATATAAAGCAATAATACCCCCTTGGGAATTAATATCACCAGCAACTGACATTTCCTTATCTTATATAGGGAAAAAACATCAAAATAGAGATTCAGCTAAAAATAGAGCAATAAACCACATAAATGATAGAACAATAAATAGTCTAAAAGTATTCACAGATGGGTCCAAAGGAGAGGAAGGCCCAACTGGTGCAGGAATAGTCATACCAGACAAGAATATCAATAAGAGCTTTAAATTATCAGAACATACATCAATATTCACAGCTGAACTAGTTGCAATTCTAAAAGCACTAGAAATAATAAATGATAACCCACCTAAAAATTTAACAATCCTGACTGATTCATTATCATCAGTCCAGGCTATTCAAAATACACAACAAGACAGCCAAAGGCCAGATATAGTAGAAGATATACTACGCATAACAACAAACCTAGCTCACGTTGGTACGAGGGTTAATGTAATGTGGATTCCAGCCCATGTCGGAATACCAGGAAATGAAGCAGCGGACAAGGAAGCCAAGAAAGGACGAACACAAGGAACAGAAATCCAGGTAGGACTTGGCAGATCGGAAACCAGAAGCATAATAAAGGACACAATAATTAAGGAATGGACAGAAAAATGGGACAACAGTGCAAACGGAAGACATGCACATGCAATGCTAAAAGGACCCACTAGGACCACTCAAATAAAGGAAGAGCTGAAAATCCCTGCCAATAGGAAACTACTACGACTTAGACTGGGAAAATCATTACATTATATACTTGAACCAATATGTGAAGACTGTGAAGAGGAAAATACAATAGATCATTTCCTACTCCATTGTCATAAATACAACCATCATAGGCAAGACCTAAAAGATTACTACCAAAACAATAAAATTCCATATAAATTAGAAAAGGTTCTGGGCCATGATGTACCACCAGATAGGCTAAAACTAATTAAACAATTTATAACCAGGACTAAAGCCCTAATTTAAAAATCTAAACCAAACAAGTCATTGTTTGTCATCAGTCTTTCCACAGGCCTCTCTCCACAGCTTTCAACAAATAACAACAGATGAACGCTCACCACAGGATACGACTGGCAATATGGACAATTTTTGCATAATCGCACGCATGGTTTTTCAAACTCCCCCAGGCATTAGTGTCACTCTTAAATAAAAAGGCAATACCACCGGAAATAAAGTTTATACAACTAGCAACATAACATTCTATTGCAATAATAGCGCGCACGGTTCTCAATTCGCCCAGACCATAGGTCACACTTAGATAAATGGCATCTTGGCCACAAATAAACATCAACTCCACCTAGCAATATAGATAATTCATAGCAATAGCACGCACGGCTTTCCAAAAACCCAGACCATAGGTCACATTTAGATAAAAGCTAATACGGCCTGATATAACCAAAATAGACTTCTGTCTTAGGTTGAAAGGGTCGTGCCTCAGCTAAGAGGCTTAATCCCCCATCTAACAAACAAACAAACAAATGAATCTGTGTCTGCATCAGAATAGTGTCAATGCTAGGGATACCACATCTGTCAAGGATAGTTGTATCTGGAATCTTGTCTTGCCATCTGATGTTCATTACTTTTTAAATTATTTCTATATCAATGCTCAGGGTCTGTATTTCTGCAGAGTAGTTGAAGCAAAAGATTACAGTTTGTGAACGTGGATTCATTCTCTTTTTCTGGATATTTTATGTACACTCCAGCACCTCTGTTCTTCACTGCTTTGGTTCTTGATCCATCAGTATATATTTTTATCCACACTTCTTTGTGCTACATATCTTCAATCATGCTGCATACTATTGTTTTATTGTGGACAGAATTCAGCTCTTTCATAGTGCAGGTGTTGTTTATGGTGGTTCTAATAGCTAGATTTTGATATTACTCCTATGAACTGGGGAAATTGTTGGTGTTATTTTCTTTTATGTCTGGTAGTTCATCCTTGCACCCTGATTACTTTTCTTGTCCATCAAAAATAATTTCTTCCAAGGTTACTGGTTTTTTTAATTAACACCTGAAAATGTATACCACATGGTGTTTGTCATGTTCTTACACTTGGTGATTTCATTTTTAGGAAGAACAAGTAAACTTGTACGTAGAGCTAAAAGGTTAACATTATTTTATTTTATATATTTTTCTGTCTCCCCTTCATTGAATTCACAAGTTAACGCAAAAACAAAATCTATGTTTAAACCAAAACATAAAATATTATGTTTAGAACAAAATCTATGTTTAGACCCATGTTCTTTATCAAAATTTCTTAGTCAAAATATTAATTGTGTATATTTATGTCAATTTCAATAAATATTACATTCATACAACAAGCCTCGTCATTTACTATGAAACACTCCCAAACTTATATCAAAATCAAGAAAACTTGTACTTACTGTAGACTTTCTCTTTACAAATCCCCAGTTGAGTGTACCCTAAGCTCATTATGCAGGCTGCATAATTCTTCTTCATTAAAAGTTTAAAGGACTGATATTTTTTGTCAAGGATAGGTAACTTAAAAGCCTGTTGATACAGTTCATTTGCCACAAGGAGGTTGGATTCTTGACTGCTTGGCCACTCATAGATCCATGAGTTTTCTTTCAGTAGACAAAACAAAATAACAAAATCTCAGCAAGTAATGTACAACTAATAGATTCAAAACAGATGGATTCTTGACTGCTTGGCCACTCATAGATCCATGAGTTTTCTTTCAGTAGACAAAACAAAATGACAAAATCTCAGCAAGTAAGGTACAACTAATAGATTCAAAACAGATGGATTCTTGACTGCTTGGCCACTCATAGATCCATGAGTTTTCTTTCAGTAGACAAAACAAAATGACAAAATCTCAGCAAGTAATGTACAACTAATAGATTCAAAACAGATGGATTCTTGACTGCTTGGCCACTCATAGATCCATGAGTTTTCTTTCAGTAGACAAAACAAAATGACAAAATCCCAGCAAGTAATGTACAACTAATAGATTCAAAACAGATGGATTCTTGACTGCTTGGCCACTCATAGATCCATGAGTTTTATTTCAGTAGACAAAACAAAATCTCAGCAAGTAATGTACAAATAATAGATTCAAAACAGATGGATTCTTGACTGCTTGGCCACTCATAGATCCATGAGTTTTCTTTCAGTAGACAAAAAACAAATCTCAGCAAGTAATGTACAACTAATAGATTCAAAACAGATGGATTCTTGACTGCTTGGCCACTCATAGATCCATGAGTTTTCTTTCAGTAGACAAAACAAAATGACAAAATCTCAGCAAGTAAGGTACAACTAATAGATTCAAAACAGATGGATTCTTGACTGCTTGGCCACTCATAGATCCATGAGTTTTCTTTCAGTAGACAAAACAAAATGACAAAATCTCAGCAAGTAAGGTACAACTAATAGATTCAAAACAGATGGATTCTTGACTGCTTGGCCACTCATAGATCCATGAGTTTTCTTTCAGTAGACAAAACAAAATAACAAAATCTCAGCAAGAAAAGTACAACTAATAGATTCAAAACAGATGGATTCTTGACTGCTTGGCCACTCATAGATCCATGAGTTTTCTTTCAGTAGACAAAACAAAATCTCAGCAAGTAATGTACAACTAATAGATTCAAAACAGATGGATTCTTGACTGCTTGGCCACTCATAGATCCATGTGTTTTCTTTCAGTAGACAAAACAAAATAACAAAATCTCAGCAAGAAAAGTACAACTAATAGATTCAAAACAGATGGATTCTTGACTGCTTGGCCACTCATAGATCCATGAGTTTTCTTTCAGTAGACAAAACAAAATCTCAGCAAGTAATGTACAACTAATAGATTCAAAACAGATGGATTCTTGACTGCTTGGCCACTCATAAATCCATGAGTTTTCTTTCAGTAGACAAAATGACAAAATCTCAGCAAGTAATGTACAACTAATAGATTCAAAACAGATGGATTCTTGACTGCTTGGCCACTCATAGATCCATGAGTTTTCTTTCAGTAGACAAAATGACAAAATCTCAGCAAGTAATGTACAACTAATAGATTCAAAACAGATGGATTCTTGACTGCTTGGCCACTCATAGATCCATGAGTTTTCTTTCAGTAGACAAAATGACAAAATCTCAGCAAGTAATGTACAACTAATAGATTCAAAACAGATGGATTCTTGACTGCTTGGCCACTCATAGATCCATGAGTTTTCTTTCAGTAGACAAAACAAAATCTCAGCAAGTAATGTACAACTAATAGATTCAAAACAGATGGATTCTTGACTGCTTGGCCACTCATAGATCCATGAGTTTTCTTTCAGTAGACAAAATGACAAAATCTCAGCAAGTAATGTACAACTAATAGATTCAAAACAGATGGATTCTTGACTGCTTGGCCACTCATAGATCCATGAGTTTTCTTTCAGTAGACAAAACAAAATCTCAGCAAGTAATGTACAACTAATAGATTCAAAACAGATGGATTCTTGACTGCTTGGCCACTCATAGATCCATGAGTTTTCTTTCAGTAGACAAAATGACAAAATCTCAGCAAGTAATGTACAACTAATAGATTCAAAACAGATGGATTCTTGACTGCTTGGCCACTCATAGATCCATGAGTTTTCTTTCAGTAGACAAAATGACAAAATCTCAGCAAGTAATGTACAACTAATAGATTCAAAACAGATGGATTCTTGACTGCTTGGCCACTCATAGATCCATGAGTTTTCTTTCAGTAGACAAAATGACAAAATCTCAGCAAGTAATGTACAACTAATAGATTCAAAACAGATGGATTCTTGACTGCTTGGCCACTCATAGATCCATGAGTTTTCTTTCAGTAGACAAAACAAAATCTCAGCAAGTAATGTACAACTAATAGATTCAAAACAGATGGATTCTTGACTGCTTGGCCACTCATAGATCCATGAGTTTTCTTTCAGTAGACAAAATGACAAAATCTCAGCAAGTAATGTACAACTAATAGATTCAAAACAGATGGATTCTTGACTGCTTGGCCACTCATAGATCCATGAGTTTTCTTTCAGTAGACAAAACAAAATCTCAGCAAGTAATGTACAACTAATAGATTCAAAACAGATGGATTCTTGACTGCTTGGCCACTCATAGATCCATGAGTTTTCTTTCAGTAGACAAAATGACAAAATCTCAGCAAGTAATGTACAACTAATAGATTCAAAACAGATGGATTCTTGACTGCTTGGCCACTCATAGATCCATGAGTTTTCTTTCAGTAGACAAAATGACAAAATCTCAGCAAGTAATGTACAACTAATAGATTCAAAACAGATGGATTCTTGACTGCTTGGCCACTCATAGATCCATGAGTTTTCTTTCAGTAGACAAAATGACAAAATCTCAGCAAGTAATGTACAACTAATAGATTCAAAACAGATGGATTCTTGACTGCTTGGCCACTCATAGATCCATGAGTTTTCTTTCAGTAGACAAAACAAAATCTCAGCAAGTAATGTACAACTAATAGATTCAAAACAGATGGATTCTTGACTGCTTGGCCACTCATAGATCCATGAGTTTTCTTTCAGTAGACAAAATGACAAAATCTCAGCAAGTAATGTACAACTAATAGATTCAAAACAGATGGATTCTTGACTGCTTGGCCACTCATAGATCCATGAGTTTTCTTTCAGTAGACAAAACAAAATCTCAGCAAGTAATGTACAACTAATAGATTCAAAACAGATGGATTCTTGACTGCTTGGCCACTCATAGATCCATGAGTTTTCTTTCAGTAGACAAAATGACAAAATCTCAGCAAGTAATGTACAACTAATAGATTCAAAACAGATGGATTCTTGACTGCTTGGCCACTCATAGATCCATGAGTTTTCTTTCAGTAGACAAAATGACAAAATCTCAGCAAGTAATGTACAACTAATAGATTCAAAACAGATGGATTCTTGACTGCTTGGCCACTCATAGATCCATGAGTTTTCTTTCAGTAGACAAAATGACAAAATCTCAGCAAGTAATGTACAACTAATAGATTCAAAACAGATGGATTCTTGACTGCTTGGCCACTCATAGATCCATGAGTTTTCTTTCAGTAGACAAAACAAAATCTCAGCAAGTAATGTACAACTAATAGATTCAAAACAGATGGATTCTTGACTGCTTGGCCACTCATAGATCCATGAGTTTTCTTTCAGTAGACAAAATGACAAAATCTCAGCAAGTAATGTACAACTAATAGATTCAAAACAGATGGATTCTTGACTGCTTGGCCACTCATAGATCCATGAGTTTTCTTTCAGTAGACAAAACAAAATCTCAGCAAGTAATGTACAACTAATAGATTCAAAACAGATGGATTCTTGACTGCTTGGCCACTCATAGATCCATGAGTTTTCTTTCAGTAGACAAAATGACAAAATCTCAGCAAGTAATGTACAACTAATAGATTCAAAACAGATGGATTCTTGACTGCTTGGCCACTCATAGATCCATGAGTTTTCTTTCAGTAGACAAAATGACAAAATCTCAGCAAGTAATGTACAAATAATAGATTCAAAACAGATGGATTCTTGACTGCTTGGCCACTCATAGATCCATGAGTTTTCTTTCAGTAGACAAAACAAAATCTCAGCAAGTAATGTACAACTAATAGATTCAAAACAGATGGATTCTTGACTGCTTGGCCACTCATAGATCCATGAGTTTTCTTTCAGTAGACAAAACAAAATCTCAGCAAGTAATGTACAACTAATAGATTCAAAACAGATGGATTCTTGACTGCTTGGCCACTCATAGATCCATGAGTTTTCTTTCAGTAGACAAAATGACAAAATCTCAGCAAGTAATGTACAACTAATAGATTCAAAACAGATGGATTCTTGACTGCTTGGCCACTCATAGATCCATGAGTTTTCTTTCAGTAGACAAAACAAAATCTCAGCAAGTAATGTACAACTAATAGATTCAAAACAGATGGATTCTTGACTGCTTGGCCACTCATAGATCCATGAGTTTTCTTTCAGTAGACAAAACAAAATCTCAGCAAGTAATGTACAACTAATAGATTCAAAACAGATGGAAACATTCTGGATCATCAAAAAGCAAATAATCAAATCATAAATTTCTACAGGAAAGGTTATGCATACTGCCTTTTTTTTACCAAGAAGAACTCTTGTTAGGGGACTTTAATGAGCCTAGTGTGAATATCAATGCTAACAGCTACAAGAACACACTAGACAAGCAGTATACAGTTCAAGAATAAGCAACACGGCATGCTGTAGCTCTGTGTCATTCTGTCGCAGAATAATGGTCGCCTGGATGTTGCAAAAGTTGTGCAGGAAACGTTAGCACACAAAAAATATGGGAAGTTTTACCAAATTGAGCATACAGCCGTGATCTATTGCCATGTGACTTTCATTTTGTGGATATTTTTAAAGAAAGTTCTAAATGGACAATGATACCATTCTGATGAAAATGGCATGACAAGCGGTGATCAAATGGTTCAATCAGCAAACAAATTACTTCTTCTCATATGGAATTCACTAACTACGCAAACAGCGGGATGCCTGTTTGGATGCCTATGATGACAGCATGAATATACTTGGATGTTTGTGACATATTCTGAGATGATATCAAATTCTGCAATGCATGAATAACATCATGAGAAACTACTACAATATTTTCAGCTGTCATAATGAAACTTCAATTTGTAGTTTGAAATAAGAATATTTGTCAATGTAATATTGTCTCTTCAAGTCAATATTATCATAGATTTGGGATGACCAAAACATTATCAGTAGCATGGTGCCAGGGTAGGCAGGATAAGCTGAGCTATCCAAAAAAGATTTTGAAGAAGAAACATTTTTACATTCATCATCATCAAGTACCATCTCCGCAACGAAGGTTGGCTGCAACAGATCTCCAACATCCCCTGTCTCTTGTTTTGGTGGTGCACTCTGCTAGACTGTAACCTGTCCATCATGTGATGTTACTCTCCCACTTGTGTCTCTGTCTACCTCTTGCTCGCTTCCCTTTAACTTTACCCTCAAGTAAGATCTTCAATAAGGTGTCATGTCTTTTAATGTGTCCAAAATATTTTATTTCCTTGATCTTTATTTCTCTTAGTAATTCATTCTTCATACTAAGTGTTTTTAGTACCTCTTTATTTGTTTTCTTCTCTATCTATGAAACATGAAACAGATGTAAATATTGAATTCTAAATGTTTTATAAGCATAGTGACATTTTATTTAGCATTGAGCGCAAACGCTGCAAAGCGAATCCATGACTTCAGTGGGTTCCCTTGACGATCTGTCAAATACATTCAGATAATCAGGTCATGCAGGGAGGTAGGAAGGAAATTCATGGGAAAATTGCTACTCCAATTTTCTGCTGGCGACACGATGGAAAGTAAACCAGCTATACCCAACAATATGATCTTGTGTATTAAATTCCGAGCATTTAGACTGTTTTGGATATTTCATATTAGTTTTATTTTAGAATTTTTAGAAAGTTGTTTAAAATTATGCATTTTAATCTTAGTTATGTTTCATAACTGATTTTGTTGATTGATTTGATTAAATTGGCATTGCTTTTTTTAACTTTATTCTGAACTGTTTGTTGTAGCAGATGAAGCAGACTGTCAATACTGATTTTATATTATCAATTCCAATTTTTGATATCACATTAAGTAAATCCCATAACCCTTTTCATGACAGCTTACACAAAAATTATCATCACACTTCACCACTGCAAATAATAAAGATCATAATCTGATAAGTTTTTGTTTATACCTAAAAGTTTTGATTTTACTAATGACATTGCTCTTCTGTCTGTGGACAACATAATCACAAGATAGTTGACTTCTTGAGTTTTAAATGTGTATCTGCATATATTATAAAATTATGGAAATAGTTATACATACCTGTCAATTTCCAAGAGGATTATTGTATATTTCAACTCAAAATACTCCCGCCCGTGTGTTGCTGGGCCCGAAAGGGGAGCAAAGAATAGCAACACTGTTTACCTTCCATGCATGTCTAAAAGGTGACCAAGGAGGTTATGGGATGGAGTTGGCTGTCCTATTCCCATATAGGGTCAGTGACCCAAAAGCCATGCTGAAGTCGGATGTGTCAGGTCGAAAGGCGCAGATATCGCAGAAATGCTGTAAACCATGACACAACGCATTCTGTTCTTCGGACTACATCCTGCTAATCTGCAGGAGTTTGAACGAACGCAGAAGAAGAAAACACTCCTAATGTTCTGTTCATATTCTGAATAAAGAATACTTTATTAAAGGCAAATACTAAAGTTCAATAAAAACATATTCAAATAAATCTAAGGGTTTTTTCTGTACAAATACTGAAAACCTGTACTAGTTGACATGTCTATCACTATATATTTTTTTAATCCATTTAAATTTTCTTTTTATCTTATTCAACGAAAATGTTTACCTACTAGGTGTTGCAAGTACTGATTGTGCTGAGTGCAAGATAGCAGCTTCCTCTTCCCCAAGTTCCTCAAAATCTTTACGGCAAGAATGCCAGTTGGAAAGCATGCAGCAGCGTGCTTTGGCGGCAAGATATAGTATCATCAAATATAGTTCCTTGTCCTGGTTTTCATCTCGTACATTCTTATTAAGCAGTTCTATAGCCTCTGTAAAGAATTACACATAAATATGTGTACAAAAATCAAAAATGTACATTTTCTCTGCAAATAATGTATATGATTATTGCTCTAAAGTTAGCTTGAAATTAACAGCTCTGACAAAAATCAAAACACATTATTAGGTCTTACAAGGAAGAAACTATTTCTTTCTTTCTTGGCTATTACCATTATTTTAGTCTTTTCAATATTAATCTTCATGTTGAATTTTTGACATGTTATGTGGAGTCTGTTCATATGTTCTTGCAATTTGTCTTCTGATGTCGCTATTAGTACTTGGTGGTCTGCAAAGACTGAGCATGGCAAATACTGTGGTTTTACAGTGCTAACTGCACAAATAAAAGAAATTTACAGCAAAATCACATATAAATAATGTGTTAACAGTACAATTAAACTCACCATAACAGTGCACTGCATATCGCAAGTGTCTCAGTGTATGTCCATACATCTTTATTTCAAAGAATTCCTTTGCCAGGACAAAGTAAGCAACAGCTGCTTTTTTCAGTAGCTGAAACTTGGCCTCAAAATGCCATGACCTCGAAGTGCTGTCTTCCTCAGCAGTGTTTGTGAAACTTGAACATCCATCAGAAGTGCTAAAGGCTGAGCTGGAACTGGTCTTATCTGGATGGTTCTCCCATGGCATTTTACCATTATCATCACCCTCTAGCGAGTCAAAAGATACTTCCTTGTCCACTGATCCTTCCTTTGATTTCTTTAATGGCGCATAATGTAGAGGAATTGAGGTAAAAGGACTGCATGTTTGTGGACCATCTTGATCATTAGTTCTTTCATCTTTATCTCCTGGTTTCTTATTGAGTGGAGCATAATGGAGAGGAATAGCCTTTGATGGACTACATGTCCTCTGAGTTTCAACCAAACCAATATTTTTACCCTTTCCTTGATCTTTATCTACACAGTTCAGTCCCTGTCAAATAAATAAAAATATAGACTATATAAATAAATCACATGGCAAGCAGACTTTTATTTGTTGTACAACTATATCTTTGATCTCAATATCAGGAATCCACCAACCATCTCATGATATCAACAACCCAACAATCTCACAATATCAGCAACCCACCAACCATTTTAAAATAGGCCCTGTATGTTCTCGTAGATGTTGTGAGAATATTAGGGTGCTTCAAATAAAAACTTAAAAGTGTGATAAAAATTACACTAACTACAACATTGTCTTGAATGCTAGCAATATTATTGTTACGGCTGAGTTAGGGTGCGATCAACAGTAGAAGATCTGTTCTATAAATTAATTAGGCATTCACTTATTCCTTTTCTTGATTATTCTCATGTTTTCCGTTGGTCAATATTTATATACTTGGAAAAGCATGCCAAAAATAGCCAAGGCTACTTATAAATAGTAATCAATGGAATCATGGCAATAATTTAAAAAATGTACCAAATGAAGGCCAGTTTACTTTTTGCAGTTATGTCTTATAGTACTGTCGATGGTCACAGTTAGGATTACAAGTGTCCTCTACATGCCATCATGGTGCACATGAACAATGTATTGCCATCCCACTATTGATATGCACCAATGAGGAACAGGATGTAACTACAGTGGATACCATCCCACTGTGGCATACCAGAAATGAAAAGGCTGATATGCTCACAAAAGATGAAGAAACAACAAAAAGACCAAGAAATCACATCAAAGCTATTAGGAAAGTTACCCAAAAGAGAACTATCACTATTTCAACAGAACTAAGCAAGTTATCATCTTCCATGTCAAGATAGGAAACAACAGACTAAAGAGTCAATTAAACTAAGACTGGTTTCATCATCTCTGTGTGCATGTGGGAGACAGCACAAACTGCAGAACATATCCTGCAAGACTGCATTACACTAAACCAGTTGAGGGAGGAGCACTCGCCCACAGAAATAGACACCCACAGAAAGCTGCATGGAAGCCGTGAGGAATTTTCAAATAAAGCATAATTTATAAAGAAAACTGAAATTGCTGTGTAGACATGTTAAACTGTGACTGAGAATTAGAATAATTATGGATTACCTGATTATAGATACCTGAAGTAACTGGATTTTAAGTAATAAGGCAGACAGTCATACCATAACCCTACTTTAGCAAGGATCAGAATAAATTAGTAGTCAAATCCCATATTATAACAACATGGTCTGGGCCACCAAAATAAGAGAAATTTGCTATATACATTGTAAATAATAAATAATTCATATAATGGAAAATTGTTGTTAAACAGGGATAGTCATTATAAAAGAATGCATTATAGAAGGATTCCACTTATTTTTATTTATAAACACTCTCAAATAAATATATTCTCCAAATGTACATCTGTTGTGTAACAGTATTACCTTTCTTATATGAGTTAGTGCCATTCTGCACCGTTCATCTGTTGTACCTGCTATTCGGCAAGCTTGAACCACATTCCAAGCCTTTCGTTTTATCATTCCTCGTACAACAAGTTCTTTGAGTGCCACAGCATTTCTAGTTTCCTCCTTTTCTTGAATACTGTTCTGAACTGATTCTTCTAGTTTCAATGACTTGAGATTTTTGCTACTTTCTTGTGTACATTCTGACTCCTCAGCTTGCTGCTCTGGTTCTGTGTTTTCATCTAGACCTGCCTCATCCTCATCATACAGATCTGATGGCTGAAATAAAGTTTTAACATTGATTTTCTTAATTATATCAGAAATGATCTGAGTATGTGTGTATAAAAAGCATTTTTGTTCATTAAAATTAATAATTACAGAGCCCATCAAGGCCAACTCCTTAAAGTGGAGATGGGGAATCAGTCCAGTCAACAGAGGCTGGAAACTAATATTGGTCATTCCTGAGATCGAGCAGGATCACAGTCATGCCCAAGTAATCCCTGGTGCCTGGATATACCAGGCCAATAATCGCATCAGCAACCATGGTATCTATCACGCACCACAACTAGATAACATGTCTTTACAATGACAAAAATCATTAGTGTTGTAGTAGGGTAATGTTATATCACTAGCCAGCCAACCAGCACACAAGGGTTTTTAGTTCACTCATTTGTGGTTTGAAATTTTAAAAAATTGCTACCATGATTCATCCAGCCACAAGAAAGTAGGGTACGGGGATTCATGCACTGGGAAGGTCGAGGAATCATACCATCACTACTGAACATGTAAGGCAGACGATACTAGTCAGACAGTATATTGTGAGCCACTGACTAGGCAGTTAGGGTAGGGAAAACCATATAATAAAAAGCTGGTACATAACTTATCTTACTATAATTTAATACATCGGAATTTGAAGTCTTCAGAAAACCCTCCATTTTACTACGAGCAATTTGAATTCTTACTATTGGATTGCTAATCTTTGTGTTGCAGTGTTGCATCAGGAAAACCTCACTTGGCTACGATTGTGATCTCTAAGTAACACATACATCAATGAAGCCACTTATTCCAGATGAAGAATCCGGAAACATTGAACTACACTTCCATTTGTGACGATAAAGAAATAACACAACCTTCATCTCGCGTCATTTTATCGGAAGTAGAATTCCTCAGGCTATCTCCAGAAAACTCTTCTACCCCTTATGCTGAAAGGCAACAAAGGGTTTAGCGAAGAGATAGAAATATGAAGTAATTTTGTTTCACTCACAGATAATTGATGATTCTTCTCCTTCTACATTAATTCTCACTCCTGCAGATTAGCAGGATGTAGTTCGCAAAACAGAATGTGATATATCATGGTTTATGGCTTAGCTATGATATCTGTATCTTTCGACCTGACACATCAGACTACAGCATGGCTTATGGGTCACTTTGACCCGCTATCAGATGGGACAGTCTCAACCACCAAAGCCTCCTTAGTTCACCTCTTATATCATGCATTGCTGGTAAATGTGTCACTACTCTTTGCTTCCCTTTTGAATCCCATCAAGACACATGCGATAATTTATGATAAATATATTAATCATATTGACGTCTATAATGAATAATAGACAATTATGAAGATACTGTAAAACTTATAGAAAATACTGATAAAAATTTGATCAAATCAAAATTAGCAGTTTTTTTTCTAAGCTAACATTTAAAAAAAATAAAACTAAGATATCAACCAACTCTCTTCATTATAAGTACAAGACCAGAAAAATTGATCTAATTCTTGTGAATCTGCAACCTTGAGTAGACTACAAGAACAAAATGTCAAGAGGGAAATGACCTAACAAAACAGGTACGCATTTAAACAGAGGAGACTGGTAAATGAACACAAGGTGGAGGGGGGGGGGGGGGTCGTCAGTCACTTCATGCTGAGAGATATTTAAGGAGATCCAAGCACTTATGGACCAATGATTTGATGTGCAGTGAGGATGATCTGTCGACTAACTAACTGACTAACAAGACACAAAATTAACTTGTAGTATAAGTAGACTAAGATTCACTTTTTTTTATAAGCTACTTTATGAGAAGCTATTATATCAGCCTGTTTGGGAAAAAGGTGATTTGAGAATATATCTTGATCAATCAATAAACCCGTAACCCTTCAGGGTCATAGGGGTACCACATTGGATGCCTCAGCACAAAGAGTTCTCCAGCTAATTCTATCCTCTGCGATGCGGATGAGTGTGGAAATGTCTTGCCCTGTCCATTCCTTGATGTTGTCTGTCCATGCCTTTATTTGCCCTCCTCTGCTTCTTCCACCATCAACAGTTACCTGCAGTATTGTTTTTGACAAGGAATCATGCCTGCATACATGTCCGAACCTTGCTAGTTTTCGTCGTTTCACTATTGAAAGCAATGGCTCCTGAACACCTACACACATCTCTACTTTATTTCTTACGTACACATTGGTCTTATATCTTGATATTTTCAGCTCAATATGACTCCACTACTCACTCAGCACCCCCAAGGTAAAAAAACAATGTTCCCCACATTATGTTAAGTTTGACATTTTATTTTTTTTTAAATATATATTTATTAAATTATCTTTGATATTGGTTTAAGAAAGACTATTAATTTTTCTGTTGATCTTCCAAGTCTGAGTGTGATATGATGAATAGTTTGAAAGAAAATGCATTTTTAACATCATATCAATAATTTGGAGAGTTCTGCCCCTTTTCTTAGTGATGGGGGATTGACAATATGGAAATTGTATAGTGGTGAAATGGTTAAATACAATTCATGTGCTTTCTAGCAAAAATTGGAAAACCTGAATGTCATTTCAAGTGGCATCTTGTATTTTAAGTTAAAAATTATAACCAGAAACAGATATTTTACAGACTTACAGGATCTGAAATTTTGCCTTTTTCTTGCCACACATCATTCACTGACTTGTCAGGCACCCACAGGTCACTCAGATGAAAATGTGCTTCAGCACATACCTACACAATTTAAAAAACACAGAACATTATCAAATAATAGTAATTCATTGTCTATCCCCAGGTGGATGATGGTCAGAATATCCACGCTTGCGTTAACCTTTAGGCCCCTACGGTCGCAACATTGCGCCTTGCGTGTGCATCCCGTAGTGCCTGTGGTCGCAATCACGCAACATACGATATCGCTCCATTCCCGAGCACGGAACTTCACGAAGTTAAAGCTTATATAACATAGAATTCCCGCAACACGAAGCTAGGAATACGTCACAGTTTAAAGGTCAAATTCCTTTACTCATTACGATTGTAAGAGAGAGAAAGCCGGTTGAATTTGTCAACGCATTTCTAGAGCGACTTTAGCCATTTTCGGCCGTATTTTACTATCAAATTGAGTACCGCGTGGCATGGGTAAGTGATCGTGACTACATGTTCTAATTGTTGTTTTTTGTGTTTAATATGTTGTTATTTGATAAGAATGTGTGTGTATTCATTAAAAAGCACAAAAATAATATGTATCAGGGGTGACACATGTGTGCATGGACAATAATTACGCTGCGTGTCGGCATAGACCTAGTGTTGACCGGACGGACGTTATATGCAATTTCTTCACGTTTTATTAGTCTTTTTAGTTCATATTATATTAGTTTTGATATAAAACAATACATATACAATAAGTATAGGTATTTATGAGGATTTTATCAATGTTGCCACACATTGCTCATGTATTAGGATCGTCACGAAGATATATTTGCGATTTTGAAAATGACGTTTTGCGTTTTTCGCCAGAATTTTCAACTTCAAAACGTGCTCACAACTGTCATATCACACATACAACAACAAAAAAAACACGATAATATTCACTATTCACTCCTTTATTTAGATGTGCAAAAAAATTTTTGATATCTTTTAAAACAAAAAAGTTATGCCGTTTTCAAAACACCCACCATCAATAACGAAAATTTTCCAAAAAATAAGTCAGGCCCTGGGGGAAGTTTTGTAATTTTAAGCCAGGGCTCTAAAGGTTAAGCACAGGGGTAGTGAGTGGGAACTTTAGTTGTCTATTCAAGACCAGATGTGTTGCTGTGGCTGCGTTGAATTTGTATTTGTTTAGGGTCATTTTGATGTTATCTATACATCTTTTTTTAGGTCTTACTCTGGCCTTGTATACGGATCTTATCATGTCATATTTTCTTGTCAGTAGTTGGTAATGGTTCATTTTCATAAGGTGTCCAAATCAATTTATCTGTTGTTTCTCTATTTTTTCTGTGCCTGGTCTTATACCGATTCTTCTCCTGATTTAATAATAGTGATCAACATATATATAAAATATTAAATAACTCAATGTATACAAATTAAATATTAGTGTATCTATTTTTTTCATGTTTCGGCATTCACAGATCATGTGAAATGAGAAAGTTGATGCTCTGTCTAGAACAGGTAATGAAGGGGAACAACATAGACACTCATTGTCCTACAGAGAAGCAAAAAGCTAATAATCAACACATACACATCAAAGTCATGTCATAATATATATAAAAAAACCAAAAACACACACACACATGCACGTACGCGCGACAATAGAGATAAATTCGGAGACAATAGCAATAAATTGATGCTGAATATGATTTGGAGGTGTTATTTGCTTGTGTGTGTCACACCTGTTATTCTTTACTAAAATGTTGACTCTTAGTTCGGCCACACACGAGGCATTTCAGCTATTGTAGTCCTGAAGGGGTGTTACAGACCTGACATATTTATTACCCACCGGTGAATGAAATAATTCGAGTGGAGGTTTGGATTTCGCTTCTGGTTCAAAGATACCGTTTCTCAATTTTGCAAATTTTATACAGCAACCAGAGTTTGTGCATTTGCACGCACAACTCAACATTTTCCATTGTCATATTTGTGTACAAGTCCTATTAGGTTGTCATTGTTTTTGACCAGTGCACATTCAATATTTATACAGGTAAGACAATTTCGTTATTCTTCATGTTAATTTAGTAGGCCTAATATCATTACTTTACATACAGTGTCAAATTTGTTAGATCATCGTTTACCATAAGAATGTGCAAAATAAACCTATTATGCCACAATCAAACACTAGTTTAGCATGTATATCTAGTTAGATCTTATTTTACTTGTGCAAATATGATCGAAATTAGTTACATTGCGCAATTAGATCATGTAAAAGATTCATTCTTTGTGTAGCATTAACGCTACGAACTTGTTCTGTGTGATAGTTATCAATCGCGGTTGGATCCCCATAACCGTTCGAATAAGTTCGTTGCATGCTACACATACACAGAATAGTAATTTGCTTACTATTATAATAAGTATATGTTATGCAGAAATGGTACTAGATGATGTCTACCTGCCAAGTTTCTGGCTTGCCTCCCCTGATTTCACCAAGGGACAATTGAAGGGTTTCTCTTATTTCCCTTGAATTTTCTAATTGCAATTGAATTGACAGTGGGCGTGAATAGTGAACACACCCACCTCTGGTTTATTGATATCTCCTAAAAACTAAAAGTTCGTCCAGTTTCAGGTGTGGTGTGTCAGTGTTATATTGTGTAAAACCGAAATCGAGAATGTGAACAAATGCACACAAAGAACTTACTGCGTCACGGTCATGTGTAGACCTAGCTGTAGAAAACACGGCTCCTCAAATTCCTCGTCATAAATGAATATATTTACATCACTATTAAATATTATCAACATCTCCCTCAAACAAATACGTTTATCTACAGTATCTGCAACACTAAAGCTTTAAAATTTGTCCTTTCTTTGAATCATAAGCAGTGAAGAATAAGCGAAAAATGACGGCACGGAAGTTAGGCCTATGCAGTTCGGCTTGCAAATGTGAAACACTTGAATAAATTACGACTGCATATTTATATCACTGCAGAAAATTGGATTCCTACAGGTTAACATGTTTTATTTAATTTTAATAGACGATATTATGAGCACATTAGTTTGTTTATCAAATAACATAAATTGAATAAGACTAGGACACCGTGATTCAGTCACTTTATATAAAATTATGCAATTATTATAAAAGAACCCCCGGTGTGCGGATATCCAGTCACATAATTTGTATTGGCATGGTGTAGGTTAATGGAACTCCTCAGGTTTAAAAGTAGCACTGTCTCAGTAGGTTATATTTTTACCCTCTTCTGAGTAGTAGATTTTTATGAGATTCCTGGAAATTAATGCTTGACACTAGGAGTTATGTGCTATGAGTGGTACTGTCAGCAGACAGAGTGCTATTTCATTGAGGTACAGAGTACACATGTGGAAATTCATGTACAATGCAGTCAGTCCTCTATGCCATCAGAGCCTTTTTAGTCTGAGTAGAGTTGACATGTTTCCGCTAATACTTTTTTCAACTCTGTATTAACTATAGTGATGACGATAAAGAAATCTCTTTATCTGTGAGCAACTAGACAGTTTTTAACAGTCCATAGCCTTTCTAACTATAGCAAAGGTGCTCATCAGTTGAGTAACCAAGATGACACGGAAACTCACATACGGTTTTCTGTCTCAAAGGCATGCTCGTGTTATTGAGTTTATGGATGCTCCAATGCTCCCATATCCCAGAATTGCCATGACCTGCTAGTTGCATAGCATATACTTCTGGGTCAACTATTTCATCATTTTTCTATCAGAATTGTTGACCCATATGCAATGATGGTATGTCTGATACTCTCTATCACCTAGGAAACTGTCATAAAAGGATAAAGGTGCAATGTCTGCTGCGCTTCAAAAACAGTTATGTTATCATCATAATTAAGCCAATCAATGCCTATAAGATGTCTTGTATATCACAAAAGTTGATGTGCCATTGTTTGTCAAAAACTTTGGGTCTAACGCTGTACTTCAGAATTATGGAACGGAAAAGTTATGATGTTTGCATTTACAACTCATGACATACAATTTCAAAAAACTATATTATTCAGGTTCACTTTTCCGAGCTCATGACAGTCTCCAAACTGTATATTGGAAAACACCTGTTTGCTTACTGTATTGAGATCCACTATATATTCCAGGCACTGAGCCATTTTTTCTTTCTTAAGAAATCTCTTTCTTAGAAATGCATTTGTTCTCCAGACTACATCCAGCTACTCTGTATGAGTTTGTGAATGAAAGGAAAAAAAGGAAGTCCCTAAAGTATTGTAACTCTCCATTCTTCACCTGTATCAGAGCAAGTGCTATCAAACTCAGGAGAAATTCAGATAACAATTAATGCTCTTAGACTAGATCTACTTCCTACAGTGTATCACAGGTCAGTAAACCTGCATTAGAAAACCCTGTAAACATACGTGAACTTTGCAAACTCTGGTGATGCGGGAATATAATGATACATCCATTCCTCAATGACAAAACATATTCTTCAGGGTATGATGAAAGAAAGACAAATTGCAAAAAACACATTACTGGATAATATCAAAGACTGGATTTGGGGGGGGGGGGGGGGGGTGTGTGAGGGGGTGAAGTTTTTAAACTCATCAGGATGGTAGAGATGTATGGAGATCTTTCTGCATCAAATGTCTCAATGTGACACACTTACGACAGTGTCTTGTTATGAATTTTTTAATTATTATTTATTATGTAAACCCACATTTTAGACCTAAAATTCCGCCGAAGACGGATGTGTCGGGCCATTGGCGCAAATAAAACGGCGACACAACGCATTTCCATTCTCTGGACTACATTCTGCTGGAAATCTAGTAGGACATGTCCTGCTACAAGAGAATTCAGCAGGAGTTTGAGAATGTACGCTGAAGAAGAAGACCTAAAATAATGAAATTCTAGATGAAACAATTTAAAATAAATACATCTGTAAGGATGTGAGGTAGGTGATATGTGTCCCTTAGTAGATGGTGTAAATGGAAATATTTTGACACTGATGTTAATGTTTGATACAAATATCAGTCATGAAAACAACATTACCATTATCTGGGTAAGGCTTTGCTAATGTTGTGAAAGCTAACAAAGTGATATAAATATAACTAAATCTGAGAGAATGAAACAAGTGATGGTGTAAAGGAGTTCAGAATAAGCCATTAATAACAGTTATGTTGTCTGATAGTCGTCACACTGGAAGTCATTCTACTATATCTAATACAATTCTGTGTACAAATATTACTGAGATTGAAGCCACAGACAACTCATAGTTTAAAGATATTTGTTAGCTGCTTAAAAGTTATGATTAAAACCTTCGTCTGTATTCATTCTCAAACATCTGCACATTGGCAGTATGTAGTCTGGAAAACAGAATGTTTTGTGTCATGGTTTACAGCTTGGCTGCAATATCTGTGTTTTTCTGCCTAATAATCTGACTTCAGTATGGCTTTAGGGTCACGTTGACCATCTACTGGATGTGACAGAAAACTACACACAAAAACTATATTAGTTACCTTTTATGACATCAATGGCAGAAAACAGTGTCGCTATTCTTTGCTCCATTTCAGCTCCTAGCAACACATGGACAAAATTTGTCTAAATAATTATTTGAACTAGGACTGTCAGATAAAACTTACCTGTGCATGTTTGTTTTCATCCAGTAATCTTAAACAATTTTCAAACATAGCTCTAGCATCAGCCGTTCTTCTTTGGTTAGTCCGGATCAGATTCCGACCGACTCGATGACACAGTAAACCAACAGGTACAATAAATGGGTTGTCACCCTCTGATATCTCATTCTTGCAGTAATCAGTCAGGTCATATAATTTAACCATTTCATCATTTTCACCTAAATCATAAGATAATCAACGTTACATTTATAGATAACACTATATATCAGACAAACACAAAAATACACTTTTGATATTCATGAGTTCTACTCAGCACTGTACGCGATATCAGATGGGAAATAAGTTTCAAACGGTGAGAACAGAATTCATCAAGGAAAGACAAGACTAACAAGATTTTTAAAAAGCATACTCTGTATTAAATCCTTTCCGCTAGAAGTGAGTAGAGGTGCTCACAGTGTTTTATCATAGTTTCTTCTTCTTCTTCTTCTGCATTCATTCTTAAACTCCTGTAGATTAGCAGGACATAGTCCAGAGTTGAGAATGCTTTGTCATAGAATATCTGAGTCTTTCAGCCTGACACATCCAACTTCGGCATGGCTCCTCTGTCACTTTGACCCTATATGGCATGAGACAGCAAACTCCACCCCAAAACCTCCAGTCACCTCTTATGGAATAGCAGTCATTTGTCACTATTCTTTGTTTCCCTTTCTGGTCCTGATAACAGAAGGGTATGTTGATGCATAGGTTGGCCCGAAATCTTGATCTTTCACCCCAACACATCTGAATTAAAGATAGAGTTTTGACAAAAATTTGTCCCCAGGCGGTGTCTTTTCGACCTACTTTAAATGACCTTAGTTATGAGGCATGATTCCCTTTTCAAAACTGTTGTGCAGAGGACAATTCGGGTGGGAGAAAAAGAGGAGGTAAAAGGAAAGTATGGATTAATAATATTTGATTGGATAGGATTAGACTTCTCTGTACTCATACAAGGAACTGAGAATAGAAAGGTGTGACAGAAATGCAGTGTTGATGTCTTTAAAGTGCCACCTCTATGAACCTCAAGGGTTATGGGTTTAATGAATGAAATGACCTTTTAACCATCAAGGATTTTTGAACAAGCACACCTGATCTATGTTAGGAGTAGGCATTTTACAGCATCAACTGACAGTGAGGAATCACTTTAAAAAGGCCTTTCTATCTTTCTCAAAATACTTCATTGGTCACTAAAACTCTAGAAATTTAGGGTAAAAGGCAGGTGCTGATCCTCAAAGCCAGGTCATATTAAATATCAGGTAACTTCAAAATAGACTACTTCTGGCTTTGATGCAAAACTGTTTTCAAAATTCACAGAAAGAAGGTATACATTTAATACTGTTTGGAATACAGAAGACACTTCTAATTAACTAAGCATTTGCCTTGAAATTTATTTTTAAGCTAAAAATGGTTCCTTATAAGAAAAAAATCCCTAACAGTCATGATACTGCTTACTTTTATACAACCAATAGGTGTGACCTTCTACTGCTGCTTGCCTCTTGATGAAAGACATGAGATTCTGGGCAATGTCAAGAACTTCATTTGGATCAAAACTAGAATTCTCCAGATTTGGGATGTCTTCTGTTCTCATCACTTCATATTTCTAAATAAAGTAGACAAAAAAAACATGGTGTATCTTAAAGTAATTAACTTTAAGTATTCAGAAAATATTTGTTGAGTTTCATAAAATGGTCACCATGATAAATATCCTTGTTCAATTGATAGAACCAAACACAATTTATTCTAATAAATCAATACTAAAAACTGATTTAAACAAAATTAGTGACCAGGTATTTGCATTCTTCATTTTTTATTCAGTTTATACTAACGTATTTTAAATTAATTAACTCCATAGAGTCGATCAATTTAAACACTTTCTTAAACTGTTATGAAACTAACCGAGCACGATTTTTTAATAATCTTTAGACAGACACGTGTTCCAGAGAAAAAAAACTCTGAAGTTACTCAGTTACCAAATCAATCATCAGCTCAACATTTGCATATACTTTGTCCCTTTATCATCTCATCTCATCTGAGCCCATAACTCGTCAGGGTCATAGGGGTACCACATTGGTTGTATCCACACACAGTTCCCCATGGATTTCTATCTTAAGAGATTTGGAATATTGAGGAAAAATCCAGATCTGTCCAGTCCTTGATGTTGTCTGACCACAATTTTCTTTGTTCTGCTCTGCATCTTCCACCTTCGACTGTCCCCTACAATCTTGTTATTTGACAAGGAATCATATTTGCATACAAGTCCAAACCATGCAAGCTTTCATCATTACACCACCATTGAAAATAATGTTTCTTGTGAACATGTATACATCTTTATTTGATTTCTTACGTACACATTTGTCAAATGTTCTCCATATGAGATTCGCAGAATTCATCTGTAACATTTGTATTCAAAATCCTGTAATTGTCTCTCCATATCTGCATTGAGTTTTCAACTTTCACAACTAGAAAGCACTTTCTTTATGATACTGGTGACAGAAATCATCTATGTCACTTTCTCAACAATCATATGCACATTCATGAATTCTAGTAAGAACAATTATATAGAATGGCTTCTACAAATTCATGGTTCTTATGGACATGTATACACTGAAATTTTCTAGTTAAATGTCTGTCATTTAATGCTTTTGTTATATTTTTGTTATATACCATTATTTTTACTGTTTATCTTGGGTTTTCTTGAAAAAGACCTTATGGTTGAAACTGTCTTGTGTACTGTCATTTGTAGTTCTTATACCCATATCTTATAGTCTAATAGCATGTGCTTTCATTGTAAAGATAATCGACTTTGAGCTTCAGAAAATTACTATTGTTATAGTTTCAGAACACTTTTAATTTCAAAGTGTTTGTGCAAACCAAATTGTAAAACTGTGGCCTGAACTGGATATGAATAGTTACATAATGAATTAACTTAATCACTTGGATGATGATGATTGTGCAACTGATAAAAGAGCGATTTTATTATCACAGGAAAATATATAATAATGCTGTAAACCATGAAACAACGCATTCCGTTCTTCAGACTACATCCTGCTAATCTGCAGGAATTTGAGAACGAAGAAGAAGAACTATAATTTATAACTTATTAATCTAAAACAGGTAAAAGGCTTTCTAAGTTAAGCTGAAAACTGTGATTTAATGATGCATAATAACTTACATACTCTATGTATAACCCTCGCACATAACCGATAATAAATTATAGGTATCAATTTACAGTACAGAAGAAGCAGAAAAAAACTGATTTTACTTGCACAAATCCATTGACATGATAACACATGGCCACTTCAGGAACATTACTCATCAGGTTGTCAAGCCAATAGTCCAGTCCTGTGAGAACATTTATCGGTGGAGACCGAGCATCCCTAAGCCTCAAACTAATACATGGTCGTCTGGCTTCACCACTGCCAAAGATAGGCAAATCACTGTCAATCAACATACTGATGTCCTCAAACTTCCATAAAGTTTCATGGTGAAAGCCTTTCAAATCCTTCAGACAAAAAAAAGAATGATTAAAATACTTAATAAAGAAGTGGATTTTTTTAATGTTAAACTGAACAAAGACTTCACAGCATTTATAAATTATTGGCAAACCATTTATATATTATCTGGGTTTCCTTTTCAGTAAAATATTTTAAACTTTTATTAACAGGAGAATAATAAATGTTTTAAAATAAAGTACATTTTTTTATATCTCAAGTAACAATACACTAACCACAACATTTCATTTATTTTTATATATCAGTTTTATATTTTTATATAGTAAGTGCATGACAGAGAGGTTAGAGCGTTGGTCTCACATCTGTGAAGTTGAGGGCTTGACTCAAAGTAAGGACTGTGTTTTTTCTGTCAGAGGCTAAATTGAAGAAAAAAACATCCTTTATATCATGTGACGACAGTAAGGGTATGCAGTCTTGCTGATATAAGCAACCTCCATGCAACTCCCGAATGGGAAACATGCAGTATTCACAGCTTTTTTCTTATATATTATGCATTAAAATATATAACATATTATACTTTGTCTAGCAGACCAAGAAGTCACTCATGTAGCATTCTGGATTAATCTACTTTCTTCTTATATACCACATCTGAAACTCCTAGATATAAAAGTAGACTTTTAGTTTAGTAGGGACCAAACAATTATTTCTCACCTGAGGGCAATCCCTTTATTGTTATCACAGTTGATCTTGAGGCAGTGTTACTGACCTGACATATTTATTACCCAGCGGCGGATTTAATTGATCTAATTTTAATTGTTCTAATATGACTGGAATTGTATATGTACCATATCTAGATCATGTAAGAATATTAATTTTTGTCTAACTTTTGAATCACCCATAATTTCTAAATTGATGTCGCGGTTGGAAATTATTCCGTTATTATTATTCAGCCGGTTAGCCTCCATGATGCAAGAAGGATAGCGATTGAATGATCATTGGGTGTGACAGTAGGCACACCTCCCTCTAATTTATTGTCAAGTTAACACAGAGCATCTTTAATGCCCTTGGGGTTTATTGAGATTTTGTGGAAAACTAAAAGTTCACAAAGTTTCAGGTGTCATACATTATTATATCAAGCCGCCCGTGTGTTGCCGGGTCCAAAAAGGGGAGCAATGAATAGCAACACTGTTTACCTTCCATGCATGTCATAAGAGGTGACTAAGGAGGTTATGGGATGGAGTTGGCTATCCCATCCCATATAGGGTCAGTGGCCTAAAGCCATGCTGAAGTCGGATGTGTCAGGCCGAAAGGTGCAGATATCGCAGCAATGCTGTAAACCATGACACAACGCATTCTGTTCTCCGAACTACATCCTGCTAATCTGCAGGATTTTGAGAACAAACACAGCAGAAGAAGAAGAAGATTATATCAAGCATATCCTACATAATACATTGCTATTAAACTACTGTTGAACGCATGCAGTTGCATCTGTGGATTTCACCAATAGCCCACTAGACAAACCACCCATGCAACAGAAAACCTTGGTAGATGATACGCTGTTACATTGAGGCTCTCTTGTGGAAGCTTTGTAGCACGTCATCCATACAATTATAGATCCCCTCTGAGTAAAAGGCTCCTTCAATAGGCATTGTACTAAGCCAAAAGCTGAAGTCTCTTGCATATGAAAGAATGCTCAGAAAAACCACCCCACTGCACATAGGAAGTAAGAGCTAATCGCTCACAACTCCTAGGGTTTTCAAAAAAAGAACAAACTATTGTTGTATTTTTAGGTGTCACTAATACATCCAATTTCATTGCCAGTACAATGTGGATGTTCAACTTTTGAACCATCAGCAAGTTCAACAGAGTCTTATGTGACTGGCCAACAATCCACTCTACCACTGAGCTGACTATCTATTATATACTAATATATCATTTTATACTATATCCAGAAAACTAATTTTGACAGAAGTAAAATAATCATAATCAATTAGTCCTCGCCAGACAATTGACTCCATCATACTCAAATTTCCACATATGTACTCTGCTCCTTACAAGAGAACGGCAAGCTTTCTACTGAGAGTAACACATACAGCACTAACTGTGTAGCTCCTGACGACAATCCCTGTGGATCTCTTCTTCTTCTGTGTTCAGCATCTGCGGTCATGTTATATTGTCAGGCCTCTCACCAAGGCTAAGTCCACTGTTGTCAATCTCTAATATATCCCGTAAACATTTATATTGTTAAATATACACCAACTTATGACAAAAATTTCTAAATTTTGTGCTAAAGGAATTATCTAATTAGTCACAAACGCAAAGTCAAATAAATATATGAATGATCAAATAAACACTTCAAGGATTAAGGATTTGAAATTACAGAATCTAATATTAAAATATGCTCAATTATTCAACAGAAAGTGCATAAATACTGAACTATACCTCTGGTGTTTCCAATACTGATTCTATATGCTTTGGTTTACTTTCTGCAGTATCAAGAGTTGTACATTGACTGACTTCAGTACTGGCTGCAAAGCTACAAATATAAATATAACATATCTGTAATAACAGAGTAGTTTAGATAAGTTGTCAACAACATTCTTCCTTAGACATGCATAGTTTACTTCAGTATTTTCATTCTGTTTGTTTCCCACTAAAAAGACATAACAGCATGGATGATGAAATGTTTAATAGAAGGTATGGCTGCTAGTAACAGGGAGTAAGGGATGCCAAAGATGATGATGGGCAAGGAGTTTTTAGACATGTCCTTGGCTGCAGCTGGTCAATTCACAAAAATGATAAATTCAGTGTCCATGGCTTGGTGGTAATAGTTGTTTCTACAGGTCTTGTAGTGCAGGGAATTCAATACGGTTGTGTTTTACCAGTAGTAAAAATTAAACCAGAAGTTTTACAACAAAAAGTTTACCAGTAAACCAGCAGTACAACATACTTCACACTCTCCAGTGGAAATCACCCTATCCATGCTGATTATCAGAGAGAATGCAGAAGAAAAAAAAACATCACTGACTTACAGTCTGAACCACTAAATCACCTTTAGAAGACCTGTACTTTTTTTAAAATGGCATTGAGCTGCCAAGAGTAGAACCACTCAGAAGAAATTAAATATCAACAACATTTAAGCTCCTTCATATGGTAAGTTTAATTTTGTTGTATTTGTTGCTATGGGTAAATTAGGTTTAATTAGTTTACTGGTGTTTCAGAGTGTCCATAAAGATGACTGAATAATAATAGTTTCCCACTCGTGTATACTATCACATTTTAACCTAGGAGTCAGAAATGCATGAGTCATGGGAAAGACATAAAAAAAGGTAATTTTAAAGTTTAATTACACAAGCTCTGTTATATTTATAGGCAGGTAAGATTGAACTAAAAAATAACAAATGTGTATTCGGTTACAGAAAGTATCAGTAATAAAAAGTGTTAATCTTAACCACAAGAAGTTAGGTCAGCCAGTTTCCAGAAACATTAATAATACTAAACATACACTTTAATATTTTTTAAGCTTACGGAAATTTACAAATATTTAGGTGCAGACAAATTTATACAATTTCTTAAACAAGTGATTCTAGACCAGGCTCAAAATAAGCACTTGGACTAATTTTTAGTATTATTACCAGTCGGCAGTTAGAATTTCTGTTCTTCTTCTTCAGCGTACATTCTAAAACTCCTGCTGAATTTCTCTTGTAGCAGGACCCTACTACATTTCCAGCAGGATGTAGTCCAGAGAATGGAAATGTGTTGTGTCACCGTTTTATTTATGCCAATGGCCCAACACATCCGTCTTTAGTGGAGGATTGCTGTTTGAGGACTGGCAGGTCAAGTAATTTGGGCTGGTGTCACCTGTGAGCTGCAGGTTCTGACTCCTAGTTTGACCCATTCACGCTGCATGATTTACTTTCCTGCATGAGAATTTGTTTATAGAAAAATCAACCCTAAACCATAATGAGTAATTAAAACACTAAGCTTGGTAACTCACCTATGACGAATGAGATTCATGTACATCTTCTCTGTGAAAGAATCCCTTCTTGTGTTGGCACTGACTATACATTTTGTCTGCAAAAAATAAACAGTTGCATCAGAATCTAATCAACACAAAAATTTTGAAGTGATTTCTTCTTCTGAATTCTTTCTCAAAGCGCTTCCCAATATTGGGGGGGGGGGGGGGGGAATGTCCTTTAGATATAACATAGGAAATTACCCACAAACACATAAAGGGAGAGATAGTCTTCAAAAATCACCCAGACCCTAGACAGCCTCATCCCATAGAGTAAAGAGGCAGATAGTAGAAATATGATAATTAAAATATACACTGTTCATTCTTAAACTGCCACAGATTCTCTCATGTTGTAAAATAATGGTCCTACTAGAATTCCAGCAGGATATAGGCCAGATAATGCATTGTTCCAAAGTTTTATTTGTGCCAATGGACCAACACATCCAACTTCTACTAAATGTAAACATTGAGTCATCAGCTGCAGTGTCCTCAACCAACAGGTAATAATTAAATAACTGCAGTTATGTCTTTCCTTCTACTCCATATTGGACATTCATTAACTTCAATTTAGCACATACATAAATGGGATCTATTAAGGGTGGATGATTCACAATCCTACAACTTAAACTAAATAGATCTCTAATGTTCAGTAAATTTCCTACACATTCCTAATCCCAATAATCTTTTCATTCACTCCTTATGAATGAAACTACGATTTTGCACAATTTTTTATTAAAATTTACGATGACAAATAAAAATTGCATAAATTTTTCTGCAGCTGAATTTTTTTTTACACTCTGCTTTATTTTTGGTGATAAACACAATAATTTTTGTTATTGAGATTTTTATATATATTTTTCAAATGGAAATAAAGAATTGAATATTGAATCTAATGATGTATGTTTTGTTGGTATATGTACGATACATATGATATGTATGATGTATGTGTGAGAAAGGTGAAATTTTTTTTGTTGTGCCGACATGTTATCTAGTCATGTTGCATGATACCATTGTTGCTGGTGCGCCCTGGTATCTCTGGTTTCAGCACCAGTGCTTGCTTGGGCAGGACTGTGGTCTTGATTGATGTCAGGGATGGACCGACCAATCTTAGTTTCCAGCTTCTGTTGGCTGGACTTAGCCCCCATCCCCACTTTTTATGTCTTCAATGAGGTGATAGTGAAAATAGGTGATCTTCAAACTAGTGAAGGTGAAAATGCAACTAATACAAAAAATTGTAAATTACTGACTCATGTATTCTTGTCCAATCTATGGAAATCCACACAAAAATGCTGCTAAATGCCTAGGTTTATCATATTTATAAATTTATTTCATATCCAACTAACAAACGAGGAAAATGTTGCTATTAAATTCCATACTTCGAGCAGTTTTATATCAACTGGTACCACTGCTGAAACACCAGAACATCGACATATAATTTCCATAAGAACATTAATAAACACAGTGCTCATGCTGACACTGTGTTACCAATGTCAGACCTGGACCCCGACAGAGAAACTAGAAAAAAAACTTGCTGTGTGCGAAATGAAGTGCCTGAGAACAGCACTGAGGGTAACAAAAAAGAAAAAGAATAAACAATGACACTATAAGAAATCTGATGAAACAATATGTAAAGAAAACAGAGACACAATAGATCAAATGGTTCTGCCAAATAATCAGAATGGAACCAGATCGCATTCCACTGATAGCCTTCAATAAAAGACCATCTGAAAAGAGAAACAGGGGAAGACCCAGATGAAGATGGATAGATGACATCAGAGAAATACTACAACACCAACACTACACTATGGCAGAGGCATCACAGTTAGCTAAAGAAAGAAGACAACAACTCCCCATGACATCAAGCGACACACATGTATAGGACAAGACAAGACTAACATGTTTGTCTGTGAAAATAAATAAAACATGTAGATGTCACCAACATTGTTGATCTGTTCTTCACTAGGCCTAAGCATATTAATTCAATACATCCTGTAAATATAATTTCAATGCAGGCAACTAATGTTGTTCCCAAAGATATTTCATAGCAAAACTACCATGTTCATAATATCTGCTATCAGAAGAAGTAACCATTTTTTATCCAGAACACTCTCTCAGAGATAAAACAGATGAGCATGAGAGATATATGATGGGAATGTAACTATAATTTCTGCATGTTTATATTAATTGTTAAAAATTAACTGACATAAAATTAATTTATATTCCTGACCCTTTAATATTATGTATTACAAATGTGATAATTTCCTCAAATTTTCTTACTTTGTCTTCTTGACTCTTGGCAATCACATTATTAAAGTATGACCTCAACCAGTTCCATTCTTCCTAGAAAAGTAAGTTTATCATCAATGATATCATTATGTGATCACATACAAACTAATATTATATTATAGCAGAGAACATAAGCAGAGGTTGTTACAGAATACAAGTTTATTTCATTAGGCACATGCAAGAGATTTAGGTTTCATTACGGAACATAAGATTAGGTCCTTGAAGAATACAAATTTATGCCATACAGAACACAAGATTAGATTGTTGAAAAACAACATAATTAGATCAGTATAGAAAACTCTCAAAAGAGAACACAAAACTAGGTCTCTAGATGACACAAGATTGGACTGTTACAGAACATAAAATTTGCTTATTAGACAATTTTAAAAAAGGCCCAAAAGGTGTAAAGGATTGGTTTCATTGAACTCAGGTTTCTTCATATGTACTCCTCTCCATTGAGCATGCTGTCTGTTGAGAGTACTACTCATAGCACATAACTATATAGCTTCAAGCGATAACCATCCAGCCCTCCAACCATCTCCATACACAAAGACACATGTAAACAGGATGCTGTCATGGAACACGCGACCTTGTGAACACAAACTAATAGCATAACCTTTATGTCACAGAAATCCACAATAACATTTACAATTAGCAATAGCTGACAATGAGTGACTTACTCAGAATAAGCCTCAATAGTTCTCAATTATTATTATCAACTCATTAAATAATTATTAAAATATTTATTTTCTATTAAATCTATTTTCCATATCCTCAAGAATGAAACATCAAAGTAGATGGGATCAGTCTGAAGCAAGTCAACATATTCAAATATTTGGGTGTGCTAATAATATCAGATGGAAAATGTATTAAAGAAATCAAATGTAGAATTGCCCAGGCAGAGACATTTCACGAGATGAAGAAATATACTATCTTTGTCAGTTGAGGTGACAAAGAGAATTCTTAGAAGTTATATAGAACCAATTCTGATGTATGGAAGTGAATCTTAGATGCTCAGCAATGGAAAATTATATTCAGGCAGCAGAGATTTGGTTTTATAGAAGAATGTTGAGAACACCATGAACAAATAAAAAGCGTAATGAAGATATCTTGAAAGAAGTTCATTCAAAAATAGAACTGCTTACCAGCATCATCAAGAAACAGTTCACATTTTTTGGACACATCCGGAAAAGATGAAAGATGGAAAACATTGTAACAATAGGCAAGTTGAAGAGCATGAGAAGTAAGGGAAGACTAAGAGAGAAGATGCTTGACAACGTAGCATTGTGGCATGGGAGAATATTGGTATCAGAAATGATTGACAACACACAAAAAAGATGGCTGTGGAAAGACATGATCACCTATGCCACACAGCATGAACCATAAGAAGAAGATGTTCCATACACAATGAACGGTTATGTTCCAGTAGAAGAGCCTAGATTTCACACCTTTTTTTTAAATCTGCGCAAATCCAAAATTTTTAATCATTTGTGATGTCACTCTGCCAGTAGATTCCTAGTTACAAATTGACAAATGGCTACCATAATTGTGGTTCAACTTATAAATCAGCTGTTACAGTTACAAGGAGTGCTCCCAGATGCAAAGATATACATGGGGGATATACTATGATCTTAACCTACTACACTGCAGTAAAGATTAGCTGGAACTGCATTGTTAGAAAGCAGTTTGAGCTGGTGAGTAAATAATTAACACCAGTTTTGTGTTTAGTATTTAAAGTCAGAGAAATAATCAATAAAAACGTGTAGAACAAAATTTTATTCTCCCATTTTATTATATTTCACTATTCTATCTTTTGCTTCACACCCCAGAAAATATGTAGGCCCTTCTCCTGTGGTACAGAACCCAATGAACATCTACGTTATATCACACCCATAACTGAAGCAATGTGAAAATTGTACTTAAAAACATATCAATCATTAACAAATAAGCGTCTACTTACTGCTTCCTTCTTTAACAGGTGCTTGTGAATATCAAACTCTTCTAACAGCAATGTCTTCCGTAGCCTATGCACTATAATACTGATAGTTGGTGATTGACTGTAAGGCATCTTTAAAAGGGCTTTGATGTTCTTGAAAAATAAGGATATAGTGGTATTTTACTCTCGAGTGTAATGCAATTTGTGTTTTTTTGTAAATATTTGTAATATGATAGGTAGTAAAACTAAAGTTTTTTTTTTTTAGTGGAGCACAGAATAGCAACACTATTAACCACCATGTATATCGTAGAAGCAAATAAGGAGGTTCGGGAGGTGGAGTTAGCTGTCTCATCCCATAGAGGTCATAGTGACCCATAAGCAATGTTAAAGTCGGATGTGTAATGCCTAAAAGATGCAGATACTGTTGCCACAATGTGAATCATGACATAAGGCATTCTGTTCTACAGGCTACATCTTGCTAATCTGCAGGAGTTTGAGTATTGGACATCATTCAACCTATCGGCTGTGTCCACTGGATCATTAACTTCTTGTGGTTACCGAATTATACTCACCTCATGATTCGTGAGGTCATGAAAGAGATCACGGTCAAAACAACATTTTTGGCAATAACTCATGACAGGTTCAAGAGAATCATGTGAAACTTAATGAACACAAAACTCTCTGACCATATTATTGAATTCCTATAAAATATTGACAGTCCTTGAATAAATTCAGTTGGAAATTCAATGTGAAAGTATGGTTCATCTCACTACAGAACAATGATACATCATCATTGGATGCTTACAGACTGGACAATCACAAAGTGTAGTGGCCAGACAATGTAATGTGGTTAAAAGCACCATTAGTTGCTTTTGGAGGCAATTTCAGCAAACTGGCTCAGCAGTAGACCGGCCATGCTGTGGAGAACCCAGAGTCACAACTCTTGCCAAAGACCACTTCATAAAGCTACATCACCTCAGGAATCAATTTGCATCTGTGTCCTCCAAAGTCCACTCAATGCCAGCAGCTTGTCAAATTTCAGATCAAACAGTCAGGAACCAACTGCACAACGCTAGTCTTTTGGCTAGAAAATCCTACAGAGGTCTTGTTCTTACAGACTAGCATCGCCAGAAATGACTGGAGAAAGGGTTTGGTTTATGATGAATCATATTTTTTGCTCCTATGACATGATAGACGGAGAAGAGTATACCCCAGAGTCTGTGAGCTCTACGTCAAATGAAGCATGCTGAACGATATATCACTGAAATTGTTTGTCCTTGCGTCCTTCCAATTTTGGTTGCATGAGGGTTGACTTTTTAGCAGGATATCGCCCAATCTCATGTGGCACAACTCACCACCCACTTCCTCACTAATAACAACATCCAGATCATTCCTTGGCCAACCATGTCATCAGACATGAACCCAATAGAACACTTATAAGATGAACTCAACAGATGACTCTGCCTGCAAGATGTGGCTCCAGCCAATATCTGACAGTTGTCTCTTGCACAGCGGGAAGAGTGGGCAGCAATCCTACAACAAAAGATCCAACTGCTAATCAGATCCATGTCACTGAGATATCATTCTCTGATAGAGACCAGAGGAGGCCATACACCTTTTAGAAATGGAGACCTCATTTGCAAAGAATAAAAGCCCAAACCAAATTTAATGAACATCATTTCATTGTTAAAGTCTGAAAGGTTCTTCATGCCAAGGCAGAATCATTAATTCAATAAAGCAACATTTTCGTACCCGTTTGTTGTCTTTTAGTACTGCAATAATGTTGCATTTCTATTTTTGTTAGACATTCCATTTATATATATATATATATATATATATATGGAATGGTTTAATGTACAGAAAGGAGTTAGACAAGGATGCACACTATCACTGTACCTGTTCAACATCTACGCTGAAAACATAGTGTGAAATGTAAAAGACGACATGACATATGTTGACTTCCAACCTCTCACCATCGGCGGTCAACAGACCCTAGAAATCAGATATGATGATGACACTGTTCTCTTAACTTCTTCGGCGATCATCACTCAGGTTGGGACTCCAGATTCTATGATATAGGCTGCTGTCTGTTTCAGAGTTTCCACAGTGCCATACAGTTTCTCTTTGGCACTGATTGGGGTGGGCCTCATCTTGTTTCTCAGTTCTGCACACTGGGAACATTCTTGTAAGATATTTTCTGCTGTCATATTCGCAAGGCTGCAATGGAAATGGCCAGTTGTACTTATTTTGAATTTTGTGTACAGGTGATGTCTCATTTTGTTGTGACAAGGTTCTGAGGCGCAGCAGGATAACATGGTCTCTTCTTGATAGTAATACCAATCTTTTGCATTATATTTGGGGTGGTCTTCCTCCCACTTTTTGTTACAGTTGCCGTTAATGATAGTCTTCAATTCTTCATAACTAACCAGATAGTCTGCTTGAGGTAAATTCCCTCCTTTGGCCAGTCTATCTATCTGCAACTTCATTCCCAAATTTGGAAAGACATATAGGATAGTCACATCCTGAATCAGATGGTTTCACCTCAGGTTTCCCTTTCTCCAGTTGGTTTTTGGGTGTCAGTTCAACATACAGCATCAAACCGATGAGATCTTGACAGTCATGGTCACAGGACCTAGGTTCTATGATGGAGTGCAATGCCACAAGTTGGATGGCCCTCTACTCCAGGGGCTGTGTATAACTGTGAAGATAGAATGTTGGTGGGGTTTTCACACACACACACACACACAAAAACCTCGCTATACAGTCATATCATGTTCTTGAAATATTTTGCAGCATGGTGGTTGGTCTGGTGGCCACTGGTGGTTGCCACCCAATCTTTTGTATGCTGGCATAGTCAGTCTTAGTTTCCAGCCTCTGGTGGTCTGGTTCAGCCACTTCTCCTTATGTTCCGATGAGGAATAGAACATAATTTTATGTCTTATTTCTTTTAAAATAATTAATATCTGTTGAGGTGTCATTTTTGTGTCTTTTTTTAAGCTCAGGAGAAGAAGTTTTAAGGACTAGTTGGTCAGATTTCAAAGAAGGGTTAAACAATCATAATAAACAACCTAATAGCCTATTATTATAGATTTAATAAAATCTGTTATTCAAATCCTACATACCTTTGATGATGATATAACATCAACTTTTCCCACTAAATCTTGATATGTGTCAGCCATGTTAACACTGAAATATAATTAAAAGATGAACTTTGTAAAGTAAGCCCAGATATATGGCAGATAAGGTAAAAATTTGATTGCGTCCACCGTTGTGCTATAAATCATATCGATTCACGCCTTTTTAAATTCACAATTTTTTTTATCTAAACACTGATTCTAACCCTTCTCCCCTCCTAAAAAAATCTAAAAACTAATTCTAATCCTTTTAACCTCCATTTACAAAAATCTATAATTTTATGCAACTTATCTAACACTGCAAATGTCACAACGGTGGACGCAATCAAATTTGCGCCGGCAGATAACACTATTTTCTGTCAATTAACTCTGCATTTCATTATACACTGTATAAATCAGCAAGTTAACTTCCGGTTAATGGTTCAGGATAGCGGTTGCTATCCTGCTTGTCCAAATGGAAATAAAGTTTGATGGTTCAGTGCTTTCTAAATGGAATATGAGATTTTTTCTGAGTGTGATAGATCAGAACACTGCTTAACCCTTTGGAGACACTGAAACTACATTGTGATAGGTCTAGCAAACCAACAGTGTAGAGCGAAAACACTTGTAGAAAATATGGAGAGGTCTCAATGTAGGACCTTTAACATTAAAATAAACACACACAAAACTGAGGTATGTTAATTGCAAAAACAGAATGAAACACCACTATTCTAATTGATGACCAACAACTTAAACAGGTGAAAGAATTCACTTATCTTGGAAGCATCATATCATCAAATGGGAAAAAACACCAAAGAAATGTAACATAGCATACCAGAAATTGGGGCAGATGTCTCCTATTTTCAAAAACATGAACACCCAAACTGCACTATATAAAATTATCATCATACCATCACTAATCTACCAATAACAAACGTGGACACTAACCAAATCCAAAAGAAAACTTGTTACAACAGAAATGACTTTACTTAGAATCCTCAGAGTAACAATTAGAGACAGAATTTAAATTGAAACATCAGAAGACTAACAAACAAAATGCCAATTCTGGATTACATCAGAAGACAACGGATTAAGTGGTTTTCGCATGCTTTCAGACTACCATCACACAGTGCCCCTCAAAAAAAGTATTACTATACAGAGACAACAGATACAAAGCCAGGGGCAGACCTTATAAATGATGGATTACAGAAATAAAATAGTCAACGAAAACAGACATAAATGAAGTATACAAAAAAGCCATCTCTAGAGAACTATTTTACCCCTGACGCTGAAAGGCATAAAGTGAAAAAAAATAAGAAAGAAATCAGTAAGGGTGGAAAGTTTATAGATTAGTTAAACATTAAATTAAGCGTATATTTTTTGCATTATATTATCGTTATACTACTAAAACCACCTAGAAAATGGGTTCCAGATCTTCTAGGAAAGTGCAAGCGGTGGGTGTGATGCTGATCACATCATCCACTGGTATGCTGTGGGTCAATAAAAAATACAGGCATAAAACCATATTGTCAGTCGAGCATGGAGCTTGAACATGTCTCAAGCTGTCCACAGATGAGAGGGCTCACACGATACATTACAGAAGTCACTACGTAACGAACAGTTCAGTGTTTTTGATATTGAAGTAAATGAGGACATCAGAGAAACTTGAAATTATCAAACAGAATCGCTCATTATAATCGAAAAAATACATTCAATTGACAGCTTCATCTTATCTGCTCTTGAAAACAGTCGATATTATACAAAGACTATAATAGTAACACAAAACTTTGAAAACTGTAGTTTACAAGGCACAGAAAAAAAAACAGTTGCCATGTTTTAGAACACAATGGAAGTGCATATATAACATGAGAGCACTGATCAAGCATTAACCCTATCATTATTTAGGACCAGCATTGCAGGACATTGCATTCATTTTTTTCTTATACACTGTAAAACATTGACTCTTCTGCTTTTGTTCTCAAACTCCTGCAGATTAGCAGGATGTAGTCTAGAGAACAGTATGTCTTTACAGCTTGGCTGCGCCTTTCACCTTACACATCTAACTACATGGCTTTTGGGTCACTTTGACCATCTGTGAGATAGGACAGCAAACCCCAACCACAAATCTCTTTAGTCACCTTGTACGATATGCATGGCAGGTAACTGGGTTACTATTCCTATTCTTTACTCCCCTTTCAGGCCCTGGCAACACACATACACATGTTTAATTAAAGATCATTGTGTATAGATTTTAACATTAATAAATTATTCATAGTATTCACTGCATCTGTTAATAAATTATAAATAGTAATTTACTGCTTGTAATATAAACAATTATTCAAAGTTTGTTTTGGTCATGGGAATTACGAGAGAGGAAGTTCTTGTTTCCTATGTGCAATGGAGGGTTGGGATCCTCTAAGGCTTTCTTTCATACCCAGAAGACTCTCAGCAGTATGCAATGTTTTAAGAAGTATCCTACTCAAGGGAATCTACATATGTATGCAGAAGGTATATTAAACCATTCTTTAAAATGGACACCCAATCACATGAAAGCACGCACCATGTGGTGATATTAATGTTGGCCATTTTTTTTAACACACCTACTAGTAACATGTAAATAGGGTCAACTGCATCTAATTTTAACAATATTAAAGAAATTCCTGGTCTCAAATGAAGAAAGCCTAAGAAATAAAATACTTCTGCAGGAATTTTTTTGTATTTCCTATTTGAGGGGAATACAAGGTGTGTGCACAGGTAGTGGATAATGGAACAGCCTCCAGATATAGCTGTGATATAAGCCAGAAGTTTTCTGGACAAATAAACATGCACAGATCAAACCAGTATTGCCTATCTGCTAGTATTGTATATATAGCTGCCTATCAAGATGGTATAGCACTGCCTGGTATCCCCATTGAAAAACCTCATGTGTCCAGTGATAGGAAGTATCAAGCGAATATGAACCGCTATAAGTACATATTGCTGGCATGGGAATCCCATGTCAGGAATGTACTTTTGGGTGGAGGGGGAATAAAACTGGATCTCCAAGAAAGAATAATACATTCTTGGCCAAAATTATCCTAGGAGAGATAAGTTCCTAATTGAAACACATTCTGAAAGTAAGGCGAAAGACAAAGACACTGGACTGAAAGGTGCAAAATAGTCCAGGCAAGGGGTAACTGCAAGGCTAAAACCAGTGACAAGTACCGTTAAATTCTGAATATAAACCCATCCGATTGTAGGCCGATAACCTAACTATCCCTTCCAAAAAGTGGAGAAAGTCGATAGTCCGACTATAGACCGACATCCCCAACTTAACAAAGCCGGCAATAATGAACTTCATCATCATAAGAAAGAACCGACATGCTAAATGGAAATTAACACAAACTTTTGCAACTCTAAGAAAATAGCATTCCTTTCATTTGCTTCACTCACGTAACTTGAATGAATCAAGGAATGAAACCCCGGTGGCTACTGTATTCTGGATCAATATATCCGAAAATAATGAATACCCGGTAGGCTGACTTCCCTATCCATGACTATAGATGGTTTATGAGGTGGCGAGACTTTGGGGAACAAAGTTTTTCCTGAATGAATTGTCTGTGTTGGGTGTCTGGGCGTTATGACGCGGAACAGCCCTAGTGAATAGTAATTACTACGTAACTATTATGTCACCGGCTTCTGACAGTGACGTTTAAGTGGGAAATGATGAAAGGCAAGACAGCGAGATCACGTTTGTTTTTATAAGATACAGAAGAGTTTGAACTTTGTTCCTGGTTATGTTTACCGTGTGGGGAGAATACGGTAATAAAATAAACATAACAGAGGATTGTGAAATTGATCTCGTCTTCCACTAAATGTACAGTGGTTGGGGGAGGGAATCAATTACGGCGCAATTTTACTACAAAATGCCTATGATGTGTTGTGATTTGGAACCTCGTTTCAAATCTTCTATAAAGAAAGATTGCATTTAGTCACTTATCTGAATGGCATCACATAATGTGAGGGAAACTTGGATTGGTTGAGCCGATTGAAATGGGTAGGGCCAGTAGGCCATCTGCGGCCTCAGTGGGCTGGACTAATTAATAGAATATAAGGCTGACTTAGCTAGCCAAGAATACTGTACAAGTAGTTTAGCTTCCAGTTCATACATTTTTATTGTCATTGATTTTATTCGTGTTTTATAAGAAGGATGCCTGGACAGAAACGAACATCGTATACTGCTGGTTTTAAGTTGGATGTTATCGCTTTTGCGGAGAAGTCCAAAAATTCCATGGCTTCCCGCCACTTCATTGTGAATGAAAAGCAAGTGCGAGAATGGAGGAAAAAAAAGGAAGAATTGTCTTTGATGCCAAGATCAAAGAGAGCATCACGTGGCCGTACAGCTTCATTCCCTGCGCTGGAGAAGAAATTATCAGAATGGATAATGGAGTCTAGACAGAACGGATTAATTATAACCCGCACCAATATTCGAATCAGGGCGCTCTCGATATTGAAAGATCCTGCATTCCAGAATAACAAATCTGAGGACTTCGTTGCGTCAATGGGATGGTGCAATCGCTTTATGAACAGACATCACTTGTGTCTACGAACACGCACTAAGCTGGCGCAAAAGTTGCCGAAGGAGCTAGAAACAAAAATTGATTTGTTTCAACGTTTCACTATCAACCTGAGGAAGAGATTTAACTACGATCTATCTCAAATAGGAAACATGGACGAGACACCTGTCTGCTTTGATATGCCTTCTAATCGCACCGTTGAATGCAAAGGTGCGAAGACAGTTTTTGTAAAGACAACTGGGCATGAAAAAACTCGATTCACTGTTGTGTTAGCTTGCATGGCAGATGGGTCACGTTTGCCCCCCGTGATTATATTTAAACGCAAGACTCTGCCTAAGGGTATTAAATTCCCAAGTGGCGTATTGGTGCGTGCTCACACGAAAGGTTGGATGGACGAAAGTGGTACTCTGGAATGGCTGGATAAAGTGTGGGGGCAGAGGAAGGGGGCCGCTTTAAAAAAACCATCCATGCTAGTCTGGGATTCATTTAGGGCGCATCTCACAGAGAAAGTGGTACAACGATGCCGTGAGATGGGGTTGTCTGTTTCCGTCATTCCTGGGGGACTTACATCCCTCTTACAGCCACTAGATGTCTGCCTGAACAAACCATTCAAAGACAGACTCCGAGCAAAATGGAATGACTGGATGGCATCATCTGATTTAGCAGTGACGAAGGGTGGTAACATTAAAAAAGTTGACATCACCACAATCGTTACGTGGGTCAAAGAATCGTGGTCTGATATTTCATCCGAAATGATCATCAGATCTTTCAAAAAGTGTTCAATAAGTAACGCAATGGATGGAAGTGAGGACGACGCTATCTTTGAGGACGATGCCGACGACGACAATGTACCAGAGACTGACGATATCCACCCTGATGTTTCCATGACAGATGATGACATTCATGAGTTATTTCAGACTTCAGACAGTGATTCGGACTTCGAAGGATTTCAATGACTGTTTCGACTGGCACCGGTAAGTTTTTCCTAAATTTTATCGATATTTGATGTTATTCTGTGTTCTGTTTTTGTGTCTACACTACAGATAATTGTGTTTAAACATTTTGCTGTACGCAAGCCAAACCTCCTATAATTTAGTCTGTTACTATCAAACACTACCCAGTAAGGCTAGACTATAAACGCCAGTTACCGTTATATAGATGTCATTTGTTATCACAGACATTATATGCACCCGGTAACTACCGGTACCTACACTTTACTGTAGTTAATAAATAACATCAGATACTGGTATACTTTTCTGACCAATTTCGATGATCAATTGAAACCTTTATGATAGAAATATATGTACTATAAACGGTAAAAAAAACCGGTAATACCCATTGCTAAAAATAGCATTTCCGGGAAATTTTGCTAAAAAAATGGCGGCGTGTTGGAAATAACGATATAGACCTAGTAAGTGAGTTTTTATCAAGAAATATCGGAGATTTCGAAGGAAATATTGTATGATATATAGAAATTAATGTAATTAGAGGCCTAGCATTATGGTAAGTACGCTCTAGATTGCTGGTGAGCCCTAGTCATTTTATCCTGGCTTAATATATCGGGACATGTGACAGTAATTTTTTTTAAAGTGTTTTTCTCCATTTTTACTGTGATTTGGACGTAATTTTTTTTTTTAATTTGATGTTACTCGATTATAAGACGAAGAGTATGAAGACATCTCTGTTTATTGTCCAAAAATTCTCGGGTTATACATGGAATTTAACGGTAATGACTTTCTTTTTTTAAATTCAAAATTGAAGAAGATTCTGTTTTTAGGCAGACTGTGACAAAAGATGCTCAGTACAGGAAATACTACATTATGCTGTGAATATTAGTAGTATATAGGTCTATATAGTATTTACACTTGATATTAAAAAATATAAACATTATTTACTACACCTACATAGGTGGTTGCATCTGTGGGTCTCACCAATGGCCCATTAGATAATCCACCCATGCAACAGAAAACTTTAGTCAATAACATGCCGTTATATTGAGGCTCTCTTATGGAAGCTTTGTAGCATGTCATCTATACAATTAATGAGTAGAAGGCTCCTTCAAAAGGTATTGCACTAAGCCGAAAGCTGAAGTCTCCTTGGTATGAACGAAAGCTCAGAAAATCCATTCCACTGCACACGGGAAGTAAGAGCTAATCTCTTGTAATTCCTGGGGTTCCGCTTCAATCAATCATTTACTACACCCAACATTGTTCAAATATATTTAGCATTTATTACACACCTAAGAAACTGTGAAAAGTGAGGAGCATTATTATGCATGTGTTGATCTTTGAACATGTAGACGCCTGCTTGTTGTCTGTCACTTGGAGGATAATTCAGGTCAGTGTTTAGACGAATAGTCGAAAACTGAGCTGGAATCTTCACAGAACTATACTTGACCACAGCTGAAGACTTTATTTCTGTAGTGGTACCAGTGCTAGCAGGTGTTTCACGTTCCATTATCTGTTGAATATTAAATAATCTACATATTAACAATGTACACATAGTGCTGATATATTTACAATGTAGTTATTAAAAGTTATTTATCACTTCATGGAAAGAGAAGAAAACCAACAAAGAGGTACTAACAACACTTCGTATGAAGAATGAATTACGCTGTATTCAAGGGAATAAAAGATTAAACAAATAAAATATGTTGGACATAATTAAAAGACATTAAAACCATGTTATAGATTCTTTAGATTGACTCACTAATGCTCCTGTCACTGTACAACTCACTACGTGTTGTAGCTGACATTGCTGTAATTACTGGACACAATCTCTCAATCTCTACTCTACCTATACACCAGAGGACCATCATCATACAACAGAGTTATACCAGTCTCTGTGATCTGTCTGCAAGTAATTTGTACTATGTAGTCCTACTTCTTCTTCTTCTTTATTCAGGATTCCTTTGGTCTTGTTAGATCTTTGGGCCAGTTGCCAGAGCGAAGTTCCCAGTCTTCTCCAGGTCAGAGTTTTTGCCTCAGTTTAGTACAGTGTGGCCATGTCTTGCCTCATAGTTCTTTGCAATCTGCACTAGTCCTACACATTAAGCAATAATGTGAACATTACGGAAGTCCAAGGTACTGAACATAGTTAGGTATTAGGTATGTTCATTATCCTATTTGTACAAAAGACATATCCCTAGCTTCAGTAAATCTTCCATGGTATGCAAGCTGATTGTTCCGGTTCCATGTTGGTTCAGTGTTCTTTCTTAAAATGTTTTTAGGTCTCTAAGGGCCATACCTATCTTCACTCCCAATTCATGAATTCTCAATACAGTAAAACTCCATTACAACGAATCCGTTTTTAATTAATTTCCCTGTTTAACAACTTTTCAAAATTCCCAATTATTTTAACTGTCTTAATTTTTTTTTAAATATTATAATGATTGCATTTAAGTATATATCCCTGTTTAGCGCAATATTTATAATTTGTTTCTAAAAAAAAAAAAAAAAAAAAAAGAGTCTCTGAACATTTTCCCAATGTGTGTTGCATAAAAGATTCCAACACCATGAGAAATTCAACCAGAAACAGCATGACAAAGTTTACTGGCAGTGCGTTTGGAAAAAAGAACTATTCAGTGCAGATGTACTCAAGGACATGATTTAGCACAACTTTGTCTTTCATCGATACAGTCACCCTGTATTGTCGTGTCCATCCTTGTAAACTGAAGCATTTGACTTTTCCCATTATTTAATTGGGCCCTTTGTGTATACTTTGAGTCAACAGCTAATGAAACTCATAGGAAAAGTTAAATGTGTCAAGTTAAAAGGATGATTTCCAATTTAGCCAACTGGTCTTAACGAGGCGTGTTTAAATGAAACTGCTGTGCTATTTTTCATAATCATTTGGTCATATACAATTAAATGCTGAAAATGGGGGGAGGGGCTGTGTAGGCAGGGAACTTGTATTCCATTCATCTGAAAGCTGAAGTAAGCACAAAATGCTTGCTATGGTTGTTAAATCATATAAGACAAAGACAATCTTCTATTTTTTGGCCACTTCATGAGACAGGCAGTTTAGAGAAGATAGTCACAACAGGCAAAACTGAAGGCAACAGAGACAGAGGGCGACAACGTGAGAAAATATTAAACAGTTTGACAACCTAGCAATCAGGGAAACAACAAGAATCTTGATACAATAATACTGGAGACAGAGAGCTGTGGAGAGCCATGACCGCCTACGCCAGCCGGTGTGGCATCTGATGATGATGATGGTTGTTAAAACTCTGGTGTTAGAAACAACCCTAAGCCTATTGGGAAAAAAACCTTGTTATCACAATGCTGTTGTCATAAAATGTACCATGGATAAGTATATAATAGAGACAGTGGATTTATAAGAGACCTGCTAAACATGATCTATGCATAATAATACAAATTATATATACAATGGGATTTAGATGGGGGAAGACATGTATGACATGAGAAAGAAAAATATAAAAAAATGTCTACTTTATTCTTACCATTCTATGAACATTTCCCTAAACAAGCAGTTCACAAAACTAAACACAAATCACATCACTATGTACATGAATAATCCATGAAAGTTTTATCACATTTGTAGCACAAAAACCTTGTAGGATATTTTATCATAATTCACAAATATATTGAATAATTATTTTACTTATGCAAATTAGCTGCCATTTTGAATATTAATCTTTGGCTGCGTATGAAAATTATGTCAATGTGATCCGCAGATTCGTCTTGTCTTCCCGAACACAGAAATGTATAGTTTGTAACATATTTTATCATAAATAATAGAAATGTTTAATAATTAGGCTATTCAATTCAATTTTAATTATGTAAATTAAGTGCCATTTTTGAATATTAATTAGCTTTGATTGAATTTGAAAATTAGCAAAATGTACTCCCCAGGTTCGTCTTTTCTTCCCGAACACAAAAATGTATAGTTTGTTCTATTTTTTATCATTAGTAACTCTGATATGTCATGAATTATCATGAATTATTGGCTCCACTACAAATCTTGGTCACAACTTTGTGCACTAATCAGCTTATATTTCCTTATACTTATATGTTCCATGTAAAAAAATTTGATGAAAAATTAATTCAAAAAATTCATAACTTTTTTCAGAATTGACGTACAGACTTGGTTGAGGTATCATTGAATTGCAATTTTCAAGGGCTATCTAACTGTGGTATTTATAATGCTGTAAATGTAAACCCATTTTGAAAATTTTGTGCTAATCACTAATGCCACTAATATTAGTAATGATAATATAGGCATTAGCACAAAATTTTCAAAATGGGTGTACAGCATTATAAATACCACAGTTAGATAGCCCTTGAAAATTGCAATTCAGTGATGTCTCAACCAAGTCTGTACGTGAATTCTGAAAAAAGTTATGAATTTTTTTGAATTAATTTTGCATCAAAATTATTTACATGGAACATATAAGGAAATATAAGCTGATTAGTGCACAAAGTTGTGACCGATAATTGTAGCAGAGCCAATAATTCATGACATATCTGAGTTATTAATGATAAAATATATACCAAATTATACATTTTTGCGTGCGGCAAGACAAGACGAATCTGGTGAGCACAATATAGTAATTTTCACATGCAATCAGAGCTAATTATTAATTAAAAATGGCGGCTAATTTGCATAATTATAAGATATTTTAAATATAATTATTAAATATCTGAGTTATTAATGCTAAAATATATACCAAATTATACATTTTTGCGTGCGGCAAGACAAGACGAATCTAGTGAGCACAATATGGTAAATTTCACATGCAATCAGAGCTAATTAACAATTAAAATGTTGGCTAATTTGCATAATTATAAGATATTTTAAATATAATTATTAAATATCTGAGTTATTAATGCTAAAATATATACCAAATTATACATTTTTGCGTGCGGCAAGACAAGACGAATCTGGTGAGCACAATATAGTAATTTTCACATGCAATCAGAGCTAATTATTAATTAAAAATGGCGGCTAATTTGCATAATTATAAGATATTTTAAATATAATTATTAAATATCTGAGTTATTAATGCTAAAATATATACCAAATTATACATTTTTGATGTATAAAAAAAAGCAAATAACTTGACTTACCGATGAATCATAGATTTCCCCTCGTACTTCTGAATTATTTGGGAACATATTTATTTGATTGTGTGCTCATCTCCAGCCCAATTTTATTAGACCTAAATTTGCAAAATAATAGGCCCATTGAGCATCACATAATAAGGCATGATAAGGGAACGATAAACAATATGTCGTTCTTTCTTAAACTTTCTAGCAGTTTCCGTCAATTAACGGGTCGCTACTCTTGTTAACTACGAATTGGCACATGGAATGCGCGAAGAATGTATCACGGCATTCAAGGTAAACTTCAAATGGTACAGAGAGGGCTGGGGAAAAAAACAGGAGTACATATTATGGGAATATCAGAGCACAGATGGGAAGGACATTTCACAGCACTGACGGGAACAACTGTATTTTTTTCAGGAAGAGAGGAGGGGACAATGCGAAGTAGGCTTCATTTTGAATAGAAGGACAGCAAGTTCTATGCTATGATACAACCCAATAAATGACCGAATAAGTATAAAACTGAAACGAAAAACACGAAACATCACAATAATTCAAGTGTATGCTCAAACATCTGCAGCTGAAGAGCAAGATCTAGAAGTCTTCTATGACAAACTGCAAGAAACAATAGACAAAACACACGACATCAAGCTAATAGTAGGGAAAGTTCCTTTTAAAACAGTAAAAAACAATGTTACCACCACAGAGGCACTATTTACAGTTACAGTATTAATATGTAAACACTACAAAGTTTTTTGCACAAAGGATCTTTGTATTGTTTACATGTTAATACTGTATCTAGTGCATTTGTGGTGGTAACATTGTTTTTACTGTTTTCATTGTTTTTCAGAAAGCAAACACGGCGACTTATCAACTTTCACCATTGCTTCTTCACACAAAGATCAAGATGGAAATTAAAAAACAAATAATATCAACAATTTTTATACCAACACTGTACTACCAATGTCAAACATGGTCTTTAACATCTTCGCGGCAAAGAAACATCGTCACATGTGAAATGAAGTGTCTCAGAAAAGCTGCAATGGTTACCAAACTAGATAAAATAAAAAAATGAAACTAGGAAAAGAGTTGGTATAATATCATGTATCGAACATATTGAAAGACAGCAAGTAAAATGGTTCGGTCACCTTATGAGAATGAAGCCAAACCAAATACCAATAAGAGCATATAACACAAGAATATACGGGGGTACGGCCAAAGGTAGACCAAGAAAACGGTGGATAGAAAACATCAAGATAGCCTTAAACAAACATGGACTAAATGCAACCTCGGCGACACATCTGGCCTTGGAACAACAGCTTAAGCTCCTACCCTTACGCTTAACGGGATGTGTAAATGCTCTCAACAATCATTCACCTGGGGAAAGACAATAGATAGATTGTTTTTCAGTTTGTTTTGTATAGACCTATTCTTGAGAAAGACCTAAGGGTTCGAAACGTTGAAAATGTCTTGTGTATTGTCATTTGTATGTTTTCGTGTTTACACCTCATAACCCCTTATATCAGCGGTAGTCCGTCTTGTTCAAGTGAAACTTTGGAAAACCTGTGTTCTAGTTTGTTCCTTTCGTACCGCATTCCACACTTAGAGCAGATGTTTGCAGATGTTTCGATTCTCCATGTGTTGCGGTCCGCTGCCGCAGTTTTAGTTCTTGTATGCTCTTGCTATCTGCTATTTCTCCTTCTTTAAGTATGGTGTTTCAAGACTTCCATTAATGCTTTTCTAGTCAGCTAGACAATACCAAGATTCCCACCAGTGCTTTTTAGGACTATCAGCTTTACCCAGGGCTTCCAACCTTTACAAGTCAATTGGGCAGCACCACGACAGCCATTAGTCCTTTTTTGGACTTTCGGTTCTTTTCATAGTTTATAGGCCTACTCGTTCCGAGAAACGTGAACTGAAGAACGCTCACCAAAGATGTCTGGCACAAATATTGGATATATTTTTGTAGTGATTACATGCACTGTAAAATAATTTCGTTTGCACCATGAGGCCGCAAAAAATAAAAGCCAACGCATCCTTATACAACCCACATAGACTCTGATCTTATGTTAAAAGGGCATGTTTTATCAATAAAGACTTTAATCCTGTAATCAACAAACAAAATGCAAAAAGGACATCTGTATATGTGACGTCCTCTATAGAACGCGCCCACACTGCCATTCTGCATGCATCTCGCTCGGTTCTGTGCAAGCTGCCCAGTCTCTTCAACTAGTCATATTCAGAATGGCACATCGTATCCATCGTAGTCTTGGTAGGCTCTTGTTTCTTGAACTTTTCCCTCCATGATTAATCTTTCTAAGCCATTGTGTCTTTTTATATATATATTCGCTTTATATATATATATATATATATATATATATATAATAGAATATGAATATATACGTACATTAATGATATTTGATTACTTCACACGGTTAGAGTTAGCCTTGAGAAGTAATGAAATATCAAATCAAAGCCAGTAAAGTGGTGAAAGGTCCTGTAGACCCATGCTATAAAGCCAGTATAGTGGCGATTGTCCGGAAAAAGTTAATCTACATGAATATTAGAAAGGAGACAATTGAAACAATATAAAGCCAAATAATTATACTTGACCACATTCGATCAGACAATTAAGCTTTAGAACTCCCACAACAAAGATATGGTGAAAACAGAATAAGTCAGAACAATAAAACCGAAAGCAAATATACCAGCACTAAATGACAGCGCCTAAACAGATAAAGAAAGAGCCGATACTCTTGCAGAGTACCACTATGCAGTAAGTGCAGGGTGGAACACAGCAAGAAATATAAGATAAAACACTGCTACAAATTGGAAATAAAACATCTAGCCGAAGCACATTACATAAATGCAGAACAAATAATACCCAAACTGCCAGAGAATATCCGACAATGTGGTGAGAGCCTAACAAACTAAAAAGTGATAACACCTATGATAAAGTGTTATTTTCACTGATTACTATTAAAGTAGGCCTAAAACTAACAAATAGCAAAAACACCAACTGTAAAGTAATGTCAATGAGAAATTTAAAAAAACCAAAGAAACAAGAATTTTTTCCCTACGTTATGGTCCAATAGGGACCTTTATCATGAAACAACGAACTAGAAATAAACATACAATACGATCTAAAAAAATAAGATGGTCTTACTGCTACATCTCATTGTATTTGAAGAAACAATGCGCAATCATGCTTAGTTATAAGCAATAGCTATACCCCTTTGAATTTCACGCCCCATTGATAGACAAAAATCAAAACCCCTTAAATTTCACGCACCATTGATAGACAAAAATGAAGGGAGGTAAGTAGAATGATCCAAGAAATTGAGTCATGAGTGGCAAACTGATTAAGTGAATTTTTCACGTCAATGATGCTAACCATAAGACCACATACAAACATACACAATAGTGTGCATGTGCAAGATCATACAAAGACATGAAGATGGGGACTGCCAATAAACATTGAAAATTAGGGAGATGGGGCGGGGGTCAGCAAATGATAAGAGAAATGGGGCTGGTTACATAAACAAATGATGAAAATAATACTGTTGATATAGACCTACAGCCTATACAGGGGATTCCCCCTATAGATCATTCTTTTATAACATATTTCCCTATTTATCAACACTTTTCCATATCCCGTAATATTTATTATATTGTTTGTACTCCGAATTTCTGTTTTTACATACATAGTTTGTTGGTGGCATAGTTTTATGATGACAATAGACCAGAAATAAACATATAAGATAACGGCGAGGGTCCATCAATACTCACAGCAGAAGTAAGGGAGGCACTAAGACACATGAAATATGGAAAATCCCCAGATCCAGACAATATCACATTAGAAGAATTAGCAGCTTTAGATGACTTTGGAGTTAAAATAATCACAATATTGCTGAATGACATATATAACAGCGGAAACATACTCGATGACTTAATGAGGTACATATTTATAGCCTTACCTAATAAACCAGGGACCACCAAATGCGAAGAACACCGTATAATCAGCCTCATGAGCCAAATAACCAAAATACTCCTCCGAATCATCATGAAGAGAGTGAGAAACAAAATAAAATCAGAAATGAGTCCAGAACAATGTGGCTTTGTAGAAGGCAAAAGTACCAACAATGCTATTTATATATTGAGAACACTAATATGTCCATATATGGAGTGCTTGCTGCAATTAAGCAGCCGCGGACCAAACCGGTGTTGCTGCCTACCAGGACGGGGCGGGATATCAGTCAGTGCTGATATCCCCACTGAAATACCCAATGTTTCCAGTGACGGGCAGCTTCAAGTGAGTATGAGCTGCTATAGGCTCAAGCTGCTGGCATGGAGTTATTAACTCCAAGTCAGGAGCGTGCTAGGGGGATGGGGGTTTTTTTTTCGATTACTGCCTTGCAATCAACATCGGGAGATGGAAAGGCTAGGGGAGACAACTCAGACAGAAAAAATCACAACTCAGCCTGCCGAAGACGGAGTGTGTTAGCCAGCGATGGCGCAGATACTGGGATAAATTAGGGCACACAAGCTTTTACAGAAATGTGGCCATGCGACAATCAACCCTGTCATCATGGCGTCGCTCCTATCAGCGAAAACCGGGGAGGAGCGGAGCCGGGCCCCTTGCCTCAAAAGTACCCACCCAAGCGACAGGTGCTTCTGTTAACCTGGAGGTCAGGGGAAAGCAGAGTAGTGCTACTGACCAAACCAAATGCCTCAGAGTTGCTCAGTGGAATGCGGAAGGAGTGCGAAACAAAAAGCCTGAGCTACAGGAATTACTGAGGAAAAACCAGATTGACATAATGTGCATACAAGAGACGCACCTAAATGACACACAGAGATTCTTTGTTCGAGGTTATGAGTCCTTCCGCCAAGATCGACACAAAGGAGTCAAAGGAGGGATACTGACGTTAGTAAAAATATCAATACCAGCAGCAGAAGTTAAAAGATCCGGAGAAGGAGAAATGGAACATATAATAGTAAAATTGTTGCTACGTGGAGAAATATCAATAACAAACTGCTACAGCCCTCCTGCCACCAAAATGAAACTTTGTAAACTAAAGATAGAGGAATCGAGTCACCTAATAGTGGGTGACTTCAATGGCCACTCACCAAGCTGGGGCTACGAGGATATGGATCAAAGGGGTGAAGAGATTGAAGACTGGAAATAAACTAATTCTAATAAACCAGCCAGATGATACACCAACATTCTACTCCAGAGTCTGGAAAAAAACTAGCTCACCAGACCTTGCCATGGCAACAGATGACATAGATAGACACATTACAAGAACAGTAGAAAGTCAACTGGGAGGAAGTGACCATGTACCAGTCATCCTGCAAATCGCCAAGTCAGGAAGTACAGGACATCATAGCATGTCCCCAAGCTGGAGCTTCAAAAAAGCAAATTGGACCTTCAGTGAACAAACAGACCAGCTTTACCGGAATATCACACTCACTAACAACATAAACCATAACATCTCACAAATAAACAAAATGATACTACAATCCGCACAGAAGGCAATCCCACGGGGCAGACGAAGAGAATACAAGTCTTATTGGAGTGAGACTCTAGAAAAATTGCATAACGAGCTGAATGATGCAAGACATACAATGGAGCAAAACCCTACAGCAGAAAACACAAAGAAACACAATGAAATCAAACACACATTCAATGAGCAGAAAAGAACAGAGATACAAAAGAGCTGGCATTAAAAAACCAGCAGCCTAAACATGACAAAAGACACAAGTAAACTATGGAACTTTACAAGAACTCTAAATGAAGAAACAAAGAATTCACACTACAAGACTGTCATCGAAGAAGAGGGAAAATTCCACACAGAGAAAATGGCAGCAAACATTTTAGCTGACTTCTACAAGAAAGAAAGCGCAACAACACTGTCTCATACACGAATCAAAGAAGTCAAAAAGAAATTAAAATAAAACTGAAGAATCAAAATCCAGTGCCCTTCATGAAGACACCCTTCACCATCGCAGAACTAAATGGTGCCATAGGAAAACTAAAAACCAAAAAGGCCCCAGGAAAAGACGGCATATCCAATGATGTGATCAGGAACCTAGGGCCAATCAGCAGAAACAAGCTCCTTACCATCTTCAACCAATCATGGAAAACTGGTAAAATTCCAGACTTGTGGCGTGAAGCTGTCATCATCCCAATTGGGGAAAAACAAAAAGGAAAAACAAGCAAGTCAAGCTACCAATCAGTCAGCCTCTTGAGTTGCATAGGGAAAACAATGGAGAGAATGGTCAACTCTAGACTGATAAAATACCTAGAAGAAAACCAAAAGCTCACCAAGACACAGTCGGCATATAGGAAAAATCGAAGCACTGAAGACCAGCTTACATACCTAGCACAGGAAATCGAAAATGTTTTCAAAAAGAAGGAAAAAGTGCTGGCTACTTTTATGGACTTAAGCAAGGCCTTCGATAAGGTGTGGAAAGAGGGAGTCCTCTTCAAGCTTCTCCAAAACAAAATTGAAGGCAGAATGTTTAGCTGGATAAAAGATTTCCTCTGCTACCGCACTGCACGAGTAAAAGTATACGGTAAACTAAGCAAACGTGTTACTCTCCAACAAGAGTGCCTCAAGGAGGAGTGATCTCTCCTACCCTCTTCTATCAATGATATAGGAGAGAAACTGTCACATCATATTTCAAAGGCTCTTCATGCAGATGACTTTGCTGCCTGGAGTGCGGCAGGAGACCTATCCACTGCAAAAAACAAAATGCAGACAGCACTTGACACCTTAAGTGAATGGGCATCTGAATGGGAAGTCCAGATCAACCTCTCCAAAACAACCATCTTCTCACTTTCAAACCACCAAGAAAAAAACAAATCTTAAAATAAATGGAAGTGAACTAGAACATGTGGAGAACCCTACATATCTAGGGGTCACACTAGACAAGCGACTCACCTGAAAACCACACCTAATAACCACAGAGTAAAAAGCAACCAGGAGGCTATCCTTAATGAAGAAACTTGCAGGAACAAGCTGAGGAGCAAATGGAAATATTCTCATAAAAGTCTACATGGGTACAGTCAGACATGTAGTAGAATATGGAATGACAGACTGGGCATCAGCATCAAAAACAAATACTGATCGCCTATCTAAAGTACAAAATGCCGGACTTCGACTTATCTCTGGAGGGATGAAAACCACTCCAATCCATGCAATGGAAAAACATGTAAACATCCGCCCACTGGATGACAGAAGAGAAGAAAGAGTGCTTGTTCAAAGGGAAAAAATTAAGCGCATGCCAAACCATCCGATGTATGGAAGCAGGTTGAAGAGAACCAGCTTAGTCACATCTCTAAAGATATCCATGAACAACATAAAGAAATCCTCACAAACCTCCCAAATGAAATTGAAACACTAACGGACTTTGAAGAGCCAGGCAATAGTCTCCAGAATGTCTCTATAATAACACAAGTTCCTGGAATAATAAATAAGGAATACCAAACTCCACCTAAACTAAAAGCATTGACACTGGAGATGATAGAAATAAAATACAATCCCAAGGATTGGACACATGTCTACACGGATCGGCAGAAGGAAGCAAGTGGTGCCTTTACCGCAACAACAAGCAGTCTAACTGGAAGTATTCGCCGTAACGCAGGCACTTTATTGGGTGGAATCAAAAGCCTATTCCCATGCGTGCATACTAAGTGATTCACTGAATATGATTCAGAAAGTCAAAACAGGTGATGTACGTAGGGAATGGGCGGAGTCATTGGAGAGAGCTAAAATGCGGGCACCACTACGAAAACTCACGCTTATTTTGTCCCCGAACATGGAGGACTTTCGTGGAGGGAAACGAAAGGGCCGACAAATTAGCTAGTCTCGCCACCACAATAGATGGTCAGCCTATGGACCGAGCAGACATACTCACTGCTCTTCGTGAGTCCTCACGATCAGAGGATTTTGAGATAAGCATGAGTCAATATCGAGAATGCAAGAATTGGGAGTGAGGATGGGCGTGACCCGAAGAGAACCCCATAAAAAAATTTCAAAAAGAGTAGTGAACCAACACAGAACCGGAACCATCAGCCGTTATACCCTGAGAGATTTACTGAAGCGGAGATCGGAGCACCTATAGACGTGTCCGGTGTGCGAAGATGATAATCAACATACCTAATTGCAAAGACAACGTTCTGGAAAGAGTATGTGACGTGATGATAATCTATCATCTTTTCCACAAATGCTGTTAGGCGTCGTGGGGAGTTGAAGTTTACTGTCTGGCCATCTTTGTTACGTTTACCATGGTTAGGCTGTGGTTTTTGACAATCTCTCTGATAGGATCTTCCCATCTTGTTCTTGATCTTCCTCTTGCTTTGTATCCGTTCTTTCTGTCCTCTTGCTTTACAACCGTCCTTTCTGTTCTTTTACACAAGGATGGTTGGTTATGATGGTTCCATTCGCATGTGACAACCAGTGGATCTGTTGTTTCTCTCTATATTGTTTGCATGATAAGGTATTTACTATCTTTCTCATGTCGTCATTTCTCATTCAGTTTCTTCTGATAACGTTTATAGCCTCTGATGCATTTAATCTCACACGTTGTAATCTTTCTCCTGAGTATTTTTATCACGAATCATGTCTGACACTGGTAACATAACGGAATAAAGCTGGTAATTATTATCTGTCGGTTGGTCGCTATGTTGATTACTGGGGTTTTAAGCTCATTGTTGCCAATATATTCCATATTATTCTCAGATCTTTACCACCAGTGTTTTCATTTTCCAAAATTATCATTATTTCTTCATGTTTCACCTTACCAAATGCCTTAGTATAGTCAAAATAAAACACACACACATCCACACCGCACACTTTATGTGAATACATATGTACATATATATATATATATACATACATATATATATATATATAAAAGAAGACTGTATCATCTTAGCAAAGGTGACGGAGAGAGACACATAAGTTGGAAGATAAGGTACTGCAAGGCCGTCTGTGGGAGGTGAAATATAGAAGAAGACTAGAGGAATTGGTTTTTAATTAACAAATGTAAGGAGAACAAATGGTCTGATTGAGAGATATCCAGAAAAGTTACAGAGGAATAGATGGCAGAGATGAATTGAATGATGGAAGTTGCTGACAATTGAAATGAAGGTGGACAATCCTCCATAGCCATGTCCGTGAGAACAAATCTGTCATCTAGTAACCATACAAGATAAAGATATGACACATGAACCTAAAAAATAGAAAAGTTATTCCAGATTGCCCATAAAGAGGCAAGTTGATCTGGGATTAATTTTGGTTCCCATGCTATGCCGCTGATCTAATCGAAATAGGAAGCATCATACTCAAAAGAGAACAAGTTTAGAGATTAGAAGAGAAATGGCAGTAGAGGGTAGGAGACTATCCCGAGTAAGCTCCTGGACTGTCCGATGTACAATTTTATTAGTTAGTTAGTCTTTGGATCATCGTCCCTGCACTCCGGACAAGTCCATAGGTGCTCAGATCTCTTCTTGAGTGTAGCCACCATCACACGTTGGCTGACGGTCCGAGTACGCAGTTGATTGACCATCATTCTTTCTTGCCCACGAAACCGCTCCTTTCTAGCGACACCACATTTCAAACCAAATTTCTTTATTCTAGTCATGGAACAAGAGTCATCAGCACTTATGCAGTCATTTGCTTGTGCGTCTTCCCGTAGGGCTTTCACAATCTCTGCTCGATTTATCGCTCCACCAACAGCCGTAGCAGCAGCGTGTGCGGCCAACCTATCTGCTCTCTCATTACCCCTGACTCCCGCATGTCCAGGCACAAAAATAAACGTCACTTTTATTGGTGTCCTCTAATTAAGAGAGAGGCAGGTAGAAGATATCATCTTCAAGTTGACGAGGTGCTTTCTGAATGTACGAGTTATGCCTCCACATGGCATTATCATTATTATCAGCTGGTTTGATAAGTCACTGCGAGCACAGATGGATAGTATCTCAGTGGGAGTATGGTTGGAGTGATGAAAACGAGGTGTAGCATGAACAGTATTACGGATGTAAAGGTTCAAGGTATGGGTAAGAGGTCCAGTGATGTTATGACGGCAGAATGAGGAGAAAAGATCATCCTTGTCAGGGGCTGCGAGTCAAGCAAGGATGGATGCAGGAACAAGTGGAGCTGAAACAGAGGTAATGATGAAACCTATCAATGTTCAGTAGTAGAGAGTAGCGGTAATGATGAAACCTATCAATGTTCAGTAGTAGAGAGTAACGGTAATGATGAAACCTATCAATGTTCAGTAGTAGAGAGTAACGGTAATGATGAAACCTATCAATGTTCAGTAGTAGAGAGTAGCGGTAATGATGAAACCTATCAATGTTCAGTAGTAGAGAGTAACGGTAATGATGAAACCTATCAATGTTCAGTAGTAGAGAGTAGCGGTAATGATGAAACCTATCAATGTTCAGTAGTAGAGAGTAACGGTAATGATGAAACCTATCAATGTTCAGTAGTAGAGAGTAGCGGTAATGATGAAACCTATCAATGTTCAGTAGTAGAGAGTAGCGGTAATGATGAAACCTATCAATGTTCAGTAGTAGAGAGTAGCGGTAATGATGAAACCTATCAATGTTCAGTAGTAGAGAGTAGCGGTAATGATGAAACCTATCAATGTTCAGTAGTAGAGAGTAGCGGTAATGATGAAACCTATCAATGTTCAGTAGTAGAGAGTAACGGTAATGATGAAACCTATCAATGTTCAGTAGTAGAGAGTAGCGGTAATGATGAAACCTATCAATGTTCAGTAGTAGAGAGTAACGGTAATGATGAAACCTATCAATGTTCAGTAGTAGAGAGTAACGGTAATGATGAAACCTATCAATGTTCAGTAGTAGAGAGTAACGGTAATGATGAAACCTATCAATGTTCAGTAGTAGAGAGTAACGGTAATGATGAAACCTATCAATGTTCAGTAGTAGAGAGTAGCGGTAATGATGAAACCTATCAATGTTCAGTAGTAGAGAGTAGCGGTAATGATGAAACCTATCAATGTTCAGTAGTAGAGAGTAGCGGTAATGATGAAACCTATCAATGTTCAGTAGTAGAGAGTAGCGGTAATGATGAAACCTATCAATGTTCAGTAGTAGAGAGTAACGGTAATGAAACCTATCAATGTTCAGTAGTAGAGAGTAACGGTAATGATGAAACCTATCAATGTTCAGTAGTAGAGAGTAACGGTAATGATGAAACCTATCAATGTTCAGTAGTAGAGAGTAACGGTAATGATGAAACCTATCAATGTTCAGTAGTAGAGAGTAACGGTAATGATGAAACCTATCAATGTTCAGTAGTAGAGAGTAACAGTAATGATGAAACCTATCAATGTTCAGTAGTAGAGAGTAGCGGTCACAGGCAGGGCAATGAATGTAAGGCCCTTATTAAGGACAGAAATCTCACCATTGGAAAAAAGGAAGGTCATGAGGAAGACTGAAAATACGGGGAGGGTTGTGGGTTATACGGCACATAGGTAAGAGGGGGTGGCGGCAAGGAAGAAAGGGGAAGGTTAGAGAAAGAAAGGGAGTCAGTGGTTAGAAGGGAGTGGAGAGACCTTAGGAAGATAATGTTCCTAATAATATTATAAAGTACTAGTGCGTCATGTGACATGTTCTCTTCAGAACGTTGTCTTCCCAATGAGCTCCCTGATCCCTTCTCTGTCTTCGGCGATGCGGCTTGCATTTTCCAAAGACGTATTCATGTTATCTTTAATGTCATCAGTCCATCGTCTTCTTAGTCTGCCTTTCCTCCTCTTCCCTCCATTATTTGTCTTTCTAAACAGTTGTCTCTTTATATGACCATGTAGACGACCTTCAGATTTGCTCAAATTACCAAACTATAGCCCTTAGAATTCAGTCAAGCAAGTAAATTACTAGTACAGTGGCCACATCCTGGTAGTGGCATTGTGTTGTAACATAATTACTAGTACATTGATTCTACATCCTGATAGTGGCACACTGTAGAAATGTGTTTTCTCATTATTACTAGTACAATGACTCAACTCAAGATGATGGTAATATGCAGTGCTGTATTGAAAGCAAGAACAAGCTTCAAAACAAATGAAAATATGTATGAAATGATTAATAATGTAAAAACAACAGTCAAAATTGCAAAATAAAAAAATATTTAAATGCAAATATTTTCTAACATGAACAAGCAAAATTATTGAGGCATATAATAATATTAACTCTCACGATGGATAGTTTATTATAGCATTCACGTATAGACAAAATACATAACCATCTGTTTGGTTACATCTGTCACAAGCGAAATCAACTGGTTGGGTGTCATGAATGCTATTCAATAAAGAATATAGCACAGCCAGACAATATATGTACACTAATCATGCTATCAAGAATCACATAATGTAACAGCCAAGTAAAAAATCAATATAAACTCAATAAATAGCAATTTCTCAGAATCATACTCCCATTACATTGTAAGATTTTGAGTGTTCCAAAAATATTCCAGAATTAAAAGTTATGTGTTTTGTCTGTAGTGCTGTTGGCACCTTTCTATTAAATAGTGAATATGTTAAAAAATTACTTGAATATTACAAAACAAAATTTGAATCTCGTAGAATAGCTTCTGCATTCATTCACAAACTCCTGAAGGTTAGCAGGATGCCTGATGAAAGGAACAAGTTATATCATGGTTTACAGTGTTGCTGCAATATCTACCTTTTGGCATGACACATCCAACTTCAGTATGGCTTACCTATAAGGATAGCCACCTCCATCCATAACCTCCTTTTTCACCTCTTACGACATGCATGGATGGTAATCAGTGTTATTTTTTACTCCCCTTTCTGACTCCGTCAACATACAAGTGATAAAATGAACATAAAGCTAGGGCTACATTTGGAATATTAAGCACAAATGTGTGGGACAGAAGGGGAATAGCAGCTATCATTAAATTCATAGTTTACCAAACAGCAATAGTACCATAATCTCTTTATGCCTGTGAAACAGGGACAGTATATACTATTCGTGCTAAGAGTCTTAACTATTTCTACCCAAATTATTTCCGTAACATATATGTTGGTGGAATAAAATACCCGATAGTGAGGAATGAATGAAAAACAAATTTGCAAGCATACATATGTTATTGAACAAGGCCCATTCACTCTCATCAGGCACTTAGTTCACACACAAAATCTCATGTCTGCCAAAAAGCCTGCTGCACTGAGAACTCCAGACTTGCTTCCGCAAAGCCAGGGGACAGGAAAACATTTTAAAGACATGCTTAACATTCGTGTGTTGCCAGGGCCTGAGAGGGAAGCAAAGAACAGCAACACTGTTTACCTTCCCTGAATGTCATAGGAGGTGACTATGGAAGTTATGGAGTGGAGTTGGCTGTTCCAGCCCATATATGGTCAAAATCACCTAAAGTCATGCGTAAGTCGGGTGTGTCAGGCAGAACGGCCCAAATATATGCAGCAATGCAGAAAACAATGTCACTACACAACACATTCCGTTCTTTGGACTATATCCTGCTAATCTGCAGGAGTTTGAGAACGAATGCAGAAGAAGAACATATGTTTACGACATCCCAGACTCACTTGAAAAGTAGACATACATTTGTGGGAAAGGGTGGTAAAAGACAGGTCTGACAGACATCACAGACTCAGGATAGGTGCAGCTGCTGTAAAGAGCCTCAGATATATTACTGTTCAACAAAAGTGTGCTAGAAGAAAGGCAAGAACTTCTCAATGTCCCACAGATTCTTTCCCCACATGGTCAAAGTGTGGAAGGAAATTTCAGGCAAACAAAGGACTCATTATTCAGACACACCAGTTGTCATCATCCCAGTTAAGCCCAAATGATGATCATTGACTACAATGAAAAAACATTAAAAAGTTAACAGTAAATTATTATTCACAAATTTCTCTGGTTACACTCTTAGGCTTTCAAAAGTTCTTTAAAGTTATATTTAAAGCAGTGCTCAGTCTTTTTTCAAAGAAATGTTCTCCCAGCCTGGTACTACAGATGACTAAAATCAGCACATGGTAATGTGCCAAAGGTCATAAGCCCAGGAGCCACTGGATCAATGAAGAAGCCTGTTCTGACCTCTCATGTTTGGTTGAAATATGCTATCACTTATCTGTAACACAATTATACATATTTTAAGAAATTAAATGTTCACAGAAGCTGGAACAAATATATATATATGATGATGCCAAGAATAAATGCACCCTTTCAAAATATTTTCCACACTTTTTTGCTTCATGTGTTTTATTTAGATATCTTTATTTCGGATAGACCTAACAACTTGAGTGATGTCCTTTGTAGAGCTCTGTTACCAGCATTGCATACACTGCACACTGTTCTCTTTCACTAATCTGAATATTCTTCAGTCATTATTGCTTGGCCCTTTGCTGCTGTTTTTATCACTATTGCCCTTGCCACAGATATCCACATAACAGGCACATAGAGTTCACAATTTTGTCGCACAAAAAAAATCACATTTACAGCAAAATTTCCAAAAAATATGTTCATTTTACTCCAAAAAGTTTTCCTGAATCTTTAACCCATTATGTATCAATTGAAAGCACTGCTTCCAGCACATGCAATCAATTTCTATTAGGGGGTTTAAGCTGACCTTAATCCGCAACATAAAGCATTACCAAATTGTATATTGCTGGGATTCTTGTTTGTAAACAAAAAACTTTTATATTCACAATAAAAACTTTCTTCTTCTTCTTTCGTTCACTTGAAACATGTCTATATCTGTAATTCTGTCTCCTGAATAAAACTCACTGTCTTTTGTAGTTCATACAGATTTGACTCCAGTGTTGTTTCTTATGGCCAATATGTCTGCCTCAGTGTTTCATACTCAGAACACTCTTGAAGTATATGTTTGGCACTCTGTGCTGCCTATTCATGTGTACATATGGCTGTGTTGCCAATCTTAAAATTTGTGACTGCGAAGTCGATTGTGTCCTATTCTAAGGCGTAGATTTACAACTTGTTCTGATCTGTTCATAATGTGAGTCATCTTGTGTTGGTGGCTTTCTTATTGACTTATCATCTGCTTTTTTCTGATTGTAGGTTATTGGTACATCTGGTTAGTCAGTTGGTCTGCTTTTCCATTGCCCGGTATTCCAGTGAGAGGGTATCCACTGCATAGTTACCCTATACTGGTAAGACAGTTAATTAAGTAGTTTTTGTAAATCTGTTAGTTTTCCAGACTGGAGAGCTTGAAGCACTAACCTTGCATCTGTCAGAAATAACAAGGGCTGAGCTGTGGGCCAGGGTTTGAGTTCCACTCCAAATAAAAATAATAAAAACTTTGTAATACTGCTAACTAAAACTTGTACAAAAGTTATGCAAAATAGTGATGTTGTATACATTTGATATTACTGTTACTATGCAAGACGGATGAGGTTTGTTGAGGACATTAGCTTCACAGGAAGCTAAAAAAAAAGTTTAGATAGATAATATAAGGATGTATTTTGGCACAAACAAAAACTATTAATCAGCCCATATAGTTTTTTAATGGAGAGGACTACAAACAACATTGTGGAGATTGGACATCAATCAGATATGCATATGTTTGGAGCTAAAACAAGGTTCTCTTCTGATCACATTTGTTGTTGGTGAACATTTATGCAGTGCAAGTATTAAAAATTATATTCTTTGGACCAGAAAAGATATTAACTTTTGTTGATGATATCACAACACTTAACAGACACAAGAAATGATCTAACTCAATCAGGTGACAATACATGACATCTCGCATTAGTTTAGGGAAACAAACTCCTATGTTAAATTAATCCTAAGAAAGTGTTTACGAATAATATTATTAGGAAGATGCAAAGAAATAGTGAAAAATCTGAAGGTAGCAGGCAAGATTTGAACCTGTACCATTCCGCTGACATAAAAAATAATAATTTGTCAACATGTTTTGGCTGCTATATCCCATATAGGGTCAAAGTGACCGAAAAAACATGCGGAAGTTGGAAATATCAGGTTGAAAGGTGTAGATATCGCAACTAAGCTGTAAACCATGACACATGCACTCCGTTCTCCACAATACATACTGCTGATTTGCAGGAGTTTGAGAATGAACGCAAAAAATAAAATGAAATGTGGCATAAGATGATATTGATGAGCAAAGATTGCCTTTAATGGCACAGGGTCAGGACACACATGGGCCAAGACCTCACTTTACTTTTAACAGGCAGGTCTGGCCAAAGGAAGAAGCACCAACATGATGATTGATGTGAAGAAGTCTGCTGACGACCCATTGCTGGGCTGATGTGAAAGAATTAATTCTTCTACTTGCAACATGCCTCGAAACTTCAGAAAGTTCACAGGTATCTCCTTGTTCACCTTGTGCTCAAGAGGTCATAGGTTCAAATCTGGCTCATGTCATCTTGCTTACAAGGTGGATTTTTGGGAGATCCCTGGGGATTATCTCTTGAAACTACAGAGTTATGTGCTATGAGTAGTACTCTCTGCAGGTGGCATGCTGCTTCATTGAGAGTGATGGAATGATGTTCGTCTGTCGTAATCAACGATGACCAAAAACTCAACCATAATAATAATAACAATAAGTAATAAAGCTTGAGAGTGATGGAATACATAGAAGTCAATCCTCTACGACTTTTGAACATTTGTTTTTGGGGGGAAAAGTCACATAAAAGTGTCTACCAGAACATAAGGCTGCATAACTATCAGCATTATCGTTGCATCAAGTCAAAAAGTCATATGGAACTTAAAAAAACACTACAGACACTAACATGAGATGTTAGGCATAGGGAACAATAGTGAAAAACATGTACCAGTATACTTTCATAGATAGTAATAACATTTAGCAATAGCAACCAAAAAAATAGGAACTATCAGCATGCCTATCCTTCTACATCTGTTAGGGACTATGGAAGTTTAAGAATCTCAGAGTGAACTGATATGTTCTTCAGCGATCATCCCTCAGTCAAGTTGAAACTCCAGATTCAATGATATAGGCTGCTATTTCAGAGTTTCCACTTTGCCATATAGCTTCTCTTCAAAGCTGATTCGAGTTGACCATGTCTTTTTCCTTGTGTCTGCTAACTGGGAGCAGTCTTGTTTGATATGTTTTGCTGACAAATTTTCCAGATTGCAATGGAAAAGAAACAATAACTAGGACAATATATTATTGTTTATGGTTTAACAAATAATAATTGCATGGTTTGCGTCTGTGGGTCTCACCAATGGTCCACTAGACAAACCATCCATGCAAAAGAAAACCTTAGTAGATGACATGCCATTATAATGAGATTATCTTCTTATAGAAGCTTCATGGCACGTCATCTATATACTTAAGCTTTTCATGCTTTTATTTTATTGTTGCAATGTGTTTTATACTTTTTATATATGTTATTTTTATATATGTAAACACCCTCTGTGGTTGGGAGGAAACCAGTGATGTACTGCGAAGCACTGAAGAGGAGGAAACTGACAGTAATATTATTTTCCTATGGCTGAGGCCCTTCATAGAGGCACAGTGACTCAGTACCTGACAATCCTTTTGACTTGAACAATTTGGTTGCATGCCTCGAGCAATAGAGAAGTTTGACATAACAAGTAGTCAATTGGTGGCGGGGAATGAGCACAGTGAACCTTATCTTGGCTGCAGTGTCTCAGAGCAGTGTATAGGTTGAAACCTACCTTCCTGGTGGTGTGATAGTTATTCTCTGGCTCTGGCCCGGGGTGGGGCGAAAATACAGACTTCCCAGCAATATAATGCCAGTAAAATGGCATTGAGTCAAGGACTTTGAGCTCATGGACTGCTGGAACAGCAACCAACCAACAAATAATAAAACTAATATAAAAATGACATAACAAAAAAAAACAAAGAACCAAGGACTTTTTCTATGTTATGGTCCAACAGGGACCTTTATCAACACAAATGAAATAAACACACAAAATCACATTAAAATACAAAGAGATAGTTTCACCATCTTGAGGTGGTTCTATCTTGCTGTATTAGAAACTGCAACAAATAGAGAAAGATATGCAGTCACGTTTAGTGACTGGCATATCAATGCAATATTTATATAAAGTCTTCTTTACATAGGTTTACACTCACTGATATCACTGCATGTGAATTGGCAATGCTTATTGTATTCTTTGCTTGATACGTACATTTTTGTGTTAAAATACTGATTTTTTTCCTTCCTGTTTTGCTGCATATAATTTAAATGCAATGAGAATCTGATAACCATTTTAGGGTAGTTTTACCCATTACTTTTTTTACTTAAAATTATTAATCTGACATTTATTGTGAACCAGATATCAATGATGAGCTCTCACTAAGGAAATGTGATTCATTTTTTTTCTCCCTATGAAATTATGACACCACCTTTTTGAATGTCCAGCGCTGGATGACATCAGGAAAATGCTTCTCCCTCTGAGGCCAGATAAATTAAACACAATATATGGAATAGAGAAACAGCTCATAAACATATATCACTCAATGTCATTGGATCAAAGGGCATGAGCAGATGGGCCGATGTATTAGCAACCAACCAACCATTGATTTTTTGGGGGAAATCTATAGCAAATATGGAGAGTTATATACAACACAGATGATCTCGTATACAATGAAGTAAGACCATTCTAATTATTAAAAAGGAACAATATGGCAGTAAAATACAGTATAACATATAAAATACATTTTAACATTGACTCAGGGATATTGAGTTTTCCCAGAAAGAAAGTTACAAAATAAAAATGATTTGCAGATCTTTGGTTGTTCAGAGATGTGGAAATTGTTTGGAATGTAACCCAAAAAAAATATTTTTGTGCACTATTTCTGTTTGTCTGCAAGAGTTATATCTCCAGTATGGAATCTCTATGGTGTAGTGATTAAGCCATTTGCTTTGTGAGGTCATTAGTTTGAGACTGGATCATGATGTATTATTTACAAGTTCATGTTTGGGAATCCCTGAGGATTATCACTTGAAGCTATGGAGTTACAAGCTATGAGTAATAACTCTCAGCAGGTGGCATGCTGCTCTGTTGAGAGTGTTGAAGTTTATATGGGGGAAACCCAAGTAGAATGAGGTCAATCCTTTATGCCTTTATTTCCAAGTTAATCCAGCATTTTAACACCAAATTTCACTAGATGTTGCTGGAGATAATTTGGAGTTAAAATGTTCACTAGTGAAACTTGGGGATCAATGTTGACGAGTCTTGGTGCCAAGTCCAAACTGGGTAGTTTGTTTCTGTCTATCACGCCAGCATCATCATCTATATTTATACCATGAGCACTTTTGATATGAGCCCTCACACCTTTCTTGTTGTGGCTGTCATGCTCACAGATATAACACTTAAATCTCCTCTCTGACATGTGTGCTCCTGTGTGTTCTGCGAAGTCTCTACTGCTTTTCGCAATATAACCACACATATGGCATATGAGAGAGGCACCAGATACAGCAGATGTGTGCTTGAAGCATGGATGCTTAGCAAGATGAAGTTTGAACAAAAACTCACTGCCTAGAACATCATTGCATAGGTTACAATTATATTGTGTTGCCGGATGTGAAGTGCTTCTGAATGCTGTTAGAGGATATAAAAAAAACAAAATATGTTATTTTAAAAGTAAAATAAAAATAACCAGCGAAAGAAGATAACTCTTTATTAAAGTCATAAACAAAAAGATATAACCTGCTCTATCCACAAATCAATTACCTGCAGAACGTGGATCTTCAACAGACTGCCATTTTTATTCCATCATTTACTCAGTCATTTTCATCTCACTGCTCAGTTTCAGTGTATGTATGTGGAGCAAATTCAACTTTAGACATTGTCGAAGAGTTTATTGATCTGATACCTATGAAGGACATAACAACAGGGGCAGATATTCTTGAAGCATTACTCAAGTGTACTATAGATATGAAGATGAATTTATTAAAATTAGTGTGCTTAACTACCTATGGAGCTCCAAACATGGTTGGAGAAAAGGAAGGTATCATAGCCCCTGCTGCTTCCGCCAGTGTGTTGCCAAGGCCCCGAAAGGGGAGCAAAGAATAGCAACACTGTTTGCCTTCCATGCATGTTGTAAGAGGCGACTAAGGAGGTTATGGGATGAAGTTGGCTGTCCCATCCAATATAGGGTCAGTGACCCAAAGTCATGCAGAAGTAGGATGTGTCAGGTCAAAAGGTGCAGATATCGCAGCAATGCTGTAAACCATGACACAACGTATTCCGTTCTCCGAACTACATCCTGCTAATCTGCAGGAGTTTGAGAACAAACGCAGAAGAAGCCCTGCTTCAAAGTCACATGGAAAGTCTCAGAATTCAGCACAAAGTAAGAAAATTGCACTGCATAATATACCAGAAATCATTATGCGCTAAATATTTAAACTTAAATGATGTGAAGTTGTGGTGAAGGCAGTTAATCAGATTTTATTTCGGGGACTGAAGCATCATCAGTTTCAACAACTATTGTTGGAAACAGAATCTTTTGTACTTCTGCAAAGATCGCTGGCTCAGTCGAGGGGCTATGTTAGAAAGAATGTACGCATTGCATGAAGAAACTGCAACATTTTTGAAAGGTAAAAATACCTGTAATACTTAATCAGAATTTCATGACTTCACATGGCTTTATAATCTGGTATTTCTTGTAGATTTAACATTTCATTTAAACATCTTCAACTTGCAGCTTCACGGTAGAAATAATCTTATACATGAGATATGTGGATATATCATCGCTTTCGAAACAGTATTACAACTCTGGGAATGCCAGCTTGTGAAAGCAAACTACGTACATTTCCCTAAACTACAGAACCAGACCACAAGATGTCAAAATGTTTGTTTCTGTCATTCTTGAACTGAGATATAAATTTGCATTTCGTTTTGCAGACATTCATTCCATAACAGGTGATTTGAGGCTTTTTCTCCGCTGAAGATGGATGTATCGGGGCCATTGGCGCAAATAAAGCGGAGACACAACGCATTTCTATTTTCTGGACTACATCCTGCTGGAAATCTAGTAGGACCATTAGAGTGAAAAGAGTATAGGAATATGTATGTATTCAAGCTAACAGGATATTTTTCTGGAGAAACTTTTCTAAAAGCATGCTAGCGGTATTCTGCAATGATAATTACTCAGTATCCCAGATTTGTGAGTGATTTTTCCCTGGCCTCAGCAGAGGTACCATGCAGCCATTCTTTTTAAATTATGGTACTTTTAATACTAGCAGGATGTAGTACAGAGAAGGAATGTATTGTGGTCATGGTTTTACAGCTTGTGGCAGCTCAGCCCAAAAACACCCCATATCAGCATCACATTTTTATGCCATTCCTCTTCAATCCTATTCTGTGGTCAGACTACCGGTACCTGTGTATAGTAGAATCTTAGCTGTTCTGGTTCAATAGCTCTGATGCTAACATATGTGTCCCTGACCGCTAAAGACTATACCTTGTATAATAATCCACAACTACTTGTAACCTTACTTCACTGTCTATCAGTGCAGCACACAGTCTTCCATAGTTAGCACCCATACTTTCCTGTCTGTTTTTGTTTGTGTTTCAATATGTTCCAGTAGCTATTGGTAAATGTTTAAATATAATTTATACTAGCATGCATTTAAATGATTACATTTGGTATGCTACATTTATTACAGATTTATGTAATCCTTTTTGCTCAGATTTATTAGAAGCACTGTAATAAGATCTTGTATACAACACATTTGTTTAGTGTTGTCCACATATAAAATAAGAAAAATGGTAAATTCAATGAAAGTTTAACAATTTTTACTAGATACCTCGGGGTTCAGATGAAACTTGAGACAGTGATTGTTTACTTGATTTTTGTAAGGAAAACACCTTAATATTGTTTAGAGGATGAACAATTTTAATATGTGATTCTACATCAGACCTGAAAATACATGAACAATATGTGCCTAAGTTTGACATTATATGAAGGCATTTAAACATAGCAAAGAAATGTTATATACACACATGTATATGTTAGATCTAGGACAGATTAAATATGCAGTTAAAGTAGTAGGAGACACAGAAAAATGAACTGTTTCTATGAGACAGTATGTTCTGACACCTCATATTCAGAAAATTCTTAAAATATTTCTTCTGCAGTTTATAGTGCCTGTCAACATAGCTGTGTTGTCAATCTTGAATTATGTGTACATGTGACTGCGGAGTCAGTTGTGTCCTCTTCTGAGGCGTAGAAATGTAACTTATTCTGTAACCATTGTAATTTGTAACACACACACATGTAGCCATAGCAGACCTAAAGCAGCAGCATGGACATGTATAATGTCAGTGTTATTCAACCTATATAATCGGTTCCCATATAAACCAAAGGTCGATATTGTCTACAGATGACAGATGTCCAAATAAAGCTTTAAGAAAAAACAGTAGAAAGACTAGAACCACAAATAACACAAGGCACCTTTGTGGGGAGTTTGCCTGGGAATGTGACAGGTCAAATCAACCTAAGCTTATGTAACTTGAATGAGCTAGCTGTGCATTGCAGACTGTTGGCAGGTATTGCTTGCACTGCACACTCGCTCATTTATGATACAACAATAGTTTGCGAAGTGAACTTCAAACCATCACACAATCCCTTTGCTATGATCACAAACAGTGGGGAGGGACATTTTTCATTGACTGAAAATCTTGCTGCTAATGGGACAACTATCTGTCACAACCCATTAGTAGACATTGCATGTTGGTCTCCATATAGCACATGGAAGGGGGCACCTGTCATTGAACCAAAGTGCTAACCTTGCTTGTTAATGTTAACAGTCAAAGTTACTGCCAACCATTGCAGATTATATGCAACTATTGTGGTGACTGGTGACCAACAACTGAAACATGGGGACATCTGACATAGGCATGGTCAGTAGTACAGATCAAGTCGACAATAAGAACTGCTAACAATGTCCATAAACCTCTGCAAGTAACATAAAGGAAATAAATAAAAGAAATAGTTTAAAAAAATTTACTCTAAGTAAAAGATATGAATGTGGATATGAGGCCCAATTAGGGAATGGAACAAGGGCACACAATGATACCTAGTGAAGAGACCAGTAGAAGAGAGAGACAGTAAGAGGGAAGGGAGAACTACAAAGCAGACAGTTAAGATAAACAAAGGACTATAAATGGTTAAGGGAAGAAATGTATTTACGTTGGAGGGAGGAGAAAAGGTCATCCCCATCTGAATCTTTGGTAGGATGGCTGGAAGAAGAAGTGTAATTTGAAGGTGAAGACTACAATGATGGAACCTATGAACATCTTGAAGTAAGGAGTAGCAGTCACAAAGGAAAATTAATTAATGAGAGCCAAAACTTCCCTATCGGAGAGGGGAAGATTAGGGGATAAAACAAAATAGGGACTGGGTTGGGTAGTGGTTAGAGGATTGGAAGGGGGTAAAGAAGTGGAAGAGGGAAGAAATGAGTGAAGAGGCAGGAGGGAATGAAAGAAGTAGTGGGACACCGAGTAGGAGGAGAGGGATGGAAAAACTGTGGAACAGGGATTGGGCATAGGAAGACTTTTTCGGGGCGGGAAGAACAAAGGATTTACAGAGATGATAATTATGAAAATGTATAGCATTCCAAATAATGTACTAAACTGGAAAGTGTGGAGATGTAAGAGAAATGAGAGTGATGACGAGAAGACATAGTGAGGTTTTAGAGAAGGCTGGATTAGCAAGCTAGGATGGCACATTTTTTTGCCCCTATTATGATGTGGGATGCGTCTTTTTTCATCCCACTTTCTTCTTCTCAAACATTTTCCATATGATCTTCATGCACTTTCTATCAACTCTAATTTGCTCTTCTCTTCTATTATCATATCATGAGTGGTTCTGTGTGAAGTTTGCTGTTCGTTCACTATCTTTCATCCTGATCAGGGCTTTCTAGTCAAAATGCATCTGTCTGTGTCATGACAGAAAATGAATACACCCTCCAGGATTATTGACAGATTATTGCAGCTCACTCAGATCAAAGGCCTGTTGATAATGGATGTGCTACGCCGTATCAAACCGCAGCACAACATATTTACACTCCTTGGCGCAAACAAATAAAAAAACCTCATTAAAACAAATAATGAGTGTAAATATGTAAGTTAATTTAGAGTTCATCATAGGGTGTCATTCCGGCTGTAGTATGTGATCATAGATCTCCAGAACTCTCTATTTTCAGTTATCTTTTACCGGCATCAATGTTGACTCGCTGCCATGTCAGACTAAGATTTTCTCATGGTGTTGTCCTCAATATCTTGTCTTAAATCTTGCCTGCTGTAACTGTGTTCTCCACGCCACCGTCTCATGTGACCCAAAAAATAAAGATTTTTGACTTTTTTCAGATATTATTAAGTATCCTCGACCTCGTTTTTGATTTGGCTCTTTTAGTACATCCTCATTAGTTTTTTTAGCTGTCCATCTGAGAGTACCATCTCAGCATTTCTCTATAGAATCACATCTCTGTTGCCTCCATTCTCCACTATATTATTTATTTATTATCCATGACAGGCATCCATGTTAGAATTGCTGCTATGTAGCTTTGAAGAACTATCTTTCACACCTCTAAAGAAAGGGACATACTGCCCAGTATATTCATTATTTGGAATGCTGCCATTCTCAGCCCTATTCTGTTGAACTTTAAAAAAACACACAAAAAGTCAGCATGGCAGAATGCTGTTCACTTATGGTCGCATGGTTAGTTATAATAGAGTTCTGTACATATCAGCCAGGCATAAATAGGCAGGCGATACAATACAAATAAAAATTATAATATAACATATAGAATAAATTGCACCCTGAACCCAAGGGTTAGGAAACCTGTGTGACAACCAGTTTAACATTGGTTTCTGTACATGCATTCCTTTTAATTTAATCTTTTATAATTTTGGTGGCAGAGAGGTTTGTGGGATCTGTCTTGGTGGAACCTGTTCTTTTCTCATAATCTGACAATGGCCAAAATGTAACAATAGTTGAATAATAGTAATGTCCTAATACAGGCTATGTTTCAATAAATATAAAATTATATATATATATATATATATATATATATATATATATATATATATATATATATATATATATATATATATATATATATATATATATATATAAATACAAATACATACACACACGAGGGATGGTAAAAATGTAATGCCTCCTAATTTTAATCTAAGTAAATACTGTACTTTGTGCAATTTGTTAATTTTGCGAGAATCCCCACACTCTCTTCTGTGTATAGCATAACCAACCTGTTCATTAACAGATTGCAATGCAGTGACCGTTTAAAAATGGCTGCCAAAGAAGTACAATTAAAACAACAATATGTCAGAATGTCTCAATGCTGAAGGTGAGACCCTAATTCACATCTACGCACACTTGAAAAATGTTTATGTAGATTCAACAGTGTATGTTTGCACTGTCTGACATTAGGTACATCACTGTGACGAGCTGAAGTATGTCAAACTTCAATGGATGATGCGAAGCAGACAGGTCATCCTTCTACTGCATACCGTCTAAGATTGTGCAGTGACACCACACAACATTTATCGAGTTGATGACATCATTTGTGGTGTTCATCAGGCAATACTGGATGAACTGCATGCAATGTTGTCCGTTAGCAAAGGTAGTGTTCAGAACATCTTTAAAGATCTGGGTTATTCAAAGGTTTGTGCATGTTGGATGCACAGAATGTTGACAGACATAATGAAACAAGGAAAACCATAGTCATTAACCTTCTGCATCAATTGAAAATGAAGGAGATGAGTGTTTATCGAATATTGTGACAGGCGATGAGCCTTAAGTTCATTTTCTTTTAACCAGAACCCAAGAGGCAGTCAATGGAGTGGCAGCACACAACATCGTAGACAAGAAAGAAGTTGAAAGCTCACCATCTGTAGTGAAAGTTATTGCCTCCATGTTTTGGAATGAGAAGGGTGTGATTCTTCTCTACTTCTTGAAACAAAGGAAGGCAGTAAATGCAGACCGTTATATTGAAACTTTGAAGAAGCTTAGAGGTCATCTTCTGCGACTTTAGCCATTAAAAGATCAGAGAACCGCAAAATTGTTGCAGGATAATGCCACTCCACAAACCGCTAATAGCACCATTGATGCGATTGGAGAATTTGAATGGACAGTCCCCACATCCCTCCTAACGGTCCCAATCTTGTACCTTCAGATTTCCATCCGTCTGGGTCACTAAAAGAAGATCTTCACGGATATCACTTTAAGGACACCAGCAACCTAAAACGAGTTGTACGCTATTGGTATAAGAAAAAGGCTTTTTACCATGCGGGGATGCACGCTCTTGTGCAAAGATGGACAAAATGTAATAAATAATGGAGACTACACTGAGAAATAAATATTTGAAGTACAGGCTTTAGACTACATTTTAAATGTGAGTTTTATCTACTTTTGTACCGTTTAAATTAAATTATAAATTAGGAGACATTACTTTTTGACCATCCCTCATATAGCCTATAATAATAATCATTATTTCTCACCTAATAGTGGCTTTGAATGAACAGTATTTGCACATATGTGGCTTTTCTGGAGCTTTATCATTTTTCCCATTCAAGCATTCTCCTGACCTTGAATACACACAGCCAGATTTTCTTTCCCTCAATCGAACAACATCTGTTGGATGATGCTTTTGAAAGTGCTTTTCAATATCACTCAAACATATAAGAGCTTTTCTACACAATACACATCTAAATGGATAGTCAGTTTTACTTGGCACATGTTTAATTTTGCGTGGTGCAATGTCTGATACTGTTTCTGAGGTAATATGGTTTATTCCACTAACTAATTCAGATTGGTTACTTTTAATCACATTTTTTTCTGATAAGGTGTTTCTCACATTCTCAGACTTCATGTTCTTAACTTCTGTAGAAGTTGTTTCCAGATGATTTTCTGTTTTTCTGTTAATTGCTTTTAATGATAATTTTGGAGTCAAAATTGTTGAAGCTATATTTTCAACACCATTCAGCATCAAGTCAATAGAACTTGCAGAGGTTTGTGATCGTATTATTCCAACTGAATTTTGATCTGTCCAACTGTCATTTACTGTTTGTGATAAACTGTTTAAATCTGTTGTGATTTTATTTGGAGTTGTTTCTGTTTGACTATTTGCATAATTTGATGATGAATCTTTATATATAGCATCTTTAGAAATAGAATTTATCTGCACATTTTCCATATGCTCACTCAATATTTTACCGGCATTTGACTTCTTTTCCGTGGAAATAGAATGTGATGAAAAGGCACCATTTTTCTTTGACAGCATTTTTGTAAACAATGGCAATTTAAATTCAAGCATTTTTGTTATTGGTTTTAAAGAAGTAACTAATTTTTCTGCTACCTTGTTTTCCCCACTGGACATATCCATCAATATTCTTTTATTGTCAACTATTTGACTGACAACTAATGTCTCCAGATCACATTTAGCAGCATTGTTCATGAAAGATGGTATCTCAAATAAATTTCTCTTATTATGTGCACATTGAGAATTAACATTATTTGAGGCAGCATTTACACTGGTTGTGCTACTAACTTCTGAGTGCCCTCCTTGACCTATGGACACTATAGAAGATTCTAAGAAAATCTGTTCCAAAATACCTGGAGAATTTTCTGTTTGTGATATTTTTATCTTATTTGCACTTTGTTCTTCAGAACCTTCTTCTACTATTATCCTACTGCCAGTTGCCATATCTGCCTGATTATTAATTGTATTGGAATCATAATTCCTTGAGGCATGCAGATCACTTTTGTTTGAAGTGTTACACTTAGTCTTAGATTTATTCACATGTTTCTGAGTTGAACTTTTGCATGAAGATTTATTACGTCGAACTGTCGTCGCTTCAGTAGCCTCAAACAATAACTCTATTGGAATCGTGTTATACACTATAAGTGATTCCATTCCACGATGCAAAAATCTCTGATGATTCTTCAATAGCAGCATCGATGTATATGGTGCATTACAGTAGCCACAGCTGAAGTATGGGTGCTTGCTGTTAATATGTTCATTCATTCGATCAGTACTCCACTCACATCTGAAGTCACAATTTGCATGGATGCATTTATAAATGGCATGCTTTTTTCTTTTGATTACACAAACACTAGAATCAGGATGTAATTGTTTAGAAAGTATTCTTTTTACTTTAGCTGATTTATTATGAGGATGCTGAGACTTTATGTGCATCTGCATCTGAACATAAGATTGTGACATGACAGATGTACAAACTGTACACCTAAACTGTGGAGCTGAATCTGGAATTGGAGTACTTATACTTTGTGCACTTTTTAATGAATGTATCTCACTTTCAGATCTATGTTTCTCCAAAGCTTTATTTGCTTGCCCCTTTCCTGATTTTATAGAAAGTGTTGATCTATTCACATTTTTTTGGGTGCTTGTGTTCATCTGTGTTACACCATTTAGCACTCTCTTAGCAATAGTGTTATCAGAGCTAACTGTAATCTCCTTGCATGACATGGTAGGAATACTGTCACCATTATCATGCTCAGTCTCTGACAGACTCAGAACTGCTGAATCAGCATGGATGGCATTTATTTCGTGATCTGACATGGTAGGTTTAGAAATACTGTTACTTTCATCATGACTATAATCTGTCTGTCTTGCATTTTCTGTATCATAATGTGCAGTTTTCATCTTTTTATCACATCTGATGTCAGAATCAATGATCTGTGTATCTAATATGATGATTTCAGGGATCTTTATTTCCATCATATCCTTTGACTTTCTTCGGATTACCGCCTTACTATGGTTAACAGTTACCACATGAATTGAAATAGGTGCTTCAGGAGTTATGATTTCATCAGTGTGTATAGATTGTGATTGTCTTCTAATTTCAGAATCAATACTGTTATTACCATTTGACGTGACACCATCAAGTAGATCGTCTGACTGCATTATAAATGCTGCCCCATTAAAGTTTAGATTGCTCTTTTCATTTGAACCTGATGCTCTTCCATATGTACAGAGTTCTTCATGCCCATCCACTGAATCATTCCTGACTGGTATATACGTATTGTTCACCTGAAACTTATTTGATTTGGTGTTCTGAATATCAATTTCATCATTCTTTCTGTTTTCTAACTTCCGCTTAAATGCTTTTCCAGACTGGATAATCTTGAGATTTTTATCTGATTCATTTGTTTCCGGAACCTTGCTCCCATCATAATGTCCATGTCCAACTGTTGATAT